>JANVCC010000040.1:4384838-4549402 GCA_025345505.1 Todiramphus chloris collaris
AAAAAAAAAAAAAAAAAAAAAAAAAAAAAAAAAAAAAAAAAAAGGAATTGAAAAGCACAAAAGAACTGTTTTGTTACCTTAAAACAATATAACTTTTTTCTAGTCGAGCAAGAAATCATTTACAACGATGCTGCAACTGTGCATGCTTCCTGTATGAATTTTGCAATGGTTTTCACTAGAATGTCACAGTGTGATCTTTGGGGGGAAGGGAAGAAAACAGGATTTTTTTTTTTTTTTTTTCATGGTGAGAAAATAAAAGAAGAGAAAACTGGAAAATGTGAGAGACATCAGTTTATTGCTTCTCTGTATTCCAAGCAATTATTCTAATTCACATAGTTAGCAACAGCACGACAATGTAATCAAATTTAAAGCCATATTTTGTCCAGTGACACCATCAATTACTCTTGTAGAGCTCCACTCAAAGTCATAGCGATTTTGACACCAGTGTTAGCCATCGATGTTTGTAGTTGTCTACGCCAGTGTCCCAAGATCCTTTGACAATGTGCATAATTTTGTTTTGTTGCAGCTATTTATAGTGATCTGATGAATGGAAATTTATAAAAATCTCCCCTGCACCTCCCTTATCTTTTACAAAGTAAAAGATGCAGCTGTTTACAGAATATGGCTTTAAGTGGAAACATTCAGATTTCAGTTTTAACAAGGTGAAGCTTCACAATGACTGGATTGCATAAAGTATGCCTATTTCCTCACAGTTGTACTAGGATGCAGCTAAAATGAAGTCATCTCTGAAACTACCAACCTTTCACCTTCTTATCTAAATCTTTTTGAATAGACACACACACTGTACAGTTCTATTGTTAGAGAAACTAACTACTGTAGAGATTGTTATAATTTTTTTGCAGAAATTCAAGCTGTAAAAACTTTTCAACTTTCACAATATTTAATTAAAGTTACTTCCTGTCTGTGAATACAGCTCCTAGTTGTGTGTTTATTTTTCTGTTTCTGCTGGCTAGTAGATGAGAATAAATAATGCTGAATGTTCATCCTGTTCTCATTCCTCTTATTATTTCCATTGTTTTAGTCTATCGATTGCCTGAAGGACTTACACGTTTTCCTAGCAGATTTCAGGAGCATATCTAGCTTTAGGTAATCAGTTGCAAAGAGCTGTCTCTCTAAATGCAGTGATCGTGATGTCAAGACAGAGACCCAAGAAGATACAATTTTCAGCTTAGTATTATTTAAGTCAATGGCAGCACTTCCAGGGTGAGGTCTTGGGTGACCTGCTCAAGGCCAGCTCCAAGAATTCCATCCAAGTATGTTGAGCTGTAACTAGCTCCTTGACTTAACCATGAAGAAGGTTCCTATAAAGTGTTTCCATTTCATTACCCTTTCTAAGTCCATCAGCTGCTAAATTGGTTCTAGGCATTTCATTCTGTACTCCTCGGGCTGGAGAGGACAGTAAGGAGCTTTACCTATGCCAAGTGGAAGGTTGACATAATGGCACCTGACTGGGCCTGCAGAGTGGTTGTCATATGGATGGCCTTTATGGGGATAATCAAAAACATTTAAATAGCACACCTAATGCAAGGCTCCAAGCAGTTCCAAAGTAGTAATAGGGACCATTGGGAATGCAGTTTAAATTAAATTAAAATTTACTTAAAAAAATTAAATTTTCTAAAAACATAAGCAGCAGAAAGTGACTTCTTGCAATGTAAAGTGTTGAATGTCTCTTAAAAGTTAGCAGATCTATTCCAGTAGTTATTAGAGAAAAGAGACCTGTTGGCAAAGTCAGACCACAAATGTGTGTACTCTGTCAGCACAAGAGATCTGTTTCTTCTGTTGGAGATAATTCTCCTGGTTCTCTTTCAAATGGTGTGAATATTGGCAGCTCTCACTGCAGCTGAGGGCTCCATGAGTGCTCAGCTCACTCAAACCATGTTGGGTCACATGCAGCTGAGAAGCAGTCTTAAATTCAGGATGTAATATTAGGCAACCTTTTCTAGGTGCAGCAGAACCAGAGCTCTGCTTTAGCCTTTTGAAGCCAATAAGAATGTTTTTGTCTGTAATTTAATTTCAAAAAAAAAAAAAAAGTGTTTGTGAGGAAGATAAGACAGCAAAGACTGCATGAACCACCAGGCTTCTAGCTTGGATGGATGCTGAAGAAGAGTCTGATAGTCAGCCCCCGTGATGTTCATCTGACAATCCAGAGACTGCCTGTGTGACAGACTTTAATAGATGTTGAATTGCTTTTTTTTTTTAATGCCAGAAGAAAGCCCTCCAAAGCCCAAGCCATGTGTGGACCAGTTTCAGCGTGCACATTCAGGTATGGCTGCAGTGAGACACGTATCCCATGATGGGTCATGTGCTAAAAGGGAGATATGTATCTTCTGTCATCACACAGAGAACATGTAGGCTTGAGAGCTTTGGGTAAGATGCATAATGGCATGACTTATTGCTGCCCTCCAAACTGGTGGCTTCTTTAATGTGTCAGCAACTGTAGTAGTCGTTTTGACTGAGCAGTTTGGATCTGACAGTGGAATTGGTTGTATATTTGTATGGGCATGACTCTAATTTTTTATTTAGCTTAAAGAAACCTCAACAAAATGAGTTACCTTCACTGTTAGTTTCCTGGCTTTGTCAGTGTGTCTGCTTATTCCCTTTAGAGTCTGTCTCTACAGGCTCCTGCCACAGCTGCTTCATGTAATCATTTACATAACTCACAGCCCGTGTTCCTTCTGCCATTTCATGGATTAGATGAAGACACAGTTCATGTCATACACTTGATTTCCTCAGCTCTTTCCTGTTTACTGACCCTTGTTCTCCAGTCCTCTTGGAAATACTCACACCATGCTGCTGTACTGTTCCTGGCCCCTAACTCAGCTCCAGACTCCTCCAGTTTCATGGGACAGAAGTTTTTGGAAGAGCTTTAGCAAATGCCAGATTAACCAAGCTTTTTCAAAAATGCATCCACTGCATCTTGGTTTATTTGCCCTCATGAGCCTTTTAGGGAAGTTCTCACTGAAGCCCATTCCTCTGGTGCATAGAAAACAACAGACAGTTTTGTCCTGCACCAGCATGGAGCTTTTGAATTCCTTCACGTGTATGTTAGCTCTCCTGTTAAACATATAGCAAACAACTGCTGCTGCTACAGCCTTTAGCTTACTTTGTTGTGCTAAGCAAGCAGAGCTCTGCTGGTGTCATATTTAAGAGACTTGCCTTCCTTTTCATGGAGAATCTCAGTGGCTTTTTTTTTTTTTTTTCCAAATCCATTTCACTCTTTACTTTTCTTGCTTGGGCCTGGGTGCATATCTCAGACAGGGAGATGGCGAGTCCATGATGACCTTCCATCTCGTCATCTCAGAGCTGTGACCATTTACTCGCTTAGCTCCATCCATAGCAACATTACAGAAGCATCACTTTCTACTTGCTCCTTTCTTTCCCCCTTCACAAATATTTTACTAATAAAAATGTGCAAAACCAACCAGTGAACATTCAAATTCCATTCCATACAACAAGACCACATCTCAGAGGTGTTATGAAGCAAACTGACATAGAGCTTCGGCAAGACAATCGATCAGTTTGGTTGCTGCCTCCTTGCCCACCAAACAGTTGTAGTCCCTCACTTCATCGCCACCTCCCTGGCTGCCAGCACACCACCTCCCTTCACCCCCCCCCCACACCACACACCCCCATACCCTCGGTGGGCTGCTGCCTGATTTGGGCCTCATCGACATCTCCCAGAAGGAGCTGGCTCTGGCATCCCTTTTCCCCAGCATCTAGTGCTGATATTTCAGTAGACGAGGGCAGGTCAATACTTTAGATAAATAAGTAATAGTTCTAACTCCACAGCCCTGTTCTCTCTTCCTCTCCTTGGTGCCCTTGAGGATACAATTAGACCAGAGCTTATGGCATTGCTCCAACGTGATTGGTGGGTCATGTGAAAGAGCACACAGCCTAGAAAACTTTAGTATAGTCATTCCAGGACACAAATGCCAATGACTACCCAGGTCACAGTCTAACAGCACGGACCACCAGTCTAAGTGGCTTTTTTTGTGTAGGCCTGCAACAAGAGCAGGGCATACAATGCTCTAACACACACTGTTCTCCTTCGTTTCAACGAATGACCCATTAGTGACTTGATCACTAATGTGGATGCACCTTCGAAGGTCTCCATCAAAATAATTCAGATGATCACCTAACCCTTTCCTGTAACATGTAGCACACTCTAACCTACACGTCCCTGTCCAGACAAACTCTGTTGTGTATAAAGAAGATGAAATTATTCATTTCCCTTTTTTATCCAAGTATATGAATCCCTAATTTTCCCACATTTATTCATGGCAAATTGCATCTTATACTGTAAGGGTTTGAGCGGGTTTGCAGCTGGTGTACAGGACAGACTCGCTGTGTCGTGGTGATTCACTACGGTCTGGCAGCTCCTGACCAAGTGTATGTGGGAGTCAAGGTGCAACTGTGTCTGTAGCTGCGTACAAGTCATGCTCTAAGGGGCAGAGGTTGTCTTCTTGAGCATAACTTCAAGATAAATTTGCCAGTGAGGAGCCCTCAGTGTCTCACTGTACAGGGGTAACAGTTCACATCTTAGCTCAGAAGGTGCAAAAATGTATATATATATTATATATATCTACACACACACAAACACACACACACTTTGGCATAGGAAACTGTGCAAGAGCCACGTCAAGCTCTGAGAAGCAAACTCCAAGATGAACCCTGTCATGTAAGTTCACTTTTCCCCCAGTGTTTAGAGGAAAGAAGAATACAAACAGTGCACAGAGGCTCATATGGAAGGTTGTTGTGCCACAGCTTTCACCTCCTCCCCCTTGGACCCACACCATCCCCCTCAAATTTGCATGTGTCCTGCCCACTGCCTCCTTGCCCACTGCCCCTGCACGAAGGGCTCTGCCTTCAGCCTTATTTCCAGGGAGCATTGCTCACATTGCTCACATCTCACCGGCAGCCTGCCCCAGGCACTGCCTCGCTCCCCCACCTCACCACCATTAACTTTGCCTTCAACCTCTGCTGCATCATTGCCTACTCCTGAGGGTTCCCTATTTATATAGAGGGGAAAATGCAGTTGCTGGGACTGGAAATATTTTGTTACCTTTTTCTACTTAAGTGCGAGGCATTTTTATCTGTGCTCTCTGGAGACTTATGCTACAGTGGGACTGATTTTATCCACTTACTCAATGCACTTTAGTTCAATAATGATTACAGAACTTCTACATAATATATTAGGCATAGCTGATTTCCCAGGGTTTGTAGCCCTCTATCTCCCTAAGCATTTAAAAAGGAATCTCTCTGTGATAGGTATGTTATGAATGATACACTCCTCAACAGTCATGATGTAAAAATAATAGCAGCAGTGGGCCAGGAAGAAGAAGAGGCAAAGCATTCGTCTGGAAAGTGCCTGTGGATAATACAACCCAACAGCAATGCCCTGCTTTGTTCATTTTATCGTTGCTCCTTAGCCGCGGCACTGGCAGTCTATGGACTTTGAGCAATCCAAGCCAGATTCCCAAACTCCCCCTGAACTGCCTTACCCAAGGCAGTTTTGGCAAGTCACTGGCTCCATCACAGGACTGGGTTGTCCTGGTTTTTCTTTCTCACTCTCTTTTCCCCTCTCCCCCTCCTCCCCCCCAAAAAATGCAAGCTGAGCTCTTCAGGCTGCTCAAGTGTGGCTTTAGCAGCTGGGACCAGGACTGTCACAGCCAGCACACCCAGCCCCAAGGTGTCTGATGTGATTGCAGAAAACCTGCACAACATTTGCTTTCTTGCAGCAGAAGGAATAGCAATGTTTGTGGTCATGGTCTCCTTCACACCCGAGGTCAGACTGTGTGCCCCGGCACAAGAAATCTGGTCCTAAGCTTTCTGCAGACTGAAAAGCTTTCTATGCACCTTTCCTCACCCACAGAGACTGCAAGACTTCTCCATCCTCTGCTATCCCAGATGCTGATGACCCTCTGTCCATGTTGTTCTCCATCTGCCCACCCTGACCTGGCTGCTCAGCACCCTCACACTGCTGCTTAGCACCCTGGTGGCACAGGGGACCCAGCTCCTGACCGTAAAACCTAAGACTGCCTTGTTCAAAGCCCCAGAAAGTTTTCGACACTGAACCAACCACCTTGAACCAAGCACCTTGCTCATGTTCTTGTCATCAGCCTCTCTAGTTGGTGATGACTATGCTCTTTTTTTTTTTTTAAATCAAAAAACAAACATGTAAGGCCCATTTTACTCAATTTTCTGATGATCTCTTAATTTCCCTAATGGCTTTTGGCAAGGAGTTCCACGGGTTCAGCCTGTTATCACCTTATTTTCTCCTTGTGCAACGGGGTGTGTGGCTGCTGCAACCCTCAGTGCCCGGTGCGGGCAGCCCCTGCGGGCCCTGGAGGGGCCGGGGATGCTGCTGCCCCCCACCCAGCCCCAGCAGAGCATCGCGGGGCAGTTCCCATGGCGGGGCAGTTCCCATGGCGGGGCAGTTCCCATCGCGGGGCAGTTCCCATCGCGGCTGCAGCCCCGCGCTCCCCTGATTGACGTGGAGAACCAGCACAAGGGAAGTTGCTACCAGCTACCAGCTGTTTCAACAGTTTTAATCACAAGGCGAGCTGCAAGATAAATAAATAAATAAAGCCCGCGAGGTGACAAAACAAATGGCCTGGTAGCAGAGACAGATTTGAAGCTTCTGGCTGCCTTCATGGGAGAGCAGCCTGTGAGCTCTCACCCGCCCTCCCCCAAATAATTAATTTATCACTTAGCAGTGCTGTGTCTCTCAGGAAGGCGTTTGTAGATGGCGTTTGAAGGTGAACTCCAGCCCTCCAGAAGGGCCTGTGAGTCTGGGAAAAGAGGCAGGCGACTGCTGGAGTCTACAGGTAAACTGGTGAGATTGCAGGAGGTTTTATAGCAACGTGCTTGAGCTACCATGAGCCAGCACGTGCTATTTTGTTCCGCCCTCACAAATCACTATTATGCCCTTTCTGCTTTAAACACTATGGATCAGCTATAACAACACTTGATATTTATTTTATTTCAACTATCACTCTGATTTGTCAGGTGTATTTTTTATGCACAGCAGGTGTACCCTAATGGGGTTAGGGAATAAACAGAAAATTGATGGGTTTACATACCCATTAGCTAATGGATTACTAAGCAAAAGGGACTCTGTTTAACCCCACTGCACTTAGCCCACTGTTAGGAGGAATGTTAAAGACTATAAGCTAACACTCAAATGTCTCTTCGTGCACCCAGGGGAAGAGAGCTCAAACTTTAATGCATTGCTTTTGATAGGCAGGTGAATGAATGTGGCTATCATCACGCAATCACGCATCTCTAGAACTATTTATCAGCTGCACAATGTGCCCCATGAACCCTCCGTGCTCCTGACCCATCATGCTCTGAGCATGTCACCGTGCCGTACAAAAAAGGGTTAAGCAGGATGAAAGTCCCCCCAGACAGAGGTGCTTCCCACGTCCCACTTGCACAGATCATGCAGCAAATGCAGAGCTGCCACTGTGACTTCTTGTTCCCGTGCCCCCGTAGTACACACCTTGTACGTTAGCAACATGATTTTTTTGTGCAAAGGCCTTGTGTCGACATCAGCTTTAATCAGTTATTTCAAGATAGATGTGCCTCGTTAGCATCAGAACAATGCAATTACTTCCCCTCCTCCCCTGTCTCCAAATCCTGGGGTTTTATTGGCCTATTAATGGTTTGATTTGTTGTTGGTAGAAACAAGAAGGATTCCAACACATTGATCATATTATCCTACAGATATCCAGCAGAATAAATAAATGAGATAATAAAGCCCAAACCATACACTCAAAGGTTACATTTCTTAAATCCTTTAGTGTTCTGCATCATAGTTTATGTTCCCTTTCAACCACAAATACACAGCATGACAGTTAAAGAAGGTCTGTAATGTTAAAGGTTATATTTGCAATCTTTTGCCATCTTTCTCACATGGAAACAAGTCACACTGATCCTCACTGCCCACACGTGCAATAGGGAACAACCCTCTGACATAGGCGTATAATCAAAAGCCAATTCAAAAGGAGCCTTCTGTAAATACCAACTTGATCCAGGCATATGCATGCTTTGCTCAAAGCACCAGCAGAGTCCTGCTGACTTCAGTGGGGTGGCTCAGCTGTTTAGAGAGGAATAGGTGCATGTGTGCAGGAGAGGTGAAGGTCGAAGAATAAAAAAGCAAGAGAAAATATGATTTTGTGTTGCTTTTCTCTAAGCAGTGACACAAAACCTCACAGTCAGGGGGTAGTTAAGGTCCTTTTAGTTTCCTTTGTGTCTGCTTGTTCCTGGGGTTCTTTCAGGTGCCCCTTACATTTATCTCTGGAGGCCCATCAGGGTTGCAGGGCTGCCTGACAGTGCTCTGAGGGATACAGGATGCCTATGACAGAGAGAGGGAATGTGGCACTGACTGTGGTCTCTCTGGGCTTTGTCTTACTGCTGGTCTCTTCCTGGAGCTGGGGAAAAGGAAAGTGCTTCAGGCACTTGACAGACCAACAGCTGAGCTCTTCAGCTGGCTTAAGATGGATGCCATAGAAAATTTCACAGATACAGTGGCAATGACAGAGGCACCGGAACTTCAGTATAATCAAAATGACAGCCCAGCTCCCTCCTTATTCTAGACAGCAGTGGTTAAGGAGAAAGCTACTGATGCCCACTGGAAGATGAACTGCTCTGTTATCGACTCAAAATGAAGTTCCAAAAGTATCGTGTGGTTCAAATGATGCCTGGTTACAACTTTAGCTCTAGGTTGTAGACTCTGCGTTGGAGATTATTTAATTTATGCTGGAATTCTTTAACACCAGTCTAAAAGGCTGGAGCAGCATAGCAACAACCTTGTTAATTACTAAGCAATTACTGCTCAACTTTTAGACCAAGAGGATACCCAAAATATCCGCCTCTGTTTCATTTTGATTTCTTATTGTTCCTTCCATGCTGTAGCTGAGGTTATTTTACAGCAGCTGTCAGTCATAGCAGTAACAACTTCCACAGTAGCAGCTTCCATTTGGCAAGCTCACTATACTGAAAGTGCTGTGATGGAGTGGAAGGGGTTTCTTTCTCTTTCTTAATATCATCTTCCCTGAGGATAGACTATCTTGCCCTCTCCAGAAGAACACGCTTGGATCACACTGCAGAGTTTCTGACTGCTGCTTTTAAAAAGGTATATCTGTTTGTTTCTATCAACACATTTCAGCTCCTCTGGCATGCTGTCTTTGCAGCTCTAATAGAGACACTTCACATGTAATAGGGTCGCACAGTGATCCTCACGTTCGATTCCATTCCTATCACCATGTTAAATTGAAACAATGTGTGTGCATCAGATTTCTGCAGTGCAGGGAAGCTGTAGCATCTACAAGTTTTCTGATGTGATGAAACTAATGATTTGGATTTTATTTTCTTGGTACCACATTCAGCTGGTGAACTCTGGAAAATGCACGTTACCTCATTTTCTCTCTGTCTCTTTACCTCTCAAGAGCTTTCACCAACAGATCTACTTTCATGCTGGGAAAAGAAAAAAAAAAGTCATTCTATCAGTAATTTATGGAAATTAGAAAACTGATTAGCATAAAGCTTCTACTTGTGATAGTGGGGTTACAAAAGTGGGTTGATAGGTAAAAATGATCTCCTTAGTGATAATTAACTTTGATCTCTTAAATAACTGTTAACTTTCATACAGCAGGAGAGCACAAATGACATTTGCATCATGGCAACTGTAAAAAGGCAGAACATAACTTTCATTGGAGATTACATGATAAGCTCTGTTCTCAAAGAAAATATACTCATTTCAAAGCAAAATGACATGAATTGTCAAGGACTGTTGGGTTTGTTCTTATATCCTGTGCTAACCTGAGTGCACTGAGATGAGACATCGCATATGCTTGTGTGAACAGCTCTGTACACCCATGTAAACGATATGTATTTATCTACAAGGAAATGACAATGCATGCTCTGCTTAGCACTTCTATGAGACTGTTCATCCAAGGACTTCCAACTACTTTATAAACATTAATTCATTCTGACTATGTGACTGTGAAGTAAGCAAATATTAGTCTTATTGCAATATTATTGGGAAACGAGAGACACAGCAGCTAAAAGACTTACTCAAGGTCAGTAGATTATAGCTCAAATGCTAGCTTCTAGTTCTGTGTGCAGGCATGGCCTCCTGGCAAAGCACATGTCTATGGTCAGTGGAGGTTTACCATCACTCCTCAGACTTTGCTTTGAGTACTGTTTTGGAAATTTTCACATCAATATTTATTTCTGAATAATTTCACAGTGCCTGTTTTACAAATGGGAAACTGAGGCGAAGTTGGAAAATAATCCAAAGAACTCACTAGATGTGAACTTCCAGTTTGAGAAATCAAGGCCCCAGCAATTTCAACCAGAAGACACACCCCCAAGCTGCAGTTCCTTAAGCCAGAAGATGTGTCTTGAGTTTTATGGACTCATTAGAAAACAAGTCTTCAAGCAAAACTGAAGCCGTAAAATGCCACTTGAATTTAGCGTGCCACTGAAAGAGATTTTTTGAAGCCCAGTATACCAGACATAAATCTTGAGTCATCTCATAATGGATCTCAGAAGGATTTACACAGGTTGTTGGGGTTGAAATAAAGTGAGTGGAGACCAGAAGTTATGTATGAAATAAAGTGCATTTCAAGAAGTGCACGCACAGGGAGGCTAGATAATGTTAAGTAGGAAAACTAAAATAATATCTTAATATATAAATCCTCAAATCTGTGCAGCCTCTGATATTTTTCAATTAATGGAAATCATCTTAGAATCTTTCTTGCACACTTGAAGCTCGTGGCACACTGACTTGTTGCAAAGAAGCCATTGCAATATCTCAATATCTTTCTTCACTGGCTCCTCCAGATAGAGAATATGCTGGCCACTCTCTGAATCAGTTTATCCTGTCATCTCTCTTCCTTTGATATGCATGAAGTTAAAGGGAAATGGCAGCCTCCTAATTTCTATTTCCACCCAATGTCATGGGAGAGAGAAAGGAAAAAAAAAACCACCCCACTTTTTAATGCAGCTTTTAAAATAGAAAAGCAAAAAAAAATTTTTTTACAGCACTTAATAGGCCTCCCTTGCAATTTAAAAACTGATTTTCAGGAGCTCATATATTCAAATCTCCAAAGTCTATTTGAAGGCACATCTGAAGGTGCACCCTGCAACCTGTGTGTAGCAAACTCTTTTGAATCTTGTCCTTGAAACAAAAATTAGTGCCCCATGGGAGCTTAGCAGTGTAGACAACCACTAACTGCAGAATGACTGAAAGCAGAGCTGAGAGTCCTTGTAGCTGGGAGGGAGAAGGGGATAAGAGAGCGAGGGAAGATGAGAAAAGCCTTCAGGAGCCATTTGGGAGACAGTCACTGGGAAGAAGAAAGAAAGACATGCACTAAAAACAACAGAAACACAGGTGGAAATGGCCTACTGGGAAATCAGGCTGTCAACAAACAAAAGCCGAAGGCCAGAAAGCAGTTTCAGTAGCAGCCCCTGCTAACAGGGCTTCAGTGTTCAGTAAATAAATTAGCAGCAGCTTTGACTGTTTGGAAATTAGTAGCGACATGATGAAAGAAGCAAATGACTTGCTTTCATCTGGAGTGGAAGCACTAAACTTCCAAAGAAATCCTTGCCTGTATTAGGAGAAGCAAATACGCTTATATCAGCTTAGACTTGAACAACAATACCAGAAAAGTTTCATTTCATTTACCAGAGGCTCAGAACTTCGTTTGTAACTAATGAGACCTATGTCCCTCCGGGCTGCTTCTGACAGCATCTCTCTTTCAAATAGCTTATCACCTAGGAGGTAAAAATAACATAGGTTAGGTAGATAGACAGACAGACAGACAGATATCTGGATATTTGAAAAAAGAAGCAGAGTTGGGACATTAGATCAACTCTTCAATTATTGCAAAGTGGGAAAACTCCTTTGGGAGAAACTCCAGTGATTTACTTCTGTTGAGAATCTGATCCTGTTTAATTAAATGGGTACTAAATGAGGGGCTGCATAGTAAACACTTCAGCATGTGCTTAAACATTCAGCATCTGCCAAAGCCCTATTGATTCTGTTGAGATATAATTTGCTTATGCACTCTTCTCCAGTAAGGGTTCCTACTGAATTGGGCCCTCAGTTACTGGGATGCAGATTTTTTTTTGTCACAGGTATTAAGAAGAGGGTCTTTTCCTACATCCTCATCACTTAGAAAGGTAATTGGATAAGGAGTAACATCACAGCACCCAAATTGAGCAAATATTTCTGTAAGCTGTCCTAAGTGTGTTTGATGTGGCAACAGGTCCATGAAGCAAGCTTGCACTCACAGTGGAAATCAGGAATGTCTTGGGTAGTTCTTTGATCTGGTGGGTCCATTCCACTGTCCTAATGTGGGTGGGTCCACATAAAACTTGAAATATGAACTTGATCTCTAACATGGACAGCCCGGGGCTGTGTCCACACTGCCTTTGACAAATGGCAACAGCCTCTGCTCTATCTGTTGTCTACCAATTTGGGAGCTGGAACTGGTATATGATAAGACCATGAAATGCCAAATCTGAAGTACCACAGATTTGCTAAGCTTTTTGCGTATGGAATCTGCCATTCAAGGCAGCATTATTGTTGACTCCCTTGAAATACCTGGTTATTCTGAGACTCAGCTGTCAGCTAGCAGCTTCATCCCAGCTCTCCTGGCAGACCTTGAGTGCTTTCAGCTAAGAAGTGTCACAGTTTCTCATTCACATGCCAATGCCAGTGATGCAGGGCCTCCTTCCCCTGTGCCTGGCTTGTACCGTTCTTGCCATCATGAGAGGTAAATTAGCTAGCATGCTTCTAGACAAAATGGTCAGTAAGTAGTGGCATCCCTCAGGGATCAATACTGGGACCAATACTGCTTAATGTCTTCATTAACGACCTGATGATGGGATGAGTGCACTCTCAGCATTTTGTAGATGACACCAAATAGCAGGGGAAAGTGGTCGATATGCCAGATGGCAGGGCTACCCTTCAGAGGGACCTGGACAGGCTGGAGAAATGGACTGGCAGAAGCCTCATGAAGTTCAGCAAAACGAAACGGAAAGTCCTTCTATCTGGGCTGAGCTAGCCTTACACAACATTACAGACTGCAGGCTGACTCTCTAGGAAGCAGCAAAGAAAGCCAATGGCATCCTGGGCTGTATTAGCAAGAAAGCAGCCAGCAGGTCTAGGGATGTGCTCCTCTCTGGCATTTGTGAGACCACATCAGTAGTGCTGTGTCCCATTCGAGGTTCCCAGTTATAACAGAGACATAGAATCATAGAATTGTTCTGGTTGGAAAAAACCTTCAAGACCATCAAGTCCAATGGTTAACCTAGCGCTGCCAGGTCACCACTAAACCATATCCCTAAGTGTCACAGCTCCACATCTTTTAAATATCTCCAGGGATGGTGACTCCACCACTTCACTGGGCAGCCTGTTCCAGAGCTTTACAACCCTTTTGGTGAAGAAATTTTTCCAAATATCCAATCTAAACATCCCTTGGCACAACTTGAGGCTGTTTCCTCTTGTCCTAGTGTTTGCACATGGGAGAACAGACCACCACCCTCCTGGCTCCAACCTCCTTTCACGGAGTTGTTGAGAGCAAGAAGGTTTCCCCTGAGTCTCCTTTTCTCCAAGCTAAACAACCCCCATCCCCTCAGCTGCTTCTCATAGGACTTACTCTTTAGACCCTTCACCAGCTCTGTTGCCCCTCTCTGGACACACTCCAGCACATCGATGTCCTTTTTGTAGTGAGAGGCCCAAAACTGAACCCAGCATTTGAGGTGCAGCCTCACCAGTGCTGGGTACAAGGGGGATGATCACTTCCCTAGTCCTCCTGGAAATGCACATAGACACATGGACATGGAAATGCACATAGGGACATGTACACGGACACGGACACATTGAAGCAAATCACAAAGAGGCCACAGATTTTACTGAGTGCTGAAGCCAAGAAACTGAGAGAGCTGGACTTGCTCTGCCTGGAGATTAAGATAGAGGAGACTGTATTGCTGCCTGCAGCTGCCTAATACAGAAAAGAGAGAGTCAGATGCTTCTTGGAGGTGAACAGCAATAAGACAGGAGGCAATGGAGACAAGGTGGAAGAACAGAAGGACTATCAAGTACAAGGAAGGGTGTTTTTTTTTCTAATGATGAAAGTTACTAAATACAGGAGCAGGTCGCCCAGAGAGCTTGTGTAATCCCTGACACTGGAGATGCTCAAGACTTGACTGAACACACCCCTGAACCACCTGATCTAATAGTACAACCTGCTTTGAGCAGGGGCTTGGACCAGATGACCTCAGTAGTCCCTTCCAATCTAAATTATCCCATGATTCTATGGAAACAAAACCTGACAGAAATGGTAAAGATTATGTGGAACCATATAATAGGTAGTACAGGTCTGTGAATGGAAGCTCAGGCCCAATTATACTGAGAATTTAATTAATTAAGGCAGACGTAACATAGTTGGATTTTTAGTAAATTGTTAGTTTAGTGCCACACATTAACTCAATAGGAAAGCTGGAGTTGCGTAGCCTGAATAATAATACAATAAGATAGACAAAAATCCATCCAATAGCGAGGAACCAATGAGTTATCATCAATGGTTTTATGTCAAAAGAGAGAGAAGTATCAATTGGTCTCCCACAGGGACTGATACCGGAGCCAGTATTAATCGATACGCTCATTAACAGCCCAGAGAAGAATGTAAATTCAACAACCACTGCATCTGGAGAAGCTTCAAAGGAATGGTGGGGATGTGGCAAAGAAGGGAAGTGGTATATGAGAAACAGAATTGTAGTCAAACAATGTGTACATTCCATCAGGTGAAGGAGCAACATTTAGTATTTTGAATTTTGTCAGGGAAGAATTTTAAAGAAGAGAAGTATAAAATAGGCTGGGGATATTGCTTAAAACTACCCCTTCTAAAATGGCCCAGGTTAGCCACCCGTTGATTTCTCACACCATTGCAAAAGAATGAGACAGTATGAGTTTTCATCCATGAAAGTCCTGCAAGACAATGTGTTAAATTACGACTTAACAGTGTGCTTGGGGTCAGGTGTGAAATTCCATAGTCAAACGTCTTGAAATATTTTGATTAAGAAAGAGGATTAGGAGAGAGTCGCTAAGATTCTGCAAAGATTGGATTCAAACCTAGCCTATGTATTTCACACCGACTTTGATTAAAGAGGTAAAAACATTTAAGCCTGTGGCAGATGAAAACTATGCTAATGATGACAACAGGGCAAGATTTGACTTTCTGTGGTTCGGTATGGAAGGAGATACCTCTAATGCTTTTTTTCACCTCTGTGTTTTCCCACATCTTCTTCAATCTTAGTCCTGGGAATTTGATGTGTGCCTATATATATGCACATATATATAAATTTGCTCCAAGATCATGTTGCTTGGTGGAGGTGTGTGTGAGCTGACCCATAGATGTTAAGCCCAAACAAATTGCCATATTCATCTAAAACGTCTTCTGTATCACACCGGTCAGAACATTTCCCTGCATGGGTACCTCAATTTTGGGCTTTTGGAGAATATAGTAAACATTTATTCTGGATTTCAAGCCCTCATCTGTTCGAGATGCACGACATCCCTTGCCCAAATGTTGATTGTGGGTTTATATATTCTCAACCTGAATTGGCTGTTTCACTTTGTAGCCTGCTTGCATCAGAAATATTTTTCCTCACATAGCTACCCAGTGGTACCATTTAACTCCATAATGCATTATAACTATCACTTTTATAAAATATGCTTATAAAGTAGGAACTTATATTACTCCCATTTAAACCCATGAAAACTCCCATGGACGTTAACGCAAGCAGGACCTGATATATATTCATCGAAAGCTAGAACCGTGTGATGGAAAATAAGAAATCTTTTAAGCCACAGTTCTTAAGGGTATGTTGTGTGGTGTTTACTGTTCAACACATCAGAGCCTCATGGCCATATTAGTTGTATGAATAGGATAAGATTACTTGGGCAATTTTCCTCTACATTAGAAACAAATCGCAGCTAAACCTCTGCTGGCTCCATACATTTTAAATTCCCATTTTCTCTCGCTAGAACAGAAAAATAAATACATAGTTAGCTGACCAAACTTAGAAAGTGTTCAAAGCAATCAAGTGCAAATTCTTTCCTGTTAAAATGTGAACAAAACAGAAAACCTTTGACTGAGAGGTAACTTCAGAGATAAGTAGTTAGATAGATGCTATAGACAACAAGACACAAACAAATTAAATCTATTCCACTGAAACAGTGATATAATTTCCCTCCAGAGACTACCTAAGACTGACAAAATAAACAAAGAAATAACATGTTTCTTAACTTGTGAAATGTGACAGTCAATGGCAGACAGCAAAACAAAACTAAACAGTGCTAGAAGTTCTTAGCACAAAGACACTGTTCAGAGATGATGCAGCTCTATTTTTCTTGACTTTGACCTCCTAATAACCGTACTTTTTCACGCCTCCCTCCTCTGAGGTCTTTCGTCCTCTTTCCAGTGTGGTCCTCCTGTTTAAGAAGCGTGCTACATGTTTATTTTGAGGGACAGATGGATGGTGGAAATTAACACATCTGGGAAAGAGAGAGCTGTTAGTCTGGGACTGCAATGACACCTCTGAAGGCCCTTTGCCCAACAAAGAGCACAGGGACATGATTCGGCTTGGCTTTGGTGGTAGATGAAGACCTTGTTATATGCTAAGCACATACTGCAGATCTTTGAAGGCATATGGTTGGACATCAGTGTTCATTTTAAAGTGTTATTTATCTGGGGCCAAAGAAGGAAGCCTTGGTCCATGATCTGCTTGGTCATCAGGAAATTCTGCCAACTGAATGTTCAGGCTTTTACCAATGACAGGAACCTTTTTAAGGTTTCAGATCCATTCTGAGTCTTCTGCATCAGGAACTGTGTTACCTAGCATAACCTAATGACTTATCAAGTCCAAAAGAATATCCTCAAAAACAGAGAGTAAGAGAAACTTCAGGAACTACTGAGATGGCCATAGAAGCAAGCTCTAAAGATAGAAGTAAAAGCATGAGCATGCCAAAGTGCAGAACAGTGCTCATTTTCATGTTACTCATAGCAATCATTTTTTCCATGAACAATCTGTATATGTCACTTACAAATATCTCATTTATTCTCCACCCTTCATATGCATATAATAATCCTTTCACTTTATTTTAGTTGATAGTTTGCCTTTAAAATGTCAGGTCTTTTCCCCTCTAAGTTGCAAATTGCTTCTGAATCTAAAAAATTTATAACCAAAAATATCTTGGCTCAGAGATGCATAGGAGCTGATGATGGAAAATGGATCCTTTCACCCGAGCAGACGTTCAGAAACCAGTCTGGGTCTCCAACTGCTATCTCCTAATTACTGAAGGTAGGGTTCATCTCCAAAAGTCTAACTTTAAACATCTAATTTATGCAGCTTCCTTCTAGCCACTTTGCAAGCAGCAGCTCCAAAGGGAAGCTCACCAGGCTCACATTCCTCAATAACTTTCTTTCAGCCTAGATGACTTGCCAGGGCTCTACAGGATGCTCTTGTCAAGCAAGACTATCCCCTGACTCATAGCACTGGACCATTTCTCCACTCACTACTGCCTGAAAATTCTAGTGGATGAATGGTAGTCCAAGCTATGTTTAAAGGGCCAAAGATGGGCTGTGGAGCAGTGTGAAAGATATTGCATGTTTTCAATGAATAATTTTACGATAAAGCTTCATGGTGGTCCCTGGGAAATTATGGGGTTTGTAAGCGGTGCAGTTTTCTCAAAGTTTTGGGGCCATGGTAGTGCAGACCAGCTCTGCTATCAAAGAACACGTTCTTTTCATGGTTCTCAGGAGAGCAACTCCTATCAGCCTGCCTTCACTTGAAAAAACAATAACGAAGAACACACAACATGAAACCGAACAGCCACTCAGTAAATCACATTTGGAGTGAGTTTTCAAGAGTGCTGTGTCCAAGCAACTTCCACAGACTTCAGAGGAGCAATCTGGGCTTGCAGCATCCTGGGAACCCCGTCACACAAAACTGTTTCTTCTGCCACTACCGCACATCCACTGTACACTTTAATTGGATCTTCCACGTGCATTCTGCAGCCTGTCTATTTCCATGTTAAATAATAATTCTGAATTACGTAACACCACATTCCTTTCCACCCCTCATCTGATAACAATAACAAGCTCTGTATCTTAGAGACTCGCTCATTTATGTTGGCACTATTGGAAATAGTAACGCGAACTGAATCTCTTCTGTATTCTCAAAGACTAACAAACAGCATTCATTTCCTACAGATTAGTTTCAACCTAACAAGCATTTTGTTGAGCCCTAAAGAATATTTCATTTATTTAGATAATGCTGATCGCTCACTTGTGAATGGCAACCCATTTGGTAAGAAACAGACTGTTATAGCTAAGTATTTTTTACAAGTGGGAGGGAAAAACTCAAACAGCAACTTCGAGATAGTATTTAAGACTCCAAAGACAGCACGTCATTATGATAAGCGAATCTATTGCTGTGAATAATGGAGAAGGTTTAATGACACAGTGGTACAGATACACTTAGAATAAATATTTAACGGCATGTTTTGCAAAGCTGAGGTATTTTCTAACCCCCCGCCCAATAATTTGTGCTTGGTGCCATCACAGCACAAGATGTGTATTGCATCAGTATGTCAGGAGCAACCACGTGTAAGGGTCACAGCAGAATATGAGAGAATTGTGCAATAAGGTGGGCAGAGATATTCACTGATGGAAGCAGACAAGGGACTGTTCATCTGCATGGCCATGATCCTGCCAAATCATGAAAGACCATGTCCACTTGTCTCCACCTCCCCACATGCACACCTTTTTGGTCAGGTATGCAAAGCTCACTCCAAGAGGATGTCATGAAGCCAGCCTATGATTTGCTAGGGTCAGGCATGCTTCCCTCCTGGAAGAAAAGCTCAGCCAAGTTGGAGGGGAGGGTCCAGAGAGAAGAGAAAAAGAGGCATTTGCTGCACTTTCTCTGCTCCAGCAACTCCTGTGCCAGATGTATTGGTCACGGGCCAGTCAGCTGCATTTAGCTGATGGGACCGAACAGCCAGAAGGAAGCTGCTGGGAGTATGGGGCTGCCAGCACTGCAAAGTTGAGGAGTATTATGGGCTCCAAAGGCCTGTTAGCTGCCCAGTAAATCTGTCTGGTGTTTGCCCCTTCCCTCCCCTGCATCTTGAGTTTCCTCTTACTGGAGGCTTGGGTACTCAACTATAATAACAACATGACGGGCTTCTAGAAAATATGTACATTATCCACAGAGGTCTTATTACAATGGCACTTAACGACCCATAAGATTTAGTAAACACACAAGCTCATTTTGTATGAAAAAATGGAACTGGAAATTGGACTCAAATGGAAACCTCAATGCGAAAATTTATTTATGACTAAGGAAAGCATGGGTGCATAGGAGAGGAGCTGGGCTAGCATACAACTGGAAACAGAGAGAGAGATCACAAATGAAATGAAAGAGAGAAAAAATAATTGAGAAAAACAGAAGTAACAAAACAAGTGAGAGAGCCTATCGTATTTTCTGCAAGGTCTACTTTTTTTAAGGGTGGGCATTACTGTTGTTAACACAAGGAATAGGTTTCCCCTGAGCTAGAAAAACACTTGGATTTTTTTTTTCCTTTTTATTAATCATCGGTGGTGTGGGGAGGGGGAAATCCCCTGAGAATTCAATGACAGGAAAAAAAAAATGGTTTGTGAAGTCAGACTCAGTTTGCGTACCTAAAAAGCAATATGATTGATTTGCAAAAACCTCTAGCTTCACAAAGTTCTTCCATCTCTAATGAGAACTAACAGCATTTTTGTCCAGCTTCCCTGCAAAATATTGTTCTAGTGCTGAATCCATCAACAAAAATGGCTAAGCATTAGCTTTCTTAATGGCCTCTGGTTTCACTTGCCAGCAACTGCAGATGGAGTGGGCTAAGCAGGGCTGGGTCTGAGGCGGACTGGCCTGTTGCAGATCTCAGCTGCATTTTGCTTTATTAGGAGATTGAATAGTGGCTTTTTAGTACCTTGCAAACACAACTCGTTTTAAAATCACAGGGTGTTTCTAGCTCTGGTAAGGCACAAGTACCTAATTCTTACACAACTTAATGAATGTAAATTGTTATACAAGTGTATTCTGTGATGAAGTATAATGTAAACAAAGGAAGGAATAAGTAAAGGAGGCAGCTATGGTAAGAAGGCTTCATTCAGTGCTCAGAGCAGAAGTCCTGGCTATTTTTTTAGTCTTTTTATCTGTCTCTGTAGTTTGAGTGTGTGATTACAAAATACCCTCACCTCTACCTGTCTACAAGAAAATGCCACCTTCTCCCTCCCTCTCTGTGACTGCTGGTCTACCTACACAGCACACACAAGGCGATCTCAGCCCAAAGGAGTGCAAGTAATCTACATGGGCTGCAGTGTCTGATTTGTTATGATCTATGGCGCACCTTTTTGGTCATCAGGCTCCTTGTCTGCAACCTCTTTCACCCCTCTCTTTGAAGAGTAGTATGATACAGTGATACTAGTCTCCCAACCAAGCTTCCAGATGAATTTGTTATTTCCTAACTTTCAACCTCAGCAGGAGCATCTAGAAGTAAGTCTGATAACAGAGCCCTGTTTTCATAAGGTTTTTCTGCTCTACTTTGAAAACCCCTGAGATTAAGACACTTCAGATCAAGCTTGAAGCAGAAGTAAAAGCCTGGGGACTGATATGAATTTATGTGAACTTCTGAGACCTTGTGAAATCTGCATGTTCAGTCACAGCCCCAATAATTTTCCATTTAACTGTGGGCTAAATAAATTTGACTTCTCTTCACCATACACTGAGACTCCATTTTATTCCAAAATTATATAATGGTCTGCCAGGGACTGCTGGGCAGCTGAGACTGGCAGAATGAATTTAATCTGAGAGCAAGAAACAGTAATTCTAACATCTGCTTCCAGTAAACACAGAGGGTAATAAATATCCCTCAAGAACTAATATCTAAGCATCCTTCTTTCACCTTTATCAATGAGATTTCTGACGAAGAAATCATAACATTATCCTCCATAAAATTTATTATCTGCTTGTTATGAGCAAAAGCTGTTTTATGAAAAAAAAAAACAAACCTCTTTTTGCACTCAATAACTTCTGGACTATGAAACAAAAGATTAGGAGGGAAAATATGTTTGAAATGTCAATTAGAGATGGTTTATTGTAATAGCATTGCTTTTAGAAAGCACTCAGGTTTTGCAGCCTGCATTAGTCTGCTCAGATATTTTTGCACGCCTTGAAGAACTTTACACTGATGATGTAGTCACAAAAAGCCACCTTTCAACAGTGATACTCCCCAGAATACACTTGTAAGGAATACACTCATAAGGAAGTGAAAGTGGAATTACGCCAAAGACACATTACATACAGCAGTTGGCACTGTGTCTGTGTAACACAAATAAAAGAGAATGAACAGAACAAGACAATAGTTCCCAGTAATTACAGAACTGAACTTCAGATCAGCATAGCTACTGTTGCATCAATGGGAAATTTAAATAGAATGACACATCTTGGAAAGTTTTGTTATGTCGGAGAGGATTTCTGAATTTGCAGCATGTTTAGTACAGGTAGCACCGGGGTATGATATAAAGGATTCAGCATCACTTCAAAGCCTACCAGTGATGAGTACTATGTCTTCTGCAATTGATCTTGTTGAAGTAAACGTCATACCAGTGAAACTAATAGCACCATTGTGCATTTGACATGAGCTTTTGAACTTATTTAACACCAAAAAACTAATCTGAGAAGAATGCATACATATTTTCACATTTCTGCTACTAAAATATGCAGCTAATAGTTGTTGCTTGCCGTACTAAGTCTAAAAATTGAAGTATGTTTTCAATGCTCAGCAGAACAACATAACAAAAAGCAACATGGAAGTTTGAAAATGCATATAAAAGAGTTGACAATTGGCATAAGAAAGCAAAAATACAAGAAACAATTTACTAGGAATCAAAGATAGCATTATTATAATATTGCTGACGTCTCCCGCACTAAACTTGTTTCTCTAGCGGTTATGGCATGACAAATTTAATATGCTAATATTACTTTCATTATTAGATGACTACTAGGGTAGAAAACATTCAAGTCTTGACAACATAGCATGGGACACTCCTCAATGACTAAATATTGCATTTTGAGATTATTTGTATCATATAAAATGTATAGATCATTTGAATGTCATATCTGCTTGACTTTTACTTTTTTAAGACAAATCCCTGAAGAATTTTTAAGAGTTTATGATTAATGTACTTTTATACCTGTTCTCTGTTTAAATCCACACTGGCAAAAATTGCATTTGTTCTAGAGAAAGACAACCCTGTGCTCACCAACCTTTAGAACAGAGCTATATAGTAGTAGAAGATAAAGCTTGTTCATTCATTGTTTGAAATGTTCCTTCTCAGCCACCAATTGTTAAATATCGAACTAAAGGTGTTCCTAAAACATTGATAAGAAGCTGAAAATCATTCCCTAATTTACAGTGAATTGTGCTAAAATCCACATTGATAGACAGTGTGCTGTAGATCTTCACAGCTGCTGAAATGCATGCCTAGTGGTTGGTACCTATCAAAAGGCAAATTAGAATAAATGAATATTTAAATATTTAAATTTTCTATGATATGTTTGAAGTGCATTTTCAAAGCATTATCATCAGATTTGAGAAACCAGTACTCAATTGGTTACAAACTCCTTGCTGAAGAGTTTCACAAGCCTCCCTGCTCCCCACCTTCTACCCATTAGCAATCAGAATAGCTTTTACATGCAGTAGTGTAATTGTAACCAAATACAGGCTGCACTGGCTGCTCCTCTCTAAGTTTCTAAGAATCCCCTTTGGCTGACCTTTGGTAGCCAGTAAAGCACGGTGGATAGGAGACAAAGGGAAGCAGTCCTGAGTCCTGAGAAGAAAGGGGATATTGAATAAGCTGCATTGCTTTCTCCAGTGGGCTACATGTCAGAGATATGTGCAAGAGTCAGTGCTTTCGTTAATAAGGATATATTTTTTTGTAGAGGTAATTAAATTTATCACACAAAAGTGTGTGCGTGTCATATATACGTAGATGTCTGTGTGCAAGTATTTTCCCTACACACCTATATATATGTGTTTGTATCTCAGTTTAACACAAAAGTCCTTGTATAAGACACATGGCTCTGTTCTGTGAAACAAAATTAAACAAGGTGTCCTCATGAGCTGGCAACCTGAGTGTGGCAGAATCTAAACATCCGCCTATGGTTAACAGTTTCTTAATATCATGATAAACTAGATTAGCTGCCACAAGGTCCCCTTAGGCTCCATTAAAAGAAAAGAAAAAAAAGAGAGAGAGAGAGAGAAAAAAAAAATAGAGTAATCATGAGTAAAGAGAAAAATCAAATTTTACACTGAATACTTTTTGCTGCTTATCTTACAAAATTATTATTATTTGCCTTCTTAGTTACTCCTATTCATCAGGGTGATGTGTGCAGATTGTGAGAATACCAAACATTCTCTGAAAACTGACGAGTAAGCAAAAAAGGAGCTGCTCTTTAAACCCTTCACAGTTTATAGCCACATTTACATAACATTAAATAAGTCAACAAAGGCATCATTAGCTCCCATTAAAATATGAGCGAAGAAATTTAAACGAACAAGACAAGCTAATTGGTAAGTAATGTTGTGTATCAAAAATTATGACTATAAGATTCCAAAGTTAATGAGATGCCCTACAATTGTGTTTACTAAATGTTTAAAAATTAAATTAAAGGTGAACATGGAGAGCCAGTAAAGTTTTCTTGCTGTCATTTGGTTATACTGAGAATTGTGAAGGTTACTGCTGCTCCTTCACAGAGTTTCAGCATCTCCAGATTCACCAGCCCATCATTTGATCCTTGTCCATCAGGCAGATTAGGTCTCTCATTGCCAAACAGCACAGTTTCCCACCAAAACAGTAATGTGAGCTGTCACGCCAGATAGAAAGATTAGGTACAAGCCTTTTGTGAGTCAGCTTCTGCAGGTGTATAAAGCTGGATGACACTACCAGTCCATCTTCTCTTGCCTGCCTGTTGAGTTTCCTCACGTATTTCAGAGGGAGGTAGCAAAAGTCACTGTTAACTGTACAGTTAAAAAGAAAACTATTTCTGCTGCCAGAACTGGGGCTGGACCCACACTGAGCCAGCTCTGTCGTTGACACATCCAGCACTTGGTGAACAGGTGCCAAGTTCTTCCCTGCTGGTTTTGTCCATGTCCACAGAGTAGCCAGGACTCTTCTACCTTTTCTGAACTGCAGCTGGTACTGACAGCAGTTGCCTTTCACAAGTCTTTGCTCCATGAAGCTCCATGGCTTTACTGACTGCAAGTTGAAAACCACTAGCAAGTACGCTTTTATATTTATCCCTGCTAAAATCCTTTTCAATTGCTGCATTTCAGCTCTGCTCTACTCCCTTCCAAAAGACAGAAACCACTGAGTGGAGATATAGTCCTGCAGTGCCATTAATGAGCATAATTATAGTGCCACATTATGCTGTCCCTCTTGCTAATTGGTCATTCACTTGCCATTGTGCATGAAATCGCAGGTGTTATTGCCTTCACGATGCTTATCTGAATTTGCCACATCACACCCATTCCCTTCTGCTTCATTTCTCAGTCCAGTGGGATCAGTGTGGGTTTAAAAAGGGAGGACAGGACTATCTCATGTTCTTCCTTATATGCTGAGATGTGTGGAAAAGGGTTTCAGTAACACCACAGTGAGCTCAGTATCATATTCTTAAGCACACAGGGCTGTTACAAATGCACCCATTGATCTTCTCCTCCAGGGAAGTTCTGGAGATGCTGGCTGAAAGAGTCTAGGAATATATTTTTTTTTAGTCTAATAGTAATTCCAATAGTAACTGTATTGTTTTAAGAGGATGTACTTCCATATTTGGCAGTAAGGGAAGTATTGAAAGAAATAAGAACCTCATTGTGTTGGAATGCAATTAATTGTTGTACCATAATTCAATGCAACCTTATAAAACTTGTGAGTCAAAGCCGACATTCTGGACAGCAGCTTGCTTCAAAACAGCTTTAACCAAGTGCTTCTGTGAACATATGAACAAGTGAAATCCCTGAATTCACATGACAGAATTTTGGGTTCATGGAAAGACAGAAAAGTCTTGCAGATATCTCAAGCTAGTTCACAGATTTACAGAGACAGAATTTTCTTTGCTGTCTTGAAATTTCTCTTGATTTATTGCCCTTTCCACTAGTTTACATTCATCCAATCAAGGAACAAAAACAAAACAGGGGGCATCAGTAAAAAATCAGGTACCAAGCATTATGTATGCATCAAGGATGTGTACAAGAAAAATTGTTCACAAGCAGTATGTCATCCTGAATCAGGAAAGTACTTCAGTAGGAGATTAACTCAAAGCATGTGCTCATTTACCACAGTGGGACTCAAGTACATGCTCAAATTCAGCACTTTTTAATGTGTTCCCCTGAGTAGGGATAATTTCCTGATATAGGAAATACATGCTGATTTTTCTCCATTAGGATAATTGAAAAACATTTATGTAAATTCCAGTTTGTTTCAGGTATGGGGGAAAACAGCAAGCTGAAACTCAGGTAACTATTTTCTCTCACTGATTCACCAGCAAATCTGTCCCATTCCATGACCAGAAAAGGCTCTTCCCTCATGCTCTATTATGAGCAACCTAATGCAATTTCCAAGTTGGCTTTGCTTTAAGCAGGGGGAGAGGGGGGCTGGACCAGAGACCTCCAGATGTCCCTTCCAACCATAGTGATTTCCTGATTTTGCTCTGTGTCAGATACTCTGCACAAGATGATGACTTAAGTCACAAATAAATCATTTCAGAAAAGCATGGTAAGGAGTAAGATGATAAATATATTAACACATAAATAAATACAGCTTTGTTTGCATGAGAACTGGATACAGGATGGCATAACAAAGAGGGGGGAAAGTAACTTTTACATTACCCAGCTGCTTTTACAATAATATACAAAAACTCTGTGAATCATTTCATGGTTTATTAAATGAAATTTTGTTTGCAACTGGTGAGTTAGGAAAATAAACGTCCATGTTTGTTTTCATTTTACTTTTCCTTGGTTTGTCCAGATCTTCACAGCCTTGTGTGCCAGCATTGTCCTCTGGGGCTCATTAAAAAGCCCAGTGTTTGCTACTCTGATTGTCCAGGGAAATCAGCAACAGATTGCCATTAACCCCATGAGGCCAAGAGCTAGAAATTCTCGATGCAGTCCCTGTTCTGGGCAATAAGATCTGTTGTACCCATTGGGGCCAAAGGGTTAATTTTATCTCTCCTATAGCTGCTGTCAGACCTCCAGTAAAATAGTTTGTGACCACTATGGGGTACTGACCACTTAATACAGCAGTACCTGCCAAAATTGGCTTAAGTCTGAGCGAGATCAAGGGGCAGAAAAATACTGGTTATTCTAAAGCACATTGCATTATCAG
The DNA here is from genome assembly GCA_025345505.1 of Todiramphus chloris collaris. Taxonomy (NCBI): domain Eukaryota; kingdom Metazoa; phylum Chordata; class Aves; order Coraciiformes; family Alcedinidae; genus Todiramphus; species Todiramphus chloris. Next base: position 4,411,355 of record JANVCC010000040.1, read on the forward strand.
TGTTTACTTACAATTCTCTCTTGGGTAAAATGCTTATTCTTAGTAAAATAGTCTGGCTTCTTATAGACTCAGCTCCACAGGAGAAAGCAAGTTATAACCTTATCTGAAGATGATATCCTTCCATTTGCTCTCATTAAGGTATGAACTGCTGCAGATGGCTTTAGAAGAAACGACCAAGGATATTTTTTAACCTAAAGTTGTGTTCCCACTTCATTGTTCCTGCTGTTAATTCAGGTTTTAAAATAAAGCAACAAAATATTTTTATTCTTTACCCAAACACACGGAAATATCATGTCAGAATGCAACTGCCACAGTCCTGGCACTGAAGGGACTCTGAGCCATGGGGTTAGGTATTTTCCCAGGGAGTTGTCATTTCTGTATCCAGTATTGACTTCTAGAGGTGCTGGTAGCAGTGAAAGTCACATAGCAGTGAAACAGGGCACAGGCTCTGCCTGATATTTCTGCTTTATCTGTCCTGAGGCGGTAGGGCAACATCAGCAGGAGGTGTGCCAAAAGCTGGCTCAGTGGTTGATGGGAAGCTTCACCCAAGTGCACTCGCCCCTTAGGAGGAGCGGCCCCAGCAGCACTGGTCCCCGCCCCAACCTCCCCATCCTGGGGCCACAGCCGGGGCTGTGCCTGCTGTGCCCACATGTCTCAGATGAACATCTCAGCAATCCTGGGAGGCCTTTGGCTGTGTAGGTACAAAGCAGGCTGTGGGAAGGACTGTCAGGTCCATGCTGAAAATGGCTGGGATGCTGCCACCAGGATCCAGCTTTGCTCTCCTCTGTACAGTGCCATGCAAAATCGTTGCTGATAGGTCTGAGGAACCACTGCCTGATTTTAGATAACAAATTGCTCTGGGGCTTTTCAAACCACTTATTTTTGGACAGTCAGTGACAAGGATTTCTATCCAACCCTCAGAGACTATTGTGTTGGCACTGAGACAAGGGCTGGGCAAACAAGCCTCCAACCAAACACAGAGTAAACCAGGGGCCAGATCTGGGCTGTGCTGACTCCGTCTGTGCCAACTTAGTGGTCAGCTCTGGTTTTTTGTCCTTCTGCCCTTTCCCCACCTCTGGACCCGGGGTGCATTGACACTTGTTAGCCTCTCAGGTTCTGTGAAATCACAGTCCTTTACAGGCTTCATAGTGCTTTGAGACCTGTACCTGGGAAGTGCTGTGGAAATGTAAAGCATTCCTATGGATGACCTTATCATTGCGAAAGGAATCTTAAATCCAATCCATTTGTGTGACTCCCAGAGAGCCACTGTTGCATTATTCATGTCAGTCTCCTCTTCTTCAGAAGGCTAATATTACTTCCCTCCTCCCCTCCACCCCCATACAGCATTCATAATATGAATTTTATATTCTGAACTAAACCACACAGTCCTTTGTAGTGGTCAGTAATAGGATTCCTACCCGTACTTAGCAGAGTCCACATCAGAGAGAGCACAATCAGCCACCCCAGGAGAAGAGTTCCCAAGATCTCCTCTTACAAGGCATTGTAAAAGTTATAAATAGATTACTCTCTCTCCCTTTGTACCTTCTGGCCCTTTTCCTACACCAAGGGAACATATTTGTCACTAGGACACACAATACGCACTCAGATGTTTGACATCTCTGCCCTCATCAGATGGGCCATACAGCATTTTTCAACAAGATAGAAAATATAAAATGTTTGGGATGCGGTTATGAGTTTGAAAGCGGTTGAAAGAATGTTAAGAAGAATTAGCCATGGCAGCTTACTTGGTAGTTTGTTATGGCTCCCGTTTTCTAATACATCATATTCCTTTATTTCCCTAATTACTTTTTTTTGTGTGAAAGACAATTCCCAGGGAATGAACACTTCATTTCTTTGAGCCACTGCCAACAATATGCACCACAATTGCTGAAAGCAAGAGAGAGGATCTGGCATATCTATTAGAGCTTTGCAAAGACATACTTTTTTTTTTTTTTTCCCTTTTTAACCTTGGTTTTCCCTTAATACCAGCATTGAATAAATGAATTGCAGTTCCTATCTCCCCCCCCTCTTTCCTCACAACTTCTATTTCTGTTTTCAGGGTGTTGTTTTTCCTTTTTTTTTCTAAAGTCAAGTCTTGATGGGTAATTATTACTTCTCATGCGTCTTCTGTCTCAGTCTTCTATTAAAAAACAGCAGCTAAGAAAACAAGTCGAAATTAACAATCTACTTTGTAGAAAGTGATTTTAAAGGCATTAGTACAGCACTCCTTCCACCTCACTCTCCAACTGCAGTGTCCTTCTACATATCCTTTTAACGCAAGCTGTATTAGCTCACCTTGAGAGGAATGAAACCCTTTATTCAAAGGCAAATCACACCTAAATCTTCACTGATCTTGAACATTTCTTTTCCGCCTACCTATCTACCGCAGTGATACAAACCATCATGCCCACTTTCAAAACAGGCCATTTTGGACCTTTATCTCCAGCTCCTCATTTATAAGACAGACACTCCCATCCATACATCAGCAAGAATGGGTGAACAGTGGTAACAAAGTACTTTAAAAATACACAGCTTTCAGAAGGGATGCTGAACTTCTTAGTTTCTTTTTTTTTTTTTTTTTATGCCTATTTCTACCTACTGGGGACTTAGATGTCCTCAGGCATTCTTGGTGGAAAATGGACATCAGATTCCTCACTTTACTGTGAAAATATCTGGGATTCTGGGCATTGAAGTGGGAGATACGTGACCATGGTCCAATCTTAAAAGTCCTATCCGTTCATCAAGAACAACCAGAAGAGACCATCCTAATCCTTTCCTAGAATTAGAGCTTCCAGGAGTTGTTTTTACTGAAAACAAGGGAAGTGAGCTGCCTGTTGATCACATATGACTTACTAATCATTTAGCAAATACTCATTCTTCCAGGCAAAATACAAGCTGCAGTTCTGCAAGAATTTTGCTTGTGGAAATCCCACTGGGTGAGGTCTTTAGGAAACAAATCAAGAGAATAACATTCAAATAAAAGACCATGCTCCATTAGGAGGAAACTATTCCAGCTGAAATCTTACCCAGGAACTTGGGGGGTTGCAGTGTGGGAACTCTCATTACAATCTTAAACTAGCAACTACTGTGGAAAATGGAAGCTACTGTTTACTCAGAATGAGGGAGATCTTTGTGTCCACAGTCGTGAACTGAAAAAACTACTTAGCTGTTAGTTGATCTTACAGCATCCCAATGTTCTAGTAGATGGGGGAAGGGGGCTGACAAGGTTTTTGTAGTTCTATATTGGTTCAACATAGTGGTAAGCAAAGAATTCACCACATCAGCTATTTCTTCCTATTTCAGGTATCTAATTTATGGACTTTGAATAAAAACCCAAAGATGTATTTTTTCCTATATTTACTTCAAAAGTAACTTTGCCACCTAACTTTGTTCTCTGCCTGCCAGAAATAGGTTAGAATGAATATATACCCATAGACTGTACTTTCCATGCACCTAAATACACTTAGCTGGATGTCAATAATCATGTTTTACAATGTCAGAAGAGGAACATCTGAAGATTTCTGTATTTCATTCTTTTCCACTATCTTATAGACCTAACAAGAGCCAAACATTGCAAGTTTGGCACTCAATTTGCAATGCAAATTAACCAGCATGCTAATGACTTCGTTTGTGCACACAAATACTATTTGTATATTCCCATTCTATTGTTTGAGCATGCAAATGATGTGCACACCGATGCAGTAGCTGGATGGAGACTTCCTGCAAAATGAAGTCTTCAAATTCAATTGCTGTTGGCACAAACAGCAAAACAAAGCAACACAAACAACAATCTCTGTGACTCTGGTGATTATAAAATGATACAAATCACTGTTCTCAGTTATGTTTTAGCAGAGATTTAACAGAATGCACTGCTCTCATTTCCTTGATGCTGGGAACCAGATTCAACACAACCCTCAAAATAGTCCATCATTCTTTGCAGATTTGTGCATTTGCTATTTTTGGATCTTGAGGATATTTTGAAAAAGACAGAACTGCTGGCACCAATTCAGCTACTCCTTCAACAAATGTTTTCTTCACCACCACAACATATATGCTATGTATCTCTCTTACAGCAAACGTAAGTACCGGGGAGGTGTGTCAAAGCACTGGAGAAATCCCAGATTCTACAGTGCAATCCCTGCCAATCCCATCCAGGGTGATATTGAGCAGCCCAGTGGCTACAATAAATTATGCCAGCTGGATAGAAACCCTTCTTGGTTTTTTGCCAGCTGAGACATGGCAGAAACTGCTTGCTCCCCCTCCCCCAACACTATTAATTTGAGGCTCAGAAGCAATAATGTCTCTGTAGGGTGGGGAACACTGCCCTCATATCCTCTCCCTGCTCCCAGGTGGGGTCTCCAGCAACTTCCCCTTAGCCAGAGTGCAGCTCTTCTTGGGCTAGATGAGCAGTGTAAAAAGCCCTGGGATCACATCTACAGACACGCCTTTAGTTTTTAATTAGCAGGGGAAGAGATCTAATAGGATACCAGCCTGGAGCTTTGGGGAACAGCACCTTGGAAATACGGGGGGCTTACAAAAATTAACAGCCAGAAACAGAATCACACAGAATCACAGATTGTTAGAGGTTGGAAGGGACCTCCGAAGATCATCGAGTCCAACCCCCCAGCCAACAAGGTTAAGAATTTTCCCAGCAGGGAGCAAAAAATGTCACCTTAAACTTCTTGAGTTAGTATTTTATTTCTGTATGGAGTCATATGTCTTTAATTCAAGTAGTGAAATATTTTACTCATCTTTTTAAACGGATGAATTAAATTATTTTTGGCAAAAGTTATAAAATATGTTGGATAGCTTTGCACTGTTCTAACATATGTTACTGCAATAATTCAGGCATTATGAAAAATGTTGTTAATACTATGGTATTGTCCTACTTACTACCAATTTAGTAAATTGTTCCAGAAATAGACTTTTTGCAGGAAAAGTCTTTAAATATGATGCCAAAAATGTGCATCTTCCATGGGATTCAGTCTTCAAGGAAATATATATCCATCCGAAATTGCCCAAGGACATTCTAAATCCATTGTCTGCCCATGTAAAATGTTTCCTTTTTATTAACATGGTTTTTTTCCTTATCCCTCCTTCATGAGAGAGAGAGAAAAGAAAAAAAAAATATACAGGGCTCATTTCAAAATCCATGAAAGTTGGATACTCCCAAAATTCCAACAAGATTACAGAGAAATCTCATCTGGTAAATATTACGTTCTGTTTTTGTCTTTGCTTAAGCTTTTACACAACTTGACAGCTTGTGGTATTGTGCCACATTTCAAAGTTAAGGTTTACAAACATCTGGCTTGGGTTCAACATTCCTCTCCATATGGACCACAATGTCTCCAGCGTACATTGTTTGCCTGTACAGAGTGAGGTAGAAAATAAGAGTTTTCCTAGTGAATTATGGAAAACTCAACAAGCAAGACCACTTTCATGATTCATTGACAACAGCCTTGATTTTAGTTCATCTTCATAAAAAATAGCTTTTGTGTTCTTATGTGGACATGAACATTGAGTGGGAAATATTTTTTCTTCATCCATGAAGATAGTCAGTTTTAGAAAAAAAAGTTGTATTCTGAATTGAGATGAAAGTCTAATATGAAAATTGCTGTGAGTGGGAGACACAGTTCAAGCCAAGTGAAACATTTTGTCTCAAATAGTTTTAAAATGTTTATTTTAATTATTACTATTTTTGTAGGCATTGAGTGACTTTTTTATTTAAGGTCAGAAAAAAAAAATTTGGAAAATATTGGAAGAAAGTATTTTGATAATTTGGAACATTAAACAAAAAACCCCACTATCTAGTGATGAAAACTTTATTAAACTAACCCTCTTTCCAGTCAGAAAATAGCAGCTTAAGTCCACATTCCTGACAATGCAGTTGTAACAATTTCATAACATTTTTTGAATGTAGACGTACTATGAAAGCACATTAATGGAAATATATTTACTCCTGGTCTCTTATACTATGGGTCAACAGATGGATTTTTTTCCTCCTGCATCACTGAAATGGCTAAAATTCAATACATACGTAGGCCATTTCTAAACAGCTCTAGAATTTGAGTGCCCCACTATCTTCATTGCCATGATTTGGTGAGTTTATAGGACAGCAGTAGCTGTTGGATGAAAAGCGCACCTATGAAGGGGATTGTTAAGCAGCTAGTAAACAAGATTTGGGTTTCAGATTCTCTGGCTTGGGAAATCTCTAGACTGCAGACTGCAGGAAAAGATCACTGTGTACACACCCTGTTTCTTCAATTACAAATTTATTTAAAGGATGGAGCTTGGATTAACAGGGAACTGAGGCCTGAAAGTTCCAGGTTTTATTCTCGTGCCTGTTACAAGTGCACTGTATGATCATTACAAAATTCCTTAACCTCTCAGAGCCTGTTTGCTATCCTCTAGAATGGGATATTTTGACTTTAAACTTCAAAGGATTAACCTTTGTAAAATAATTTTACGGGCTTTGATAAAATTTGACATTAAAAAAAAAAAAGGAAAAATAAAAAATGCTTCCTTGCAAATTCAGCAGCATGCCTGTGCTGTCTGGGCACACAGATAGGGTTTGGGACAAGAGTTATATGTACTGTGGAAATAGTCATTCTTTATTCATTTTAAAAGGTCAACACAGCTTGCCAGCATATCACTGCTGCAGCTGTTGCAGAGCTTGTTATGGCATTAGGCTGACTCGGAATGATTTCCTTCCAAAGCATTCTGGCACGGAGCACAACCCGACTCATACCCGAAGCGAGGAAACCATTACTGATGGTGCTGATGACAAGAAAGCATGAAGGATGGCCAAGCCAGGGATCCGTGTGGATTGGAAGCTGAAGGATGGAGGGGGAGTGAAAAGGAGACGTGAACCCCTTCTCTTGCTGACCTGGCAGTACTTTCTCTCCAGTGCAAACCTAACATGCAATAGGATAGAACACCTGCTACTAATTTGGGTGCGTGCAAGCGCTACCCATGCAAAATCTTTTGAGTTGTTCCTAGCTAACAATTTTCCTTTCTGATGGGAATGATCACAACAACTTACATGCTGTGCAGCCTTTGGCACAGTGCAACTGTGGGGCTTGGGCTGCTGATAGACAGGACAGGGAGCTATTCTTTCTTTCTTCCTCTTTTCTTTCTTTCTTTTTTTTTTCTTTTTTTGATCTATGGGTGGAACCCCCATAATTGTCAGAGGGAATTTCATACACCCTCTGATGACAGATTGAATCCTTGCAAGAATGTATCATTAAAACAAAAACACAAAAAAAAATTTGGGCTTCTAGCATTTCAAATGAGACTAAAGAGAAGCCTCCCTAGAAGGTCTTTCTGAAGCATTGTCTTAGTGACATTACTTTGTCTCCCTCTCTTAAGAGTGAGGAAATAATATCTTCTCCAAAGAAGATTCTTCCTGCAGCCAAACAGACCCACGTGCTGCCCCAGAGAGACGATCCTGAATGGTCCATTGTTCAAGCTTTCCCCATATGCAGATCTCCTATCTGGAAAAGCATCTGCAGCTTCAGACAGCACCTCTGTGGATCATACTACTTCTCTCTCTCTTCTCTCTCTGTTCTGAATTTTTCAGTGGAATATGCAAACTGCATACTGCAGTCCTATCTTCATAGCTGAGGTTTTTTAAGGGAGGAAGGCACCATTGTGATTATTCAAGCTGTTATCCAGCCTCATGTCCTGTAACACACATCCCACAGTTTGCAGTCAGTCATTCAGGCATCTAAACCAGGAGGCTGGCGGTTCAGGGAAAGGATGTCTTGGAAAGCTTCTATGGGCAGGACTAATCTGACAACTCTCTAGAAGCTAACTATCTAGTCTCACTTAGTCATTGACTTTCCTTCAGCAGTCTGTAGAGAAAAGCAGGTAGCTCTGCAATGATTTCAACATATCTCAGGACAGATTAGCTGGACTGACTCTCAAGATGTCCTTCTCACCGTTAACCTTTGTAGGATGCTGGACACATAGCTCAGTATGAATGCAAATTTTTAAATGGTTTAAATGAGACCAGAGTTTCCCACGTCTCATCAGGTTCCAGCAGTGGGTGACTCTGACTGACAATATTTCATGACTGATATTCATGCCACAATTCCCTTCGCTGGGGTTTGCACTATACCTTCTGTGAAAAATAATCTGTGGTGTCATAAAAAATGTATTACACGGCTACCAATTAAAACTCCAGTAAGTGAAAAAGATCTATGGTTTAAGCCCAGATTAGCTGGCCTTATAGCATCACTTGGATCTTCTTTGTTATACAAACACTTCCATTTTTTCTCCTTTCTTATCTTGACACAAGAGCATATTGATACATGAGCAAACTCCAATGGCCTCCCTATCGCGATGAGTGACACAAAGCAGGGATCTCAGCAGACATTAGGCACACCCAGAGGCAGAGTGAATTGGCAGCAAATCTTTCTGCAACAACCTTAATTACATGTAAGAGCCAGATAAACAATACATAGCCCATCTATTTACGTCCATTGCAACCAACCTTTAGTAGGTTGGCTATGACAGTTCATGTCTTCGCATCGGTTACTTTTACTGACAATTCCCTTTCAGCCATGAAAGCCCCTGAGCCCATGCAAATGCTCCTAAACAGCTGTATAGAATTACATGTAAGCACATGCTTGTATGTAGGCTGCCATGTTTAATCCAGATTTGAGGGAAGGGCATTACATTTGTAAACACCTGTTTGCAGAATTTCCTTAACTGGGAAGCCTTTAACGCAAGTATTGTAGTACACAGTGACAACGGGACATCCTTTCAAATTCTCTTAGCAGAGAATTTGGTTTATTTTTTCTGTGATGACCTGTACAACTGAAGTGCACGGTATTAAGTCAATAATGCTTTCTGATGGGAAGCAGGTTGCATCTATCACCATCAGAGCCCATGAGCCAGTGGGATGAGTGGTAAAGACCGGTTCAGTACCAGTAAATGTTGGGAGTGAATTGTTAAAAAAATTCACAGCAGCTAAAGGGACCTATTTTGTTAAAAACAGGAACAAGTCCCAGACCCATAAAACATGGCCAAGCCTGCTGGCAGACAAGCAAAGGAGGCTGTACCCAGCCACAAACACGTTGTTTCCTGCACTGGAAATCTTCACACACTGTCCTTGAAGGCCTGTAACCAACTGCTTCCTCCACTCTGCAGGGGCACTGTCATTTACCCAAAGACTTGTCTGTTTGCCATGAGTGTCAGGTGCCCGAGGGATGGTCTGTTTGCACTAAATATCGAGAGGTTGCCCTTCATAAAAATGAACAAATACTTTCTAACCTACAGAGGGAGAGATTCACAGGAGATTCCACGGAGCAATTTGTCTGCGAGGAGTGAGACACACTCAGGTAGATTCTTTTGTAACGAGGAGCAGTGTTCAGAGAAAATGTAAAAAAATATGCCTGCAAAGCAATTGCAGGTAGCTATTTATTCCTGGAGTGTGGGGGCACAAAGTAGCTATAATATCTTAGGATTACATAGGAATTAAAGGCCTGGGTTTGCCACGATTCCTCCCACACATGGTACCTTACTCTGCTAGTGTTGACTTGGAAAGCAGTCTGCCTCTCAGCCGGAGCTGGGGAACCAGACTCCCCAGTGAGCACAGGCTAAAATACCAGAACACGACCTGATTCCTTACAAAATGACACATTCTCCTCTCAAAAATGCTCTTTGCTTTAAGCGTTGTGTAGAACCCTGGTTGTGTCTGTACTAGTGTTTCAGCTTGGTGCAGCAGCGCAGCTCTGAAGTGAATCCTCCACTTATCCTCATCTACCGTGCATTGCTTTCAATCACAGAGTGGTTCCTCCACACATGAATAGGATCCAGAATAGGGTCCCTTTTGGAGGAAACTACATGAGATGCTCTAGTCCAGGTGTATGCCAAATGTACTCTTACTTCTTGTGGAACATTAAGTCTAAATCAGTGCCTGGTCCTTCAGATCTCGTCAAACTACATGTGACATGAAGACAGGAGTGTCATCAGCTGCTTTGAACTACTCATCTCTCTAACTGCCTGGAATTATGAATATAGAACGTCCTAACACTGTTCTAGGGAAAGACCAGTCACTCGTTTTCCCCCATGAATGCCACTTCTGATCGATTCTTAGATGGTCTGGTAAATTGTGTGGTTTGTTTTGTTTCGTGGTGCACTTCTTAAATCTAGCAAACACCCAGAAGTAGAAGGCAAAGGCAAGACCTGTTCTGCAGGAGCCCAGAGCTGGCATCTCCCAGCACCTAAGTGCCAGCTGCCAGATAGTTTTGTTTTTATTAGGTTGACAGCTACACATGGGTGGGTGCCAACTTTTGTTCATTATATTTCATATTTTATAGCTTTGGTTTAGGTTTGGAAAGCTGTCGGCATTTGGAACGACAGCAGCCCCTGCCCCTGAGGGACAGTCAAGGTTTTTTTTTTTCTCCCCTTCCCTTTTTAACTTCTCTCTCTTCTGTGACAGCTGCACTTTCTACTGGTGCTTGTTGGCTGCGCTCCTCTCCGTGTCCCCCCCCAGGGCTCTGCTCCTCTCTTGCAGCTCCGTGTTTAAGTCACGTCGCAAGCAATGTTTAGCTTTGCTGCAAGAACTCCACGGCAAACAAACCAAACTCAAACAGATGGGAAAAGCAGCATTTTGATAACACTCCGCACATGACATTGCAGCCCCAACGAGCTGTCCTTCAAACCGACCTGCTAGCTGACCCGTGCAGCAGATAAGGATCAATCCAGTAAGGTTGTTAGCCTCCACAATAGGGCAGCTTCAAAGGAAATATATGAGTTTCAGCAACTTGGCCAACTGTGTCACTCAAAGCTGCAGTGGGGACGTCTCATAAAAGGGTCAGCTATCTGCCAGACACTGCCAGTGCTGATAGGCTGCAACCTATCTGTAAAGGAATAAAGGGTCCTCACGTTACCTGGGAATTTCTTTCAGCCAGGGAATCCCTTAGTGGTGATTGATTTCATTATTTGACTATGTAAACGTGCCCACTGGAGTTCAGGACCATGACTGTAAGTTTCTAAGTGCCAGGCATCTGAAAAGAAACATTAGCTTGCAGATTTTGTTAGCATTTATGTATTTTAACCACCAACTTCTTTTTCTTTCCAACTAACAAACCATTTGTAAACTAACGTGGATTTTACTGTTCACAAGGACTTTCCAAAGGATAAAACTTATTCTTCATCAATAATCTGTTCAGAAATACTTTGTTCCAAATTCTTTATCTGAGGATCAGACATTCTGCAAATTTATTAGAGAAAAATCTTCGACTAGTGCTACTGTTTTGCTTGTAGTTTTCAGGAAAGAGCATAATTCTGACTTTTAAACATGCATTTAGAAATTGTGTGACCCTTCGTGCTTTTGTGAAACATATGTGAACGTATTCTTCAAATATGTTTCACCATTACCTGACTAAAATGAGGAGGGGAAATCACTGTGAAACTGGAAAAGAATAAATAATGAAACCTTTTCCAGCCAGCTCAATCTGGATTCCCCATTTCCTGCCAAGGAGGAACACTGTCTTGTAGCATGCAGTGAGGAAATCTGCAGCTGTCAGGCTGGATCCTCAAATTCAGCATGTTCAATGTTCTTTCAAATGAAAGCATTTTTGTGACTGTGAGTGAAGGGACTACGCATTTGGAGAGAGAAATCAACAGCATCCTCTCGCTGTAACCCTTGTTTGTTGGTCAGATATGCAGAATCACATTACCGTGGTTTGTGAACTAGGAATCTGACAAGAGCAATTTGACTCTTGTATTTACATTTCTAGCAGTTTCATCTTGTCATTTGTGGTTTTCTTCAAATTAGAAAACAATTAAATGAAGACTCTGGCAAAGAAGTGGAGCCAGATGTAACAGTTTCTCTTTACTCTTTGTTAATAACAGCAGCAGCAATGTAATTTAATTCTGTCAGCTCTTCAGCTGCTCAGCAGCTGAGGAGATATGTGAAGGAAGAAAAGGATCGTTCTCCTGGAGTATTGGATGCTGATCCAACATCCTATCTGCCAAAAAAGAAGAGGGAAACCCTTGAACCACGACTCTGCTGGGACTCTGGGAGCATCACCCAAGCCACTCCAACCTGACACCGTTTGGAGAGGGGAAGAGTCATAAGTTCAAATTACTTTATCCCATAAGTGAGTAAATAAAGCTCCCTTTATTAAATAAACAAAATACATATACTAGAAAATTGTATGGCCAAAAAGGGAATTCTCTTACATTAGTGAAATTTTAATTCACAGATAACTCTAATGTCATTACTCAGTCAGATACAGTCCTTGAGAAACTGTTCTCATTTCCAAAGACATTTATTTTCACATATACCTTAGCCATCCGAACTGTCCACATCAGGCACACAAAATGGTAATGGATCATTTTCTACCTGCTGTAGGAGGAACTACCCTCCACCTGTAGCAGAGCTGCTTGACCACAAATCTCAGAGATCATAAGACAGAACTTTCCCTGGGATCAGAGCTCTCAGCACAAGGATCTAGGACACATACTGAGAAACCTTCTTGGCATGGAACCAGTCCTCCTTTTCCCACATCACTGTGGACATGTGATGTAGACAGAGACAGAAAATACCTAGGCACCTGACCCCTGGTTTCTGTGAGAGCTTTGTGGGTTTTCTTGACTTGTCATCTGAAAACCAGGAATAACAGCACTACTCAGAAGAGTAGTGACAGCATGTACATCAAATATTGCCAGGCTATATTTAATACTATGCCGATGATATAGTGAAATATCTTTACTACTACATAAATATACAAATTCATAATTCTTCCTGATATTCTGCAAAAAAATAATGGCCTGTTGAATTTAAGAGAAGAGAGACAGTTGCTTGATATTAGCGATTTAAAACCCATAAACCCAACTAAAAATCAGCATAGAAGGTTAATAATAAGAATTATTGTTACTCTGCCACACCACCACCCCCTGCCCCCATGAGGGCATGGCCATGTAAAGTGCTGAGTCTGCATTTGTCAGCAACCCTTGCGATAGGGATGGGTGTGAGATGTAAGGGCTGAAGGAGAGAAAAAAAATCTCCCTTAGACCCACAGGAAAAAAAGTAAGACAATTATATCAAATAAAAAGAAAAGTCAATTAAGAAATCCCCATTGAAGAGCTATATGTGAGATGCCCATATGCAGTGGGATGTTCTGTTTTCTCTAACTATACATGTGCAAATGACAGATACAAAACAGGGCAACTCTTTACAGTTCTTGCCTTTCTTTCCTCACTGTACAAAGGGGCAGCACCATTTAGTTATCTGATGAAAACACAAATCAGGTGTCTATTTGCTGGAAGAAGTGGTGTTGCATGGTATGAAGCTACAGCTTAGCACTGCCAAAGTCCCCCTTGCAGAAGCTGCTCTCTGCAAGGTCTGTAGTGTCACCTTTCTCCCAGCCACAGGCTGCTTGCATCTGACTCTGGGAATGACTGCCCATGTCTTAAAAATGGGCTCTAAGAATTAATCTTTAATAGAGTTTGGCATTTGAGCTCCAGAAGTTAAGATCAAAAGGCAGTCTAAACACTTCTCTTGGGTATACAGGCACTTCTTCCATTGAAGTCACCAAAGAATTTGGTCCACAGTATGTTGCTCTTCCTTATCCTAATTAATTTATACACACTCATTAGTATGCCACATTACAGGCTTGAACTAAATGCTCCAGTTGCATTTGGTTTGTGTTTTCTGTGAAGAGAAATTGCTTGAAAGAGTCATATTCTAAATGGCTCTTATTAGCAATACGAACAAAAAGACCTAAATCTTGTAGCATTCTTGTTGACCTTAAATGCTTGTCTATAAACTCTTCTGTTACTGAGATTCTCTTTCCTCTCCACAGAAATACTGAACTTCTTTAGTCTTGCACACCAGTGCCAGCTGCCTAGAAACATTTTTAATTGGTGTATATTTTTGCACTGGAGGAAAGACCATGGGTTGCGCTGATCACTCTCTTAAAGAAGATTATAATCCTAGCAGCAAAACAAGTTGCTTGCCTAGATAAGGATCAATGAGAATGCTGTACATGGAGACTGAGACTGAAGCCTCAAAGCTAGCAACCTGGGCTGCACAATTTGGGGTAATGCTGTTATTTTAACAGCAACAGAAGCAATAAAGTCACATCTTAAAGCCTTTGCTCCAACCTCCTGTTCCTGCTTTGCTCAGATGCTGTCAAAGCAGAAATGCTACATTCCTACAGCTCTGATTCAGTGGTGGCTGGTCCTAGTAGATTCTTTCAAGCATACTGAACTTCAGCAATTACATTTATTTATCCCTGGGACTCACACCAAACTGGAACTGAGAGGTCAGGTAAGCTCGCTGATATTTTGATTTCAGCAATACTGTGTGGCAGTTATTTGTCCAGATGGGTAGGAAAGCATATTTCAGAAACTAAACTGGGCATAAAACCAAACAAGACCCTTTCCCCAGTTTCCTCCCCAAACAGCTATAACAAGCGTTATAGGAAACATGAGATTGCTTTCCAAACTAAATTCACAAGAACACAACTGCTGAATTGATGAAGGTTTCCCACTCCTCTATATTTTGTGCAAACCAGTTCTGGTATCAGAAGTAATTTTTTTTCACTATTCCAAACAGATCCAAGACAGCACGGTCCAGGTAACATACACTTGAAATTACCTTATTATCCACTTCAGGAAAGTGCCTACAAAACTTTCAAGGAATTGCTAAAAATTAAGCATTAGAAAAAAGGAATACAAAACCAACTACTGGTTTGGACTAGACTCTTCTCACCTCTGTCCTATACTGGATTATAAAGTTTCTTAGTGTTAAAGGTGCATGTAACAAAATAGAATGCAGGTGACAGGTATGGTTTACTTTTTGTCTGACCAGCTACAAGACCATACATGCAAGTGACTTTAGTAAAACTTTGCTTATAAACTAAAACAAGTTATCCATGTGTTTTTCTAATGTCTTTATATTCAAAACCCCAGTAGAATTTATCCATTAACGGATCAGAAATTAGAAGAAAACCCTACATTTTAATGTGAAGCATGTGCTTGGAAATACTTGGAAACTCAGCACTTAGAATTCACAGTGATAATGCACTAAGGAATATTTCTCCTTAAAACCAAGACCCCTGTTAAGTGTTTTCAAGAACAACATCACTGTCTCCATGAAGATAACTGAGTCCTCATTATTTACAATCCTTGAAATATTCAAGATTGCTGGTATGGGGGCGAGAAGGAGGAGGTTGTTATTTGCTTGAGATTTTATTTTCAAGAAGGCAAAGCACTTTTTCTAAAATAAGATTATCAAGGACACTTTCCAGTAGGTGGGTTTCTTTACTACTTTTTTTTATTTTTTTAATTTATTATATCTTTTTAAAGCATCTTTGGAAGCTACCTACAAACTTTTGTTGCTTTATAGCTTTGTCACTTCTGTATTTCCATGAAAAAATATTTTCAGGTTGCTCATACGGGCAAGTTTTTGCTTCAATTACCAGTAAGTTTCCAGGGATGTACCAGTAGGCTAGGGTTGTAATTCCTGTTGCTTATCCCTGTAGTAACCTCTGCCTTGGACCTGCAATTTGTTATGTCATAGGGGGAGTTAAGGAACAAAACTGCTTTGGTGCAGGGTCATTTAAGCCAGTGAAAAAAAAAAGTGGTCACTTACATTTTGTCCTTCAGTGGGAGATATACTGTCTGGAAGTGGGAGATGACAAAGGAAGATGGGACAGAGCTGCCTTTTTAATCATAAGAGAAGGATATTGGTGCAAGACCTAGAAGAGGCTCACCTGCTAACACTGTCAGAAGGACCACAGAGAGAAGGAAAACACAAAAGAGACCTGAGAACACTGAATAAAGCAGGAGGCTCTGGGCTAAGAGACAAGAAGAGGGAGAATCACCTGGTGGGGAGAGCCACACCTGCAGTGTTAAACTAATAAGCTCAACAGAAGAAAACAAACAAAAAACCAAAAACACCCTAAAAAAATCAACACCCTCCAAAAAAACCCCAAAACAACACAAAAAATCCCAACAAAAAACCCAAAACTAACAACCCACCAAAAACCAGAGATTTAGTAGCAGTAAGAGAAACTTCCAAAATTCTGCTTTTCCTCTCCTATTTTAACTTAGGTAAGAAACTGCTACATCCAAAATTTCACAGCGCTGTCAAACTTCACCTTGTTACTCTCAGCGTGGCAAACTTTTCTTTCCTAAAAGAGCTGCAGTTCCTTTACTTAAGTAACTTTGTAACGATTTTGGTTTCATGTTTTGGTTTTTTTGTTTGTTTTTTTCTTCTAAAAAGGAAGTGCAGGGTGTTCCACAAGTGTCACTGTGATTGAGAAAGGTTTAAAATTGCATGTGCCAAAGTCCTGGAACCCATTATCAAAACCAAAGAATTCAACTGGTTTTTAGAAATAATAAACCTGTAAGCATTAATCATGTCTCATGGGTTTTACAGAGGGTTACAAACAGTGTACATAGGTTGGTGATACTATAGATCATCACAGGGTAGTCTGCATTGATGCTGAGAATCTGATGAACATGAAAACTCTACTACACTGTCCAGCTGGTGATCTTTACACTCCCCTTTTTTTATTTCTTCTCTCAAGACTTTTTCCCCAGCATCTAAAAGCAATATTAACTATATTATCCCCATTTTCTCATTATCAGCTTCTGACAGCCTTCCATTGCTTCAAATCATGGAAGGCAGAGTACACAGTAGAGTCATTTCTTTCTCTACTGATGGAATAACATCAGTAAGAACGGTAAGAAAACCAGCTCTGATGTGCCAAACTCCACCCTCCAAGGCAGGGCTGGAAGAGAACAACAGAGACAAATTAAGGACAGTCTGGGGAAAAGTCTGATCTCACAGGATTAGCTGGAAATGCTGAAAACTCAGAATGAAATCTTCTGCAGAGGTGTTTTGCCTAACTGCTAAGAATTCCATATCTTGTCTGTTAACTGAATAATTTTCTTCCACCCTGTATTACCCCTCACACAGCTGCACTTGAGGGTCTCTTCCCATGTTTGTGTCCCTCTGCTGCTCTTGCTGCTTACTAGCTCTCCTTTAAAACCTGCTTCTGAGGGATGCTTGAGGCTAAAACTGAAGACTTCTCCAGCTGACCTGGCCTTTGAGAAAAGCAGGTAATATAAATGAAAAAAAAAAAAAAAATCCACACAGTCCTTCAGTTTTGACAACCTAACATAAAAAATGTGAAGTCCTACAAGACAAAAGGTATCAGAAGGTCTCTGCAGCCCACTGGCTCCCGTTGGTAAATACTTATTATCTTACCAGCTGGAGGACAGCCCCCATACCACGTCTTCCCCTTTCCATCACTGTTGCATAATACAGCTTCATTTCATTTCTGAAAGAAGTTTGTTTACCAAGAGGAAAGGCAAAAAGAATATGTTTTGTCACCTCTATGCAAAACCTATTGTCTCCTTCCTAAAAGCAATCATCTTTAGATATTAAAATGGCATGATCTGGGTATTGCATAGCATTTCTTCTAATCTGCCTGCATTGCCAATTCAGTTCACAGATTGCATTCATTCTCCTTTGAAAAGCTTACATTGTTGAGTCAGAACTTTCCTAAGAAATAGCATTTGCTCACATCAGGCTCATGTTAGTGAGGCAAGGACAAAGTCAAGAACAGAGGAGGGACTGTGCTTTATAAAGAAGACAG
The DNA here is from genome assembly GCA_025345505.1 of Todiramphus chloris collaris. Lineage (NCBI taxonomy): Eukaryota > Metazoa > Chordata > Aves > Coraciiformes > Alcedinidae > Todiramphus > Todiramphus chloris. Next base: position 4,428,982 of record JANVCC010000040.1, read on the forward strand.
GAGAGTCAGAGGCTAGGGCTGGTTATGATATCTTTTAGAACAATTCAGATTAAAAGGCAGAAATACACCAAAGTAATTTTTTTTTTTCTTCCAGGAATGGAATAATAACAGGAAGAAAGGCACAGAGCACAAGTCACATTTAATGATGGATATGTGCTCTTCACCATTAAATGAGAACAAGTAAATCATCCCTTTTCCCAGACCATGTCCCAGTCTCTTTGGTCCTGGTCTGAACTCTGCCTTTCAGACCTACTCTGAAAGGGGAAAATCCCAAACCTCCATCCCCAAATGCAATAATTTTGGGGCATTCCAGGTTCACATACAACCTAAACCTTGTGAGTCAGTGCAAAATGCCAGCCCGCTCTACAGGCAAGGAACGCATCACTTTATGTGGCTCCTCCACTCACCAATTCCCATGGACACTAAGAACCCTGTGAAAGCACGGGATATATGTGTATGTATGTATCTCTGTATCTCTGTGTGTATATATCTAGCAAACCAGCTAAGCTTTTTACATTGAACAGAACCAGAGAGCACACTGACCAAATCCTGCATTTTTGTTGTGTTCTTTTGGGTGCACAGAGTAAAAACATGCAACATTGTACCTGCCTCCTCTTTCCCAATCTCCCCTGAGGCAGGTGAACCCTTCCACACGGCATTATTTTTGTCTACGGTTTGACAAAAAAAAACTTTCCATACGACCCAGGCAGACACCTCTGTTCCAAGTCTGCATTAAAACTTTTCTAGGGCAGCGCAGCGCAAGGGCAATGGCGCTGGAGTGCTTGAAGGAAGCAATTCAGAGACATCATTCTCTATCAATGCAGGCTACTAACACCAACGTAAGAGGTGTCATGCTGCATGGATCACCCATCTAACCCTAGAGAAGATGTTAATAAAGACACATTTTTAATTTTGCACACAGTAAGATCATACGTGGCTCACAAAGCAGCAGAAACATACCTATAACTCTTATGACTATTTCCAGACAAACGATGCAGCTTTCTTTATGACATCAATTTATTTTTCACTTTGCAATTACGTAAAAACAGCAATAACATGGGAAGAGAGATGATGTGACGGATCCTAGTGCTGAATTATTCATTGCCCTTCAGCTGCTGACTTCACATCAGACAGCTCCCAATGCACCTCGCATAAATCACAGTGGATCTTTTTTGCCACAGCCACTCTAAGAACCTATCTTGTGTTTTTTCACCTAAATACCATAGGATAATGGTCTTCTTTCAAGGAGGGGGTGCACGTACATTGATGGAAGGGAGGTATGTGTCCTGTAGTCACTGATGTTTGATGAGGAAGAAGAAGAATGTAATGCACTGGAAAAGATGTGTCAGATGCATAGGCTTTATATAGAAAAGAAGTTATTTTATATACATATACATATATATATATGTCTGGTGTTATAGTGTGGAATATATACATATAATTTGGTATAACTAATGTTCAATATCTGATAAGCTGTATTATCTCATAAAGCTGAGTCTCAGGAAGACAGCAATATTCTAAGCCATTTGGGGAGAACAGAGAAATTAATTTTGTCTCTATTTTGTGAGTATTTATTTATTTGTTAGCTATATTCACTTCCTAACACTTAGCCTTGGTCAGCTGAACTTCAGTTCCACTTTGGGGCAAAGTGATCAGCATTTGCTGCATTGCAGAACACTCACAATAAAAACTACAAGCTGCAAAGGAACGTGCTAGCCATATTGAATATTTAAAAGAATTTTGGTTCATGCCATGCACTACACTGGTGTCCAGACCAGTGAAGGGTTAAGCAGTGTGTTTCATTCCTACTTTCCAGGCCCTTGGGCTGGTTAATCATTGCTGACTGTGAACTCTTCAGGGATTTTGATTTTTACTACTCTGTCTGTACAGGATCTATTGCAGTGGGACCCCTTCTCACTTGCTCCATGAATGCTATCAGCTACACTATGGTGAATAGTAAAAAAAAAATAATTCTTAACACATTTCCATCTTTCTGTAGGCAATGTCTTCACTGACATGTTTTTTAAGGATGGCTTGACAGGCTGCTATTTTATGTTGCTGCAAAGAAACAAATGGGTAACTCTCTTCCTTCTCCCCATTTTCCCTCAAGCTACTTTTGAGACCTTCACAGATCACAAGGGGTTCAGGAACAAGCTCAGGTTACTGTGGCAAAACAAATGGCAATACCTCAGCTGAGCTATGGCAACAGTCAATATACAAGCTCTTAGCCCTTATGGCAGTTACAGGGTGGTACGAACCTGGCATGAAAGGTGTTGAGGCAGAGTTGATAAACAGGCAGTTAGAGTAGCTCAGCTGACATGCAATAATATATTAAGTCACATTTAATGTCTCCAAGGCTTAGAATCCTCTTTTAATTTGTGTACTGCCTTATGTTATAGCCTAGAGAACTGCCTACAGCAAAGATTGCCTTTCAACAGCATGGGCAACTCTGTTCGCTGTGTTGGACTATAGTGTTGGTGTCCACCTGCTCCAGTGGTTCTCCTTTTTGACATAACATTCACTTCTGTGAAACTTTGTATTGGAATTCATTCCTATTATTAGTATTTGTTTGTAATAATGGCAGCTCCGTTTATGTCATCCTTAAATAAGTACAGACTGCAAAGAGGATTCCTGCATGGAAGAACTCAGCCATGCTCTTGTTTCCTTTATCTGCCTACGGCAGGAGCAGGAGGATGTAGAAACAACAGGATATTGAAGAACAAGAGGAAAAACAGTGAATCCTCAATAGGAGCTTTTCTGTCACAAACTAACTTCAGTGTTCAGGACAGTCTGGGATAAGCATACCTAATGAGGCCTGGTTTACTGTAATATTTTATATAGTTTATGATTTCATATCTCATATATGATCATAGCAATAATATCTCATAAATATACATGAAACAATATATGCAACATCAACATTAAGTCAACTGTCAATACCAGCACATCTTTTGTCTGTGTTTCCTTCTTTTAGTAAATAGTAGAAACTGAGATTCAGAGCAAGTAAGGAACTTGGGGAAGAGAGAGACTACAGCAAACCTAGAACTGTGTTCCAGGTCACTCAAGTCCCAGCATAAACTAAGCGGGAATATTCATGTGCATAAGCATTTGCAGGATCAGGGCCTGAAACTGTAATCCAACTTGGACGTAATCCAGCTAGGATGAAATTTAATTTACTCATGAGATCTCAGTTAAAAAATGCTGGTTTCATGAAAATATAACATTACTATTGATTTTTTTTAAGCTGTAAATTGGGCAAATACAGACGTAAATGCAAACCACAAAATACTTGAACAGATGCACAAAGGACATCCAGTCACCAGACTAAAATCATTGGAAACTTGCTTCCCACCACCCCTTCTTTCTTTCTTTTTCTGTATTTTGTTAACATTTAGAAAAGAAGAAAATATGTATTTCTGACCTCTTTGTTAAAAATATCACAAGTTTCATTAAAAGAAGTATTTGGAAACCTCAAAACTCTTCTCCATTTCCATGAATACCTGAAATCTAATGCCTGTGATTAAGCAGAAAAGGGATGAACTGTTATGTGAAGCTGACAACAATAATTGTGAGCTGAAGAATGGCATGTTCATTGCAAGTAGCTGGTAATGATTTCATGCAAAGGATTAGAGAGATGGAGGGGGGGAGCCGGGCTCAAGTTTGTTTACAGACAAAGGGAGCTTGTGCAGGGGGTGCTGGGAGCTCCCAGAATTTGCTGAGGTCCTGAAGACAATGGAAGAGATGGATTTTCTGCTCTTGTAAGGCAACTTCCTAAGAGGAATGCTTTCAACCTGGCTGCCTACCATCAAAAACCTAAATACTAATTTCCAAAGTGTCAGTTACTCCCAGGGATGACATGGGGATTTTTGGCTACTCAAAGGCACTCAGAAATATCCCCTCCCTCTCATTATAAAATTGCGGCCAAAATGAAATAAAAATTATTTTCATTAAAATGTTCCTGTGTAGATTTTATCTTTCTTACTCAACTGAACTACAAAAACTCCAAAATTATGGTTCCAAAAACAGAAAGCTGTTCCATTTCTTCTAACAAAACAAAATTTTCTCCAAAAAGCATAACCACTGCTTCTGGGAAATTCTGATTAACTGAATAGTTATTTTTCCATTAATAAACAGTTTTAATGTAGAATTATTTAACCATTCCTAAAAGGCACACTTCTACAAATCAAATGCATTACATCTAGGAAGCAAAATAGTAATCTGGAAATCTAACCTACCTACTCAGACTTAGAAAATAAGCTGGCTTTGTTTCTTAAAATAATTGAATTGACTTTTTCTTTTAAACTATTAAAATATAGCATATTTTAGTGTCATAGATAGTAGAATGATATAGCTACTATCAGCTTGAATGGATTATACTGAAAGAATGCCATCTGCTAAAACCAAAATGTTTCTTTGAATGATTAAAAGATATCGATCAATAAATACATGGATGCTATTGATGCTGTTCTCAGCACATGCTGAAGGGTCCCCTTTGACTCCAGCATCTTTTTATTCTGTAATCAACTTTTATTTTTTAAACTTTCATCTTTGCAAGAAAAAAAACCAGAGAGTCTAATGATATCCCTTAAAACAAAGCAAGGAGGGTGCCTCAGACCACAGACCCAGGTTGAAACAGGCTGTGACGCACTCTCCAGACATCTGCTGCTTTCTCCAGCGCTACGTGAAGCGCGATAAGGGGCAACAGGAGTGCCTGTATAATTTACAAATCACTCCGATTGCTGTAGCCTCATAATATCACTGAATCTCTTTCTCCCGTCCCTTTTCACCCCCTCCATCTCTGTATTTATATCTGGGAGGCTGCGTTCAAGCATTTGGAGATGATGTTTCCTGTGGAAACCTTTGAATTATTTCAACAATTTCACAGCATGTTGCTTTTCTCTTCTGTTCCTTGCTGCCTTGTCTGGTGATTGGTACGAACAGTAATAGGAAAAATGGTAAAGAAAACAATGCCAAGACTGGCTCTGCCAGAGGAATCCTCATGCAGCAGAAAGATCTGATTTCAATTAGATCTGCTCAAGGGAAAGAAATACTGCAGCAGCGAATTGATCTTCGGCTGAAGTCAGACACATTGGGCTGGAGCTGCTGCCCGCCCGGGCAGGGACTGGGCAGCGGGACCTGCCCCACAGACCCACTGCTCTCAACCCCTGCTTCCCAGCCTTGTAAAGCAGCACAGATTGTATGCTGCAGTCCACTTTGCAGGAACACTGCCAACAAACCAGGCCGTGTCTGAACTCTTTTCATATATTTAACATGGATTCCAGAAGACAAACTTGCTCGTAGATGTAGTAAAATATCTGAAGAAATCCCAAACTGCTATGTATAAAGATAATTAATTGTGAGCCCAAATACTTACCCAAAGAAAAACTTTTTGTGTTGAGGTTTGTTTTTTTTTCCTCCTCTGAATGGAGACTATGATTTCCTGGTTTCTTTTAAATTTTTAATATTGCACTTTTTAAAACTTTCAAACTATTGATTCTTTTGCTGTAAACCCAGAGTCTCCTATGAAAGGTAATGAAGTGAGAGGCAGAATTAAGAATGCCCAGATGTGTTGTAGCACATAAGAACAGTTTACAAGGAAAATGCAAAACTGCCAGCAGACTAGCGACGGGTTAGCTGTCTATATAAATATATTGTGCAGGAAACGTATCGCCAAGCCTGGCTTCTGGACTTTGGTCTGGGGCATGTAAGATCAGCTGCTACTGCCCGTGCTGAGAAAATGAGAATATACTATTTTTATGATGGTTCAGAGCAGTTTATGCTGACCCTCAGAAAGGAAGCTATGGTTGTACAAGGGGTATATACGAAGGGCTCCTAATTATACGGAGTGGCTGGCCTGGACCTGGTGCAGGGAAGGAAGAAGACCTTTCTGTCCAGCCCGTTGTTAACCTGCCTTGTGCTCTGGGTTTTTGCAGCCCAGCACCTGGCCCTTCTTTGGACCCTCTCTTTGCCCTCCTTACTCCTGTTTTGGGTGAGACAGATGAATTTGGATTCCTGCAAAAATCTGCTACTAAATGTAATTCTTACTTTCTGAGCTTTCCTGCTAATTTCACCAAGCAACTTCTTGTATAAGTGCAGTCCTTCCTAGGTTATGTTTAAATGACCAGGCACTCGTTCACACATGCTATTAGGTTGCAACAGAAATAGTCTGAAATACATGCAACAGAAATATACACATACTCAGCTTTCCCTTAAATTAAATTTCCTATCTATCCCTCATGTGGGTATGGTCATTCTTAACTTAAATTTGTTAGAAATAGACATTAATTTTAAGGAGATTTCATAAATCCCATGCCAATACTATAAAGCAAGCATGTAAATATGTCAGTTTGCAGAAAGCCAGGCTTTAAAAAAATATGGAAGAGCACAACGCTGCTGACATTCCCATCATATCCTGAAATTTCTGTCCAAAGCTGCTTTCTATCTCACTGGCAAGGAACCATTTCTGAAGAACAGAGATAAACAGATACGCAGAACCTCTGTGCTGTTATTTGGCAGTATGTGCGAGTCAGCCGCGAGCAGGCTGCTCTGCGCTCGGCAGCTGTCCCGTGAAGACCACGGGAGGGATGTGCAGCCTCCGCTCCTTGTAACCAGCTTTGCACAGGATAGCTGACCCTGAACAATTTCTCCCTCCTTTCACACCTTTACAGCTTCACATCACTTGCAGCCACAGCAAGGAAGATGGAGAATAAGGCAGGGCACTGTGCCCTCCTGTCTGCAGATGTGCGGCTGTTTGGTGGAGTGTCCTCTCCAGCCCTGGTTTAGATATTTAAGATAGCAGATGTCTGTGCCTCTCCTGTGCAGGAGCTTTCCACAGACTCCTAGACCTCAAAGTGCTGTCCTCCAAGAGGCCGTGTAACATCATGATAGGAAACAGGTCTGTAACGCACTTGGACAGTTTTGTAATCCTCTGCTGCAAGGAGTGAAGGGGCGGGGGCACTTTGCTATGGAAAATGAGCATTAAATTCAAGAGATATTTTTCTCTCACTGCAGAAAAAAAGTTCTTTATGAGTTGGTCTGAACACACTTGATATTTATATCTGTTCTGCACAGGGTGGGAAGCCCAGAGGGTGTTGCAGCACAGTGGGGGTGCCACAGCATCTGAACCTGCTCCAGCCTCACTGATACTTGGCTGTGATGCAGCTTCCGTTGAGCCCCGCTTGGAGACAGCAGGGAAAAGAGGTACCACAGCATTTCTCCTTTAAAACTTAGGAAAAGTTGAGCCTGCCCAGAAAGAGCCCTTCTGCTGTCCAGCTTTGGTGCTCTTATTTACAGAACAACACTTATTTCTGTTGCTCTCCTGCCTGTTGCTATTTATAATATAGGGAAGTGTTTTTTATACAAAATGCCAGGGAAAAGTTTTCCTGGGCTGCTCAGCCTGTTGCACAAGGGCTGCTTTGTGTCCCTTGCTACGGGCTTGCCATTTGGGGAAGCTGTAGGTCTGTAAGAAACAAAAAAAATATTTACAGGAGAATGTGCTTAACATTTTGTTGCAGTCTTTGAAAGTCTTTACGAGAAGCAGAGTATTTGGAGCAGATAACCCAGCCATGCATGGACTCAACTGTGATTTCTTTCAATATATTACTCTAATTTTCTCCTTTCCTATTGATCTGCAGGGTACCACCTCTTCAAACCCCAGACAAATTGATCCTCTGAGTAACATCTGTGCACACTATTAATCTTTTTCACACATCTGATGTTCCACATTACTGGACACAGGACACACACTATGACTCAAGTGTTAATCAACTAATACCTGAAAATTAGGCTTGTGTCTACTGTATAAACATTGACAGACTATCCATCACCTGCCTGAGTGAATAAATTAATTTTGCCTTTGTTGCATGCACGGTAGCACTCTGTGGACTGGAATATTTACTGGGCATGGAGGACATCATATGGTGAGGCCAATGTGCAGCCACCACTGGGCAGCCACCTGTGCAGGATGGGGTAGAGCTGGGGGGAGGACTATGGACAACCCCCCCTTAACCCAGCAGACTAAGCCACTTCCAATTACAGCAACAAGCTTTTCTCAGTGTATTTTGGAGCAGAAAAAGGGGTGGAAATCCATTGGCCAGATGGGCTAAGGCCTTTCCATAGATGTCCCAGGCTACTGTCCAACTTGGATCCCAGAAGGAAAAGGGAAATACTTAAACTGTCATATGCATCATACCTGATTTTACTGACATTAGCTGAGTGCTGGATGTTTGCCTCTGGTGCTAAAGGTCCTGAACTTGCACCACTATCAAATCCTATTTCAAGGCTGCCTGACAAGCAATGAGGTACTGTTTGCAATGCAAAATCCTGGCTGTGGCTCCATCTATTTCTTTTTTTCTTTTTTTTTTTTTCCCCAACCCCTGTAACCATTGAAACAGATGGTTATTTCTTCCTAGGAGTTGGTAGAGCAATCTGATTGCAATATCTGATTGTGATCATTGCTGACTCTGACACCCTCCTGGCAGGCTCCTCTCTTCTGTTACGTCAACTTTCATTTAACAAAAAAGAAGGGGGGAGAAGAGGACAGGCACAGCTGAAAAGCGGTGAGTTTGGGTCCCTGCTTGGGCCAGGCCAGGCTGCCGGGCTGAAGCAGAAGCAGAGCAGATCAATGGCTTCCACCCTCAGCACATGAAAAGGGCCAGAAAGATTCTGACTGAGTTTAATAAAAGGCAGTCAAAGCTTACCTGCAGCATTGTTTCTGGGTAGGACAAAACTGCTTGAATCATCTTTGTTCCTATTTTTTTATGATTTTTTTAGTGGCTTTCTTCGAAAAGAAAATTTATCCGGGGAGGGTCTCTTGTGACAACTTCCTGAAAGCATCTAAAAAACTGGAAAATTAAATATATGAGGTTATTTGGCAAATAAAAAGTGAAACACTGTATCTACAGAAATTAAGCTGTTGGGTTTTTTGATGGATGCGTGAAAGCTTTGGGAGAAAAAATCCAATGAAAAAACAACCTTTGCTAGTAACAAAAATAATTTCCTCCTCACCAGGAGAGATTAATTTACTTACATTCCCCTCTCAGGATGGAATTCATGCTCCATCTTTTTCTAATAGTGATTTAAATTTTTTTTTAATTTTATTTTTTTATTTCTTATGCAAAGCAGGGCAGAGACTCCACAGTAAATGGGGAGGGAGGAGGTCTGAAAGAATCCACACTGAATATGGATTGGTGGAAAAGCATGTTAGAGCAGGTTGGACTCCATAGGTCAGACTTAATCGCTAATGTTCCTAATGGGGTGAATGAGAAGCATCTCCCATTCAGGTCTTTGATGGGGCTAAGTCACTCTGGAGCTGCTAATCTCCCTCCTGACTTCACAGAAACCACAGCAAACTGTGTCCTTAATACAGGTACCTCATATAAAGCACTAGAAGTGGGACAAGTGATTTTCTGTACTTACTGGCTTATCACTGCATCTCTCCATGCCCGTGGTCCCCATCCTGTGCTTTGTCTCTTTACTTCAGTGTTTTAGCTCAGGCTTCACTGATGCCTCCAATCAATATGGGAATATAAACAATGACAAACCAAAAATGTCTCAGCAGCAGCTAAAGAATAATAGCAATATTTATAAGCCTAAAAATCCCAGCTGCAAAGAAAACAATATCCTTTCCTACGTATATTATAGAGATACATACACTCATACAAGACTGAATATTCCATCTAAAATGGCTCCTTCAAGACACTAAATATGTTTAAGCACTTAGAAGTCCACACAATTCACATTCTATATCAGCCAAAGATGGACACAAGGGACACAAAGGACACAAGCATTCAATCTAGGTATTGCTTATGCAATTACTCCATGAGAAGGCACATGCAGCTTTTATATTCCAGAGAAGCCTAATTTGTCCATGAATGTTGTCTCAAGATCCAAAAGCTGAGTCTAAAACAGCTCTGCAGGTCCCTAGTCCTGTTATCTGCTACCTATCTGCTATGTCCTGGGTCAGACAACTCCGCATCTGAGTGCATTGGACAGTATCCTGGGAGTGGAGACATGGATTTGAACAACTCCAAAAGGACCCTGAAGTGTTATTCACCCTAACCCAGGGAATGCTGTCCCCTTTGAGTGGTATGGAAGGATAATATCTACATCACCCATTTTTTAAAAAAACCAAAACATTTGCCAGATGAAAAGTCTCTGCATGAGTAGGCAAAGGTTCTATACAGAAGTCCAGAGAGGTGCCTGTGTGGTAGGAATCAAGAATCAGCCCTGTTCATAGTGGCCTTCATTAGCAAAGAATACCCTATAAAACTGGTCAAAACTAGTGATCAGAATTCCCTCCGTCACACCAAATATGATCAGGAGAGCCCTAATTCCCCCCAGCATCATCTGGGGAGCTGACACACATGTCCAGGTTGCTGGACTTCACTGGGAAACCAAGTATATGAAAAGCAGACATTGAATTTTATCTCTGCATCCCTTACTGGCCCTCAGGCCCATGGTGTGCTGATCTTCATCAGGGTGAGGGGTTGATTATAAACAAAACAGAAAAACATTCTTTAAAATCTACTTAATTGCCTGTACCTACTCTCCACGCATCCCAGCGAAGAGTTCCTGGTATCAGCTGATGTGGGAAGTGAACCATGAAAAACCAGGTTTCACTCAAAGTAATTCCATTAGGGCCTGAAATGACTGGGTGAAACATGAGTAAGGGAAATCGTCGCAGAAACACAACAGCTGGGCTCCATGGCATCACTTGCAGGAATCAAAGGAAATGAGCTTATAAGTTATGCAGAAAAAAACTTTTTTGTTTGTTTGTTTTTCTGCTTATAAGGTTACAGTTTGCTTTCTGAATGACCAATAAAAAAAAAAACAGAGCTCAAACTTCGCAAACTTCGGTCTTGAAACTCTCGCACTTTTAGGTAAATTATTTTGCGTTTATTGAAGCTGACAAGGAAATAAAATGCCTGAAATCCTTTCAGTTTGCTGTGCATGAAGACAAATTATTGTCAAAGCAATAGTACCACATGCTTCCAACAAAAACACAGTAGTGTACCATCTAAAAAGTTATGGAACAAAAAGGAGAATGAAGTGGTTAACATCTGTATTTATCGTTGCCATCATTTGTTTGCATGTTTTGATCTTATTGGATCAGTAACTAGTTATTCACAGACATCATGTTTATTGTCAAGGGATATCAAATAAATGACAAATAACTGCTTTTAGAGTTCAAAGAGCAAAAAAAATAACACAAGCCAGGATATTTACTTCAAAGGCTTCTGCCTCAAGTTTAGCTTGCTCACTTGCATCTTACTGCAAGATACACTTGAGTCTTTAAGCCACAGCCCAGAAAACAAATCAGAAATCAACAGATAGACAGACCAGCTTCTAGCTCCTTTGTGCTCAGTGGCATGGGTATGTTAAGAGCTGGTTTCAAGGTAATACACTTAATTAAAAAGAAAAAAATTAATAAATAAGGCAATTCCTTAGCCTGATCTATTTACTGCTGTAGGGGTAAACAAACATTTTTGATGGATTCCGTTTTTCATGAAAAAAAAAGAAGAGCTGTGAATTTGGAGAACTGGGATGAGATTCATCCAGCGGAAGCCATCACCTGGGCTTCCCCTTCATCATGAAAAAGAGAACAGCAACCTGTTGTAACCACAGTGCATCTTTGAAAGGTGACACAATCACCTTGAAGTGGGGGAAGTTTTCTCTGGATTACACATAGTCTAGACAACTGCAGCAGACTTTCTTTGGCAAAAACGACAAGAAATTACTTCTACCTTCGGTGTCTCTGTAACACAGTTGACTTGTATCCATGATGGCCCTTGCTCTTAGCTGTATCCCTGATTTCACTCCAGATGGACAGTCCATCCCCACCTTGTCTTCTGACATGCCCAGCCTCATGTCCCTCTTTCTGTCTCCCAGGTTTGGTTCCTGCCTCACATCGTACCACCCTTATTCCAGTTTACAACGCTGTAGCCACAAACATGTTATCATAAAAAAAGTGCCCACTGTAAAGATTTCCTCATAAAAAACCCCAACTCTGTTCACAAATAAATTAAGCATGTGCTTAAATCCCAGTGAAAGCAATGGAACATAAGCATGTGTCTAAAGACTTTCCTGAACGGGGGCCTATTGCTTCCCTCTTCCTAAAACCTATTTTGGTTGAGCTCATATTTCTTGTTGGCAAGAACTTAAAAACAAAAAGAAGGAAAAAACCTTTCCCATAAAAGTTGAACTTAATAGACCACTCTAGCATCCTTAATTGCCATACTTTTGTATATTGATGCAAAAACTTATTAATGGACCTTTTTAAGGAAAAGGTTGTATTTCGTATCAAAAATACATGGCAAAATGAGTTAGCACGGTTGTACACCATAATGCTTTGCAAAGTTAAACAACCTGGATAGTTGGAATGTGGGAGAATGTTTTGTTTCCAAATGGAAAATGATTACAATATACTGGGGGTTGTTGTCTTGCCAACTTTCTTTTAATCAACTCTTTTTTTTCATATGTAATGAAGACCATGAAACATCTTAAAACTGCAAGCAACCTCTTCACTCAAAAAAGAGCAAGGCAGATTTTTTTTTTTTTTTTAAGTGGGTGAAAGAATCCACTGATGTAATAAATGTATCCATGTATTCCAAGTATAACTTGGAGCCAGTCTAGTTATAAACTCCTTAAGATCAAGGTTCATCATAAAACTGGGCCCTACCTTTATTTTCGTAATACTAGCGGTTGCCACTAGAATTCCTGAACCCCTTCTTCACGCCATCTGGAATGCATACATGAGCAAGTTTATGGTGAAAAATATACTGTGCACTAGAGCTGGGCTTTTGTAGGGTAAAAGAAACTACAAAGGCAGTAATGTGCAGGGACTGTACATTTATTTTATTACAAGAACCAATGAGTTCTTTTCCTTTTGGTCTAATCAAGATGGAGACAGATCATAGAAGCAAGTTCTGCAAATGAATACTTTGGTATATGTTCAGATTTGTTCTGTGTTATCTGGAAATGAAAAGGATACATGCAATATCTTTATCTACTTAATCCTGTCACTGCTTGTTTAATTCACTACAGAGAATTTCAGTCTGGGTCAGTTGTTATGTCCAAGGTCAGTCTATAGCAGCTTTTATATGTCACCCTGATACCTCAGCATTCATAACTTGCATTACAGGTATACTGGGACAACAGGTAGCAAAATTCACTTTGGTGACTTCCCTTATGTTATTGCAGTTGAAAAGTGCTAATTTTGGTCACCTTAAAATTTTGCTCATGTGTGCCTCAGGTTGACTCCCAAAGTATATTTCAATACTATATATTACACACTTATGAATACTATACACTTTTATTCTAGGTGGGGTGTTTTGGGACATCTTTTGGTTTGTTGGTTTTTTTAGCAAGAATAGTGTGACAGATACCTTAAATACCTTCTTTATCTTTTTCAGGTTTTCAGCCAAAGTGTACTGACTCTTGCTAAGGCCCAAACCAGTACAATAAAAACCTAAATTTCAGATTAGGTCTTTGATTCAGGAAAGTCCTTAATCACATGCTCAGCTGAAAAACCATGTGTCATTTTTAGCAAAGTCAGTGTCCAGACATCATGTGTTGTTCTGCACCTTGAATGAATTGAAGTCAAGGCAAATTAAGCATGTGTTTTAAATCAGGTATGTGCTTAAGCGCTTTCTTGAACAATGATGGAGTTAAGCATGTGCTGTAGTGCTGACTTGGGGATGTTAAGGGCCATTTTTCCCTCCTTCAGCTGAGAAAGGAGACCATCTAGCCACAAATGAGCCCTTCCAGCAGGGGCATCTGCTTTATCATTTCCTAGTCCAGTGCACAATTATCAGCTTTCTGATTTAGTGAAATAGCAGAGGGACATTCTCAGTCTGCAGTGCCAGATCCCACGAAGAAAGGCGCTTTGTAGTAGTGCAAGAATGCTACAAGCTTCACAAATATAAGCATTCAAAAGATAAGAGCAGCAGATATTCAACTGTCTGCACACACTTCCTTCCCTCCCCAGCACAGCCTACCTTCCTGTCTCTCTAGGCTTGTTCAAGGAGCTCATCAACACCATGGTCCAGTGACAGGGAGATGATACAAGTGATGCCTTTTGCAAATGTGTGTGCACACACAGGGAATCCACTCATTGCTTTGCCTTTCTCTCATGACTAGTAGCTAGATTTCTGTTTTACTCTCTTATTTGGGTTCTCTGTTACGAATCTGCCATAAACATGTCATAAAAGTGAATCGTGACAAAACAAATTCTCAAGATGCCTTGGATGCCATCAGGCCAGGCAGACCCCGATGTCCCCCAAAGGGGCTGGCACATTTGCAGCTATGAAGCTCCCTGCATCTCTCCCATCTCCACTAGTAACTGGCTCCTATTGAAACCAGCCCAGCTCCTGGCTGCTCTGCACAGGAAATCTTTCCCAACAGCAGTCCTATTTTCAACAGTAACTGCCAAAGCCAAGCCAAGGCCACGCACAAAAAGCCTAGTTTACCAGATGAATTCCCACAAAACACAAGTGACACTATTCAGGATCTCATAAGCGGTAGGTCAGGGAATAAGGTGTTAGGACTCCTAAAGTTTAGCAGGAGGGAGCTGCTTGTCCCCTGGACACAGGCTGCCTGCAGTACTGCAGGGCTAATTGCTGCGCATTCCTCAGCCATGATGTCACTGGATCGGGATGCTAATTCTTTCCCTCCTATGGACGAGGGAACTTGTGGTGTATCTCTGAGACACCCAAAAAATACATGTGCTGACCCTTTAAAAAAAAATCTTTTACCACATACCTAGCAGAGCCAAACTAAATGAAGCTGAGGTCTCTGTCCAGCATTTGGAAGCCAGTTAAAATAGGAAATCAGTGTTTCTCTAAATACACAGAGTATATTACCTTAGTCATAAAATTGGGGACTTTCAAATCTAATTTGTTCAGCACTAGCACTGTTGAAGGCTGGGAAGTGTTCCAGAGGAAATCACCTCCACGCAAACAGAGATTAGCAGCTCCCCATTGCAGACATATGGAAATGATTGCCTATAATCTCCGGTAATTGTGGCTGTATTACATTCAAATCCTGTTTTCAATTTTCTTAAACTTCTAGACTGATTGTGTTATTAAATCATGCTGGCTGATGTGTTTAATAAGGACCTATTAAATGTTTATAAAATTAGGGAAATAAATATGGGCTTTTAGTCAGATTGTGTGATGGATCTGGTAACCTATTGTTAAAAGTACTGCTAGTAAAAACGTGTCTAAAAAAATAGACTTAAAGGCTCCCTTTAAAATAAGAAACCCAATATTCAGCACGGCCTATGTCCAAAATGATATTCACAGATGTCTAAAGAGAAAAGAGGAGCCCAATTAGAAAGTTCGCACTGAGGTGTGGGAAGAAGCACTTCCTCTCCAGGGTGATGGGTCCCAGTTCTGGGCAGTCCACAAGTGGCTGGAGTGGGCCAGGGTGGCTGCGTGGGCACCTGCGCAGCTCCAGCACTGGCATTGTAGCTGCTGGAGCAGACTATGGCCAGCTGAGGCCAAGAACCATCCTGGTCACCTCGGAGCACACAGTCCTTCTGTGGATGGGCAAGTGTCTCCTGTGGCCCCGCTCTCCCTTCTCTACTCACATATGGTCACCTTAAATAATTACAGAGCTCCAAGGGACCACAACAGAAAATTTGGCAAGGCAAAAAATATTTTTTTTTAAATCCAGGAACCTGTGTCTGACACAGAAGAGAGGTCTAAAGGATCGCTCCATGCCTCCCCCTGCTTCCCACCACCCTTCTGCTAGTGACCCCTTCTCTATGCAGCACTACCCACGGGCAAGGACAAAGGCTTTGTCTCACACTTAGTAACCCTGATAGCTCCTTGCATGCCCAGTGTTGCTTTTTGGAGGTAACCTTCAGTTTTTAAGAGCTAGCTCTGTGCTTTCTTCATTCTCAGCTCCCTTTTACAATAGCTCTCACCTGGCTATGAATGTGTGTGCATCTAACTTCTTTTAACCACGGTACACATGCTAAAGTAATTTTGTTCTCTGTCTTAAGGGCAAACATGAACCTGTTTTCTCTAGCAAATTAATCTTGTATTTTATTCTTTTTTGAGGAAGGGGGGTGAAGAGTAAGGGGGATTATAAATTAATTAATTGTTGAGTTTTTCAGCATAAAGTACACCGCATCATTATCTTTGCATAAACACACCGTCTTTTAAAAAATATAACTAGCCCATAACAGCATAGTTACAGAATATTATCAAGTAATGAGGAACTTGCATGGTTCACATTAGAGACTTTGAAAGGTTTGAAGAGAATTGGATATAAGGTTAATATTTGGCAGAGCCTTGTAAATAGCCTGATTGTTATTTTATATAGGCTGAAGTATAAAAATCTGTGCTGCGTGCCAGCAAAAGCCGAGTGGTGTGGCCAGGTAGTTACATGGCTCTGTTGTTAGCCTGTTTCATGTAGGAATGTTCTTGCTCTCAGTAGGTTATTTTTTGTGTGTCTGCTTATACTCAGCCAAAATAGAGCAAGGACCCTGTACAGCAATTATTTTTACTAAATTTTGTTGGTCTGCCCTCAGGGGACCTTCTCCCAATTTAATTGTTGGAGGGATTGTTGCCTTCTGGGATTTTATTTCAAAATGTTCTTGTTAGAATTTGCTTTCTTAACAGAGCAAGGGCTTTAAAAAAAAAAAAAAAAAAAAAAAAAAAAAACCCCTTTTTTAATGCACATAAAAAATGCATAAAACGGTGTATCCTGAAATTAATAGAGGTGTTTCTTGATGCATAGATTCCTAAATTATTTGTCTAAAGATATGCTTAGAATTGATTATATTAAAGGCGTATAAATCTCCCGCTCCCTTCCCCCATGCAGGAGGTTTGGAAGTGAATTCAAGGAACTCAACTGCATTTTAAGTTAAGACAAACATGGAAGAGATCATTTGTCTCTAGCTGTACATGAAATAGCTTATAATAGTTGCAGCTGAGTACATGAAGTATATGTTAGAACCCCTTTGATATAAATCCCAGCACTGGCCTACAAAGATATCGCATTTATGAATCTGATAGGATTCACCCATAAATAATAATAGGAGAAAAATCCAAATTTATAAGCTGCTATTTCTGGATTTATTTTTAACGTGACTGAATATTCGTCCCACTTCTACAGCAAGTACTACATTAAGCAGAGCGCGAGCAATCTGGTTGAAATCAACAGAAGGAAAATAAATACTGAAACGTCCCCTCGTTCAGCCACAACCGGTCAGAGGTGTGGGACAAGCTCCACGTGAAGGCAAATATCATCATCCTGCCACATAGTTCAAAGAAACTGGGAAGTCACATATCTTATTTTGCGATTTTTAGATTAGTCGCAGTATTTATTTGTTTGGGGGAAGCTCTCCCCTTTCCCAAACATATGGTTCTTCCCCCTTCATCTTAAGGTGTATTTACAGGCTATGACAGCTTTGCGGGCTAAATCTTAGCTCGTGTGAATTGGCATCCTCTGCTGAAATCAGCCGAGCGGTGCTGGGGTCTTGCTCACAGCCTCTCTGTGACAGTCTATCTGCTAATTTCTTCTAGAGAAAAGAGTAGATGAGGTCAGGCTTTATTGCCCTGCTTCCTCCTTCTCTGCTGTTTTTTGCAGCTAACCCAGCATCTGTAATTAATCTGATAGTCACCGCCTCCTTCATCTTCTCCCCCTTTCTTTTCTGCACCCCTGGGGAGTTTTGGAAGAAAAGCAAGCTAAACACAAGCATGCAGGTAGCTAAGTTCACTCTTTATGTCAAGCCACTTTTTTTTTCCACCCAAAATAAAAACAGTGTGTAGACTGAAACTCTGAAAGGTAAATAAGACCCTTGAGCCTCTAAAAGTAAACTTATCAATTAGAGCATCTGAAAAGCCTGGATGTCCGTTGTCAGACCTAATGTTAACAGTTTAGCCCACATACTGGGTTCATTCATTAATTAATTGTGAAGCAGAATTGGAACCATCAGCCCAAATCTTTAAAATCCTCCTCCTCAGGATGGAAAGCACAAACATCTGCTCCAATGCTCCACGCTTCGCAAGCCCTCACAGTGTTACTGAGTCATAAGCTCACAGTGAGTTTGGGAGGACTCAGACAAGAGTCCACAATACAAAGCTACTACACGTAATGCAACATAATTTTTCCCAATTAGTTGTCTCTCTTCAGGAAAAGCCTGAGGCGGATGCAGCAGACACATCCCTAGAGAGCACAGTCCATCTAGGTAGGCTGGAGATCACTGGCGGATCAGTGAGACTCTCTGTGTGTGTATAAAAAGCAGGAATGGGGAGAGCTCACAATACAGCCAGTCTTCGATATTCCCAGCTCTTACACCAGCAAAAAAACATCAGAAATTCACATTATTATGCAGGACCAACAAAACTCAAATAGAAGCAGTTAAAAAATTTCTTCTTTGACACCAAAAGTAGAAGAGAACCTTTGACACCAAAAGTAGAAGAGAACGAAACAGGGGGTAATGTTAAAAAGCCACAAAAAAAACCCCAACAACTCCCCCTCAAAACAGAAAAATACTTATTTCAGCACTACAAGCTCTTCATTGTTGCTAGTGTCAGAGCATACTCTAAGGTTAGTTTTCGGGTTTGAACTCTCTCTACAACAGGGAAAGGGCAGCCAGGTTGATCGAGGAGGGCGGGAAGCTGCCAGCAGCCCAGGGTGGAGCAGCACGCTCAGCACGGGCACTGTCTCCTCATTACACACCCCTGCACCCAAGGCAAACTGCTCCCCATCTTGTCCCAGGTCTCATGCCTGTAAGGAAAGGGTGGGACGGATCCACACATGTGGGCTGTCCCATAGAATTGTTAGCTCCAAGCAGTGAACATCCACACAGTTCTTTGAACATAAAAATGCCACTCGACCATCATTCAATCAAAGCCACTTTCTGTTCCTCATAGACCATTTCTATTATTTCCCCCAGATTTCTCAGTTAGCAAAACTACAAAAGAGACTCTCATCACACAAAGACAAGCAAAGTCAATGGCAACATTTACACTTAGTTTGGCCAACTGGAACATTACATTAGGACTGGAAAAGTCTTCGCTTGGCTCAGTGCTGCAGCACTACTCCCTTCTTACCCTTACACCAGGCTCATATTAGACAAATTAGAAGAGTGAGGAGAACAAGAAAACATGTGAAACAAGATCATTCATGGAGATCACAGCCATCAGATACTGGCCTAAGTCCTCTGCTATGATGGCTTCCCTGATTTCAGAGAGGTTACCTCTGTGTTGAAGAAGACTGCAGGATGGAGAGAACTGGTGTATGACAGGGGGGTGGACTCAGACATAGTTGATGAAGCTGCCATTTGCCCAGGTCCTGGAAGACCCACAAGGCTTTCTAAAACAGGGTGTCTCTGGGAATAAGTCTGGTGCCTGTTCCTAAGTAAAAGCCTGGCAGTCCATGCAGAAAGAACAACTAAATAGGAAGAAGAACAAAACACTGCCCTGGCAGGAAAATTGCTGAATGCAGAGTTGCTTTCAGACTAACTGAAAAATCCTGTTTTCAAGAAAATGTACTGGGTAGAATCAAGGCTGGGAATGAGATGGGGTACGTGTGTGCGTGAGAGTGTGGGAAGCAATGGTATCTGGCATGGATGCTCAGGCTGTTTGGGGATGGTATGCAGTGCTTTATTGCTTTGGCTCAGCTGTTCTATTGCACAAGTGACAGATAAAGGCTCTGAAAAAGAGGGGAAGAATGGAAAAGTGAAAGGTGGGGAAGTTTCATGTCAGAGCAATGTCAGGCTAGAGAAAAGAGAGGGATGATGTAAGAGGTGGTGGAGAGAGGGAGAAAGAAGGTTAATGGGAAACTGTAAAATTGCAAATGCAGTATTTTATTACAGTATTGAAACTGATGCTTACAGTTTAACAATAGGACTGACATGGAATAGTTTAGTGGTGTGAACCAGCAGTGCCAGGAGAATTTATTAATTTTTTTTTTTATTATTTTTTTTTTAATATTGCAGAAGGAAAGCCTTAGTCTTGTTTGGGTTGATAAGCCTCAAGCCTGGTAAACTGGAGTATGCTTGGAAATTGTAGACACTGGAAATCCACCTGGGCTTACCACTCCAGGGGAGGGACCCAGGGCTCGCAGGTATTTTATGGAGTCTGTTGTTTCCTTCAGATGCAAAAGAAGAAAAGTGGCAGAGAAAGCAGAAGCAGAGCTACCTCTGGTCAGCTGTTGACTCCTCAAGAAAAGACCCCCCTCTGGAGGGTCCTCACTGAGAGTGGGGAATCTTCTCCAGGCTGCCCCTAGCCCATCTCCAAATGACAGAGATGCTGCCAAAAAAGCCTTGTGAGCCCAGACAGGGTGGAGCTGGGCTCTTTATGAATCTGGTTTGTAGCCCAGAGCATTGTACAATAATAAGCAGCTTGTGTGGTCGTGGCAGGCTTTTCCCAGTCTCAGACACAGGGATTGAAATTACTTCCTGTGCTGATGGTCAGCACTGGATCTATAACCATGTCAGTCCCACCTATGCTCACGAACTTCAGTGATGCTAGATGCCAAGGTGACTCTGTAGGTGGGACTGCAGAGCAGGAAGAAACATTGCATGAGGAGAGCTGGCACAGGGGTTGAAAAGGCCAAAAAAGATTGAAGAAGGTCAGTGTATTGGGAACATGGGTTTGGAAACAGGCTCAGAGTATTCCTGCTTGTACAGATTATTGCATGAGGTAAAATAGACCAGGAGGGCAATCTTGCACTGAACACTTTCACTGCTTCTGAGTTATAGGTAAAGCCACTAGTCATCATCCCACTGGCACGGAGGAGCAGTGATTCACATTGCTGTCTCTCCTGCAAGCCCAGCCAGCAGTGGGTCAATACCTTGTGCCCCTGGGAAGACCCCCCACAAGAAAGTGCTGACAGCCCCGTTCTGCTGCATGCAAAACAAGAGGGAGAATTGTAAATAAAAGAGCCTCAAGCCTACGTAAGCAAAGAGATTAATTCAATAAAGCACAAGACAAGGAGTTAAAATGCCCAGAAAAAATAGGTATTATACTCTACCAAATTTGAGAAACATTCACCAAAAAAGCATCACTATTTATCTCCTGTTGCATATCACAAGGCACATCAACATATATTTTTCTTTTTCAGTGGGAAGACTGTTTGCCTGCACCTCTACTGTGACCTGGGTAACTCCCAAGGAGTCAAAAGAAGAGCATTTTCTCTTCTTTCTCTGTGCTTGCAGAGGAGACACAACCCTGAGGTTAAATTCCAGCTGTCTTCCCTTTCCCTAATGCAACCAGCTCATCAGAGGAACTCATCAGCTCCTGAACACAAGACAACAGGGAAACTCTTTAACTGTCTCTGCTACATCCTGCTTTGATCTGTTTATAACTTCAAAAATAGACAAATGCCACTGTGACCACTGTTTCTAGGAGGAGTCAGAGAGCGCTTGCAACAGTAGGGTAGCAGGCAAATGCCCCAAGCTAATGTATTTAGTTAAGAGAAAGTAAAAAACAATCAGAAGAGAAAAGTGGAACCTGGGCCACCTAAAACAATCAGAAGAGAAAAGTGGAACCTGGGCCATCTTACAAGGGTGGCAGAGGGAGGTCCCCTGAGCCTCTGGACAAGCAGTTGTTACAATTCTCATGGACCTGTGCATACCCAGGAAGAGAAAGTGGCTTCAGTGATCCCCTTTGATTGCAGATGTCAAAGCCTTTTATCAGTGGGGGGGTGAAAGGATGGACTTCATGCTCTGAACCAAGGACAGATTTCCTTCCTTCTTCATGCAAGAGCTTCATTCTGCCCTGGGGAAAGAGGGTCCTTTGGACTGCTTTGATTCAAGAGCAGTGCTACGTGGTGGGGTACACATGAAACACCAACCTCTCTTTTGGTCCTGGGAACATAAGCCATATGTTCCCTGGCCCTGTGCATCTTACACCTGAGGCTGTCCTGGGTTTCCAGGAGAGGTGAATGTTTTGCCACAGTCCCTAAGGCTCGAGTCCCCTCCTGTGCCATGGGCAGTGCTGTCCCCTCCTGCTGCTGGCAGCAGCGAGAGGTGACGTTCTGCAGCACAGCTTGCCATTCTTCAATTTCCCTTAGTGACCAAGCTACATATGTTCAGAAAACTGAATTTATGTCAGCGGCTCGTTGTTCCCAACCAGAAGATTCAGTCTGATTTGTATATAGCTCTGCATAAATTCCTCGTTAACCTTTACAACCATCTGGAGCGAGAGTTGCTCCTCATATCACAGCGGACCGCAGCAACGGCAACAAGCGTAACCGAAACTGCCAGGCTTTACGAGGCTGTGCCAGGCACCTCATCTAGAGCTGGAGGAGAGCGAAAGGAAAATCCACCTCTAACTGGTCCCCGGATGGCCCCTTGCCGCTGCGGTCACCCCACCCAGCCCAGTCTGGAGGGAAGCACAGCCCTGAGCGAAACCCACAGCAGTGCCTTCCCCAGAGGCAAGGGGCTGTTATTGTTCATCTCCTTCTGTAGCACAAACCCTCTACCTTCTGTTGCCCTGTTTAAGAACAGGCAGCCGCTTAATGCGAGGCTGCCGAGCCTCTGACGGCAGCCGCGTGCTTAATGCTTCAATTTCCACATTTTATTTTATATGTAATTTAAAGCCCATGGTGCCTTAATTGTAAAATAGGCCTTATTAAAATAATAGCTCGAGAAGCAGTGGGGTACCCTGCGCGGCAGAATGAAGCCTTCTATCTTAACTGCTGTTTACAAGGATTTAAAAGGGAGATAGAACCAAAATAGAGCTGTAGAGATGTTTCCAGTGTCAGCGATGGACCAAAGACCACTGGATAATTAAGCTTCTTTCCTTTTCCTTCCTCTTACACCACCATGTTTCCACTCGCTCTGTTTAGATATCCAGAGTGCACCCTTCACTGCATTTATGATTGATGATGCAGTACAGATACTTCAGTACCAGTAAGCAGCGTGGGGTTTTGATTAATGATGTTGGTGGCACTCCCAGAAGACCAATGGCAAGTAATATTGTTATCAGAAAACAACTAATGTGACTAGGAAAACAGCAGGGTCCTACAGGTTTAAAGAAGTCTTTCTTGTCTAAAATCACCCTTCTGCTGTTCAAACTCTACTTTCTGGAGACAACCCCTGGCAGATGGAGGATACAGTCACAAAACTCCAAGCTGCCTATAAACTCCCTACATCTTGGCCCATGCAAGGGACTACCACACTCCCAGTGTAAGTTAGGGCTCCCTCAGGGCTTCTTTGATTTATGTTGTGCCTCAAGTCTCCCAGGTAATGAATGAGCAGGCTGTGACCAACCACTTTGTCACATCTGATCTTCCTGGAGGGTGGAGGTTGCGAGCAGGCTGGCATAGCAGCCTCAGGCAGGAATGTTTGCTCTGCCCCGGGTACCCCCACCCAGCTCTGTCTGAATGGCACATATGCCACTGAAGGAGCAGAGGAACCATAGGGGAACTGGAAACATCATGCTCACTGGCACATAAAATGCTTGATGATTTTGCCCTACTAGTTTCATTTTGTCCTCATCTTCATGTGCTCCAGAAACACTGAGGCTTGGAAAGGTTTTGGCTTTTTCCCCCTCCACTGTCTGTCTTGTACCCGCATCCTCTCGAGTCTGCAAGGCTTGGCAGGGTTTCGTTGCCCGCTCAAAGGGCATGTGCATTCTTCCTGTCAGACTTCAGTAGGATGTTTCTACTCTCCTAGACTGAAGGATGAAACAGGAGGCACAGTGCCCCAGGGTTTGCATGCTGTGGCTTCTGAAGCCTGTCTTGCTGCCAGCACAAGCAGTCAGTGCTCACACTGCAGAGCTGGGTGACTGCACTTCTCCTGTATTCACAGCAGCCCTACTGACACTTCTCCTGGTGATGAAAAGCTCTTAAAAACAAACAAAAAAAAACCAAACAAAAAACAGCTGCAGCTCTGTGGACGTACTTCAGCAACATCATCAGATTGATCCTATGGAGGAGCTGTTGCTGCCAGGGATTGATGGTCCTCTTAGCTCTTGGACTTTTGGGCATCTTCACCACTACGGACCTCCTTGTGCTGCCAATGAAGTGCAGGTCCACCCACTAGCAGGATCAGGCTGCCTGTGATCCACGCCATAAGCACATCTGCACGCTGTCTCCACTAGAGCCACAGCAAGCAGAGACCCTGCTTGACCCCTGCCCTCCCACTATCCCAGCCGTGCTGCCTGCAGCACCCTGACACCTACTGCAAGGGAGCACAGACATTTCTCACACTGGAGCTGCTGATGGGAAACAGCCCAAAGAGCACAAACTGTGCTGGGCTGGTGTCCCTGCTCTGAACGCACATCACTGCTGGCAGCGCAGGGCTCAGAGGGAGGGGTGCACGTGCCAAAGATCTTGGTGCAGATCAAGGGATGGAGATGACAGAAAGAGGCACACAGCATGGCGTCTACTCAGCAGGCTCACGTGGCCCCACAAACCCCCGCCTCGACCTGCATACTGCCCACAAAACCCATTCCCTGAGGGCCACTTCCAACTTTCCATACCCATCAGCAGAGTCACACAGCTGCTATTTAAAAAATAAAATAAAATAAAAATCATAAAAAATCCCCACAGGAGAAATAGTTCCTTTTTTTCATCCTCTAACAGTAACATTTCCCCTCCCAGTATACACACTGGCCGGGGGCTGGATTATTTAGTCTGACTCCTGAAGCAGGAACAGATTTACAATTCAAATTCTCACGAAATGGCAGGGCTAGAAACTTTATCAGACTTTATTATTGAAGGGAAGAGATTCCCAAAAAGCATCCAAGATCACTGCCTTTAAAGCTGTGATATCTTTACTGTATAAAGAAGCTACTTTACATTGTCTTTCAGATAGGTTTAAAATGCATTAGTGTTTTATTTCATCATTTGCACCCTGACAAAGAGCTAGGACTCTACAACTTTGAAGAAGGGATTTTAAAAGCAGTTTGAATAATTTTTAAAATATATTTTTAAAAAAAATTAAATCATACTTAACAAAATTAAGAACTTTCTATAGGATGATCCTCAATCTAGCATAGGATGGATATGCAGTACATGCTCAAAAAGAGGGGCAAAGCCTCATCCTTTGCCAGGGAATTGCAGATCAGACAACCTGGGCTACTAATAAAGTAGTCCAGACCCCCATAGTTTCCAACCAGAAAGAAGTAGTTGAAGGACCTGAAGGCACAGATCTGTGGTTAGAGGGGACATTTTTTGCTGATAAACCACTTTCTCCCCCTGTCAAAGCACTCTGGAGGCTGGTACAAAACTCTTGATGCATCCCCCCCTTGAAAAAGCCTCTCAGTCAGCTTCAGTGACCAAGCAATCAGAGCTGACTGACAGGAAGTTTAACATCAGAAGTCAACAAATCCATACCTACATGATATTTACTGTACGTTAATTTCTACACTTATACATTGATATAGAATGCATCTCCAGGCAAGGGTCTTGATAAATTTTTGAGAAAATTATTTTTTTCTTAGTATATATCATGCCATTTATAGAAAGTGAAACATTTTCCAAATATAATTGACCTTATTAAAAAATCCTATTTTAGTGAATGTTTCAGATTTTTTTTATTAATACTTTTATCATGCTTATATCCCAATTCACTAATGAACCCTGAATTTGATTAGGCTATTCTTAAAGGGGAAAATATAGAAAAATATAACTGAAATAGCAAATGAGTCCATTCTGCAAATTGACAGCAGATTCTCTTTTTTAACATCTTCCATAAAATGGCTGTTTGGGGGGGAAGAAAGAAGAATGTTTTTTCTTTGACCTTCTCTCTCCAAGTTTTACTGTAAAACAATATAGAATCCCTATAACGTACCTGGGATCCAAAATAAACGTGTCTGTCTTGCAATATCTCTGCAGGAATTATCAGTAATACTATATGTCCCCGTTTCAGATGGTTCTAATCAATCTTTTAGTATCTTACATGTCTGCCTATTAAGCTAGAGATGATCACTTGGACTCTGAACTCTCTCTTTCTTTGTAAAATCATCTTGAGTAATATTAAATCATGTTGTTGGAGCCCTAGAATTTCTGGGTTTCATCAACAGTTGCCCTCATTTTTCACATGGTAAAGTTAAGGAAATATCTGGTAACATTTTAATTCCATGTTATTCAATGTGGCTTGTATAGGTGTGGTGCAATCGAGTCCTACACAGGAAAGGCTGATCTGAAGTCCTGGCAGAGCGATTAGCTGATTCCCAAAAGATATGGGTATAAATTTCTCCTAGGCACATCTGCCCTGTCTGCTTTTAATTTTGAAACACCAGCTTTAATTTAGAAACCGTACTGTAAGCTCTCCCCTTTTGTGAACAAGAATGACATAATTTGCTGAGCAAAGACCCAGAGCCAAGCTTTTTTGTCTTAAGTAATCAATGAGTAGTAACCAGCAGACAAATGTGCCTTCACTAATTCTCTTCTGCCTTTGCGGGTTACTGCACGGCGTGGATCATGTCTTAATGGAGAGGTTGGGTTGCGCAGCCCTCCCCTCCCTTCCAGAGCTCCAGAGATCACCTCCTTTCACATTCTTGATCAGCTTCCCTGTGGCAACAGCAGCAGCGGATCACATGGAAAAGTAATATTAGGAAAGTATTTAATGTATTTATAGCTGTCTTTTAATGACATTTACCAGCTGGAAAGGAGGAGGCCTGCCAGCACCAAGTGATCAATCAGCTTTGAGGAACTCCAGCAAGTGCTCTCAAGACCACCAGCAAGCCTTCCTCTAGCCCTGGCTCCATCTTCTCCTGTTAGGCTGCAGATCCTTGGGGCAAATCAGGCTGACAGTGTGTTTGCCTGGCCCTTATCACAGCAGGACCTTGAATTTAGCCCAGGGCTGAGGCCGCTGCACTGTACAAATAAATAGTGCTAATTCTTAGATCACGGGTCAGAAATTTCTGTTCTATATCAGCCAGGCAATCTGTGAGCATGGGACTCATTATGAACACCCCATATAATAAATTTAGTGTGCCAATCCGTTTTTCCAGAGGACTAGAGAGACTACTGAAGCCTGTGCTTGGCCACTGTTTGCAGCAGACCTTCAGATCTCCCCTTACATCTAAATGCCATCAGACAGAAGTTCTGGCTGTTGCAGAAGGAGTTACCTGCACTTGGAAAATTGCAAAGATCAACCCATATGGAAAAGATCATGATTGAAAGGTCCAAGTAAAGCAATTTTCTGCTTCCCAAAAGATCTGGATATAAATAGAACAGTGCCTGAAAATGAGCAGGCAGAAATGAAATACAAATTCAAACAGAGAGCAAGTCTTCTAAAGCAAATAAGGGTTTTACTATATTTGTCCCCAAACAGAGTGTACCAGACCCATCAAGCAATACAAATTCTTTCTCCACCTGGCTGCCCCAGCTCCCCTGACATGTAAATGAGGCTGGACACAATCAATCTGTGGAGTGAGGTTGAGCCCTTTTTCTGCCTAAGGTGATGTTGACTTAAAGATTAGTAATTGAGCAGAAGTGCCTGTTCCTGTGACCACATTATCCCTGGGAAGCTGTGCCCCACCACTGTCTTCCTGAGCATCCTTGTACACTCCTGAAGAAAATCCCTCAGGAGACACTCCAAAGTTGCTCTCTGAGCATCCTGTCAACCTATTGTTTTAACATCAAGGGGTCTTCAGCCATCTTATCTGTTACTCTAATCGCTCTGACAAGCTGTGGAAATACATATAATTTAATGTGTAAACCTATAAAATAATAATTTGCTGTCTGTGCACTTGATGCTTGGAATCTGCTGAAATTTCATGTGGGAAAAAGCTCCACTGGGTTTGAAGAAATGACTTGTTCATTTCCCCCTTTTTCTCTGAAAGGAAATTTTAGTTACTATAGGAGTTGACATCTCTCAAACTTCAAGTATCCATCATTATCTTTATCCTTCTCCCTCCCTGTACAGACTGTACTTAAATTTTTTAGGGTCTTGTTTGTACTTGTTATGAAGTTTCAAGCTTAAATTCTTTCTTTTGATAGATTGAAATTCAGATATGGAATAAAGGGTTGCAAATGCTCACCATTAACAACCCAGATAATGACAGCATGAAGGCAGGACTGTGGAGATTGCTTCACCAAATCTCTGTGCTAATATTATTTAAGCAATAGAACTTAAAAATCCCATCTTCATATAATTGTGTAACCTTGAATGGAGACAATGGGAAGCCAGAAGGAAACTGTAATGCCAGAAGTTGCAGGATGAAATACATGAGAAATAAATTCCCTGCAAAAGATATCCCAGCAAAATACCTACAGATAGAAGAAGTGGTTGAAAGTTGCTAAAAAAATTTCCAGTGGTTTTGAAAAAAATATTTCTCAAATACAAAGGGCTTCCTTCCTACTTAAAAAAACACAATATAAAAGATGCATTTCAGATAACTGAAAACCTAAAAACCCAAGTGGGGAAAGTCCTCTGGGCTTCGTTTAGCCAGTTTTATTTCAGCTTCTGTGGTTTGGTCTTGCATTAAAATGAAATATTTGGCTGAATTGTAAAAAAACCCCATAACATTAAAAAATCCAAAAAATCCAACTAGAAAAATTAGTCTGATCAAAGTCCACTTCAATCCCTGTTCTGGAAGTAGATGCACATACCCTTAGGAGAAGTGCTGCACTGTGATTTTCTTTCAAGAAACTGGCAGTGCAGTATAGCTGCTGCCTTCTCAGAAATACTTACCTGTAGACAATTTGCTAATGGATTTTCAGAGTCCCCATTAGGATTCTTTTGCAGAATATTTGGACAATGCCTGTAGCTGAAATGAAGCTGAAGTATCTTTTCCTAGATGGTGGTGTTAAAATGTCAAATAGTAGTTTTACAACAAGGTTGTAAGTTATGTGCAAAAGGAGTTGAAGAAACAAAACAACAAGATTGAGTGCAAAGCTTAATGCCTCATGTGTTAATGGAAGAGAATTTGGGGAGGGGGCAGTAGTAGTAGTAGTAGTAAATAGTAGTAAAATGTAGTAAAATAGTAGTAAAATGTAGTAAATATCACTTCAGCTTTAGATTTTTAGCACACATTACAGGGAAGAAAAGAGGCTTCGAGATACAGCAAATGTCACCACAGGTTTTGGAGTTGAGTGTTTTCATTCTCCTTTAATTCAGCGTAATAAACTTTCAGAAACACTGATGTACTTCCACCACTGGTGCTCTGCTGTTCCTCTTCAAATTTCTGAAAGGAAGTGTGTAATCAGAGTGGTTCACTATCAAACTATTTCAAGACTTCATGAGGCCTAGAGAAAAAGCAAGATGCATTTCTCTGAACTGCTGAAGCAACTCCAGAGGAAGCTTAAATGATGAATATGTAGAGGTGACACTATGGGTAATGAGAACATCTACAAAGGCATTATGCAAGGATTGTCATTCTCCCTGTGTTTGTACAGTGCCTACAATCAGGGGACCTGACCCAGATGACTTCCTCTAGAAAATACTGCAATCCAAATAACAAATAAAAATAATGGGATTAAATCTGAATATGTGATATAAGCCATCATGCCGCAGGGCATATCCAGCCCACCATCTGCCTGAGGGGAAGGTAGGGAGGAAGAAATTTTCCCCATAGGCAGGTCATTCTGTAGCTGCTATCCCTGAGGTTTCTTGGATCCTTCTCTGAAATGTCTTGTCTTGTACTCTTCACTGTGAGAGACAGGAGACTGAACTAGACAGACAAGAAACTTGATCCACCATGGCAATTCCTATGATCCCATAGAGATGCTATGAATAATTCAGATTTGCTGCAAAAAATCCCCCACAATTCATGCAAGTTAACGGGTGCCTCCAAGAGAAAAGATCATATAACCTCTTTGTAACTGTGTCATCATCACTATTTACATGTGTATTTGACAATTTATGGGTGCCTCACTGCACAAGCTGTTAAAATGAGATGTAATTAAAATTACAGCTGATCTTTAATAGTTTTAGATGTCACAGAGGGCCCAGTCATAGAATGCCTCTTTGGTAGGTCAGCAATAAAAGAGAACACTTTTTAGTGAACTTGCATAAAATGTTAATCATTTCAGTCTTGTTCCTACTTGGAAGATGTCTTCATTCTTGCAAACACACACGTAGGACTACAACAGGCTGCCGTGTTAGGACTAATTAAGAAGTAAAGCACTGGGGGGATTGATCCTCTTCTATTTGGGGCTTTCTCTCCAAGACTTCAGTTTGGTCCAGGTGAAGCCTTTTAGGAGTACCTCTTACTCCCCAGCATTATCTAAGAAATGTCTGGCTTTCAGGTGACTGGTGGCCTGTCTACACTGGGCAATGGAAACACCCGTGTCCCTGGGGTCCCATAAGTGTTAGGTATCTCAGAGCACCTTCTGACATAGCCCACAGCTGCACAAGTGGCACAACCAGGCTCACATGGGGCTGTATCTAGGTGACCAAGCTCTCCTGCTTGGCTAAGGTACCCTTTGAATGGAGTTCCTCTGCTTCCAGCCCAAGGACATCTCTCATGCAACCTGGGACATCTGCTATATCATCCCACCCATTTTGGGGATAAATATATGCATACACACCACTGGTCTGTCTTCCAGGGCTGTATAGATAGGTCAGACTGACAAGGAGTAATGGCTTGGCACTTGGACTTTCAAGATTCTGGCCTTACTGACTAGAAGGTGCTAGTCTAGACTGCCTGCTCACAGAATAGCTATGGACAAGTCACATCTGCTCTCTGTACCTGAGTTTCCTCTCTCTTCATCCTCTGAGGACAGAGACCTCCCACTTCTGAAGGTTCATACAAGAGCAGAATGAATACTGCCTCATCCTCAGGTGGTTTCTGTTGCAATCCAAACTATTCAGAAACTGTTCAAATATCTGCAGACATCACCCTGGGCCTGTCATACTTTCAGAGAGGCTGTGGTGAAGTTCACCAACAGTGAAAACAGGATTTTGTTCCCCTCATTTCTGTGAAGAGGGCCTTTGCTATAGTCCAAATATCATGAATCTTCTACATTGTTCTCAGCTCTAGACCATGCAAGTGTCTTACAGAACGGAAAATATGACAACTTAGAGTTATGCCTAAGCACTTCAAACTACAAATAGTTCAGCTTCTTAAGAGCACTGTAATCAGTTTAACCTGATGTTGGTTTCATGAGTCTTCTCATGTCAGAGTTATTCTTGCAATCCTCTCTTCCCTTTCCTTACCCACGTACTGATTCATGCAGAGAGAGAGACAGAGCTGCTTAGTTGCCTCTTGCTCTCCTCTGTAACCTGCTGCATTATAGTTGCTCACATCTTTGAGATCTTATTAAAATACCCACCAAAGTACTGGGGTTTTAACTCCAAACTGCTTCCGAGAACTAAAAGCTTGAGACAATTGAAAAAGTTATTCTGAAGCTTGGAGCTTGTGCTAAAAGGGAAACATGGCACTAGAGAACTTCTGAAAATATGTCTGAGGCCACGCTTCTGAGCCAGTTTTGGAGAACTCTGTATAGAGGAAGGTCCAGTAGGGAATTTTCAGTCTCCGAAATAAAAAGTAGTGAATACAGTCAAGATTTAATGACTCAGAACTTTGGTAAGGACCAGGCTAAGTACCTCTTGAAAAGTGATTAATAAAGAATTAGCCATAGGAAAATGCAGAGGAAAATATAGGAGGAAGAAAAACATTAAGTGCTTCATGGTCTTGAGGAACAGACACCTGCAAAGAAGCAATCTGGTCCATATTCAAAGATACCTTGTAAAGACAAATATTTGCCTACAGTATACGCATTTATATGCAGACATGGGTTTATGTGCACATACAGACTATTTCCTTACTTACAAGGAGTTAAAATATAGTCTAAAATCAGAATGTTGATGAAGAGAATAAGAAAACCTTATAAAGGCAGTTAATGGAAAATGTGTATGTTGGAATAACGTAATTGGTCCCTGCAGAGTATTACAGTTTAGGGCAACATGTTAGATAGTGACAAAGGAGAAGAAGAAATGAATACATGGGAATTTTCCCCTTTGTCTTAAGAACAGCAAGTCTCATCCCAGACAGGAGCAGGGGAGTCTGATGAAAGGAGTCCTTACCTCTTCTTGCAAACAGGGACCAAACTAACAGTCAGAATTTTTATAGGACCACTTATTTTCCTCCTGCATTCAAAGGAGAGCATGTAGCATTCTCATTGAAGGTCAACAGGAACTGCACAGTGGCTCCAGGACCAGAAGCTCATATTGTGACCCTGTGTCTTTGAGATATACTGTAAAATAAGAGTTCTTGCTCTCTACAACAGCCCCTTGGTGATGTAATATTCTTTCAGTATAATATAGCACCAACCTCTATCTCAATTAGGCTGTTGGATATTTATTGCCATTTTCTTTCTTCAAGCCTGAAAGATCTGACTTTCTTCCACTGAAGTTTAGGTACTTCAGGTGAGTCCTAAACTTCCCAAATAAATGTGCATGCTCACAACCTACAGGAGGAAAGAAAGCCTCGGACGATTGTAAGTGAAGGTCCTCAGAAGAAATGGAGGATGTCTTGCATTCAGAGGCGACCTCAAGTGAGTTTATGCTTGCCCAGGTATGCAACACATCAGTAGCATATATTCAAGACAGATGAAGAGCTTAGGAAGTATGGAAAGATGGATTCAGATGTGTCAGCTAGTACGCATAAAACCAGCTGCTTAAAAATAATGTTTAGGGTTTGCCTTTATGCAATGGCAGGAATAGAATTCAGTGTCAAAGTTGCCTGAGCATTTAGCCACATGTGTTATTGTGCTCTGAAGCACACTGCTCTGATCCTTAATTCTGATGATAGCCTCCTTGAACTACAAAGCTATTCATACAGCTCTTTCCAGACTACCTACCAATAACAAACAGATTTGCTGAGCTAATGACCCTGCCATTTGGGCTGGCCTGCATATAACATCCAAAAAACCCCTCAGGACAAATCCAACAGGCAAAGTGAAACCCTAGCATGAAAAAATACTTGTGTTATTTTTAATATTACCCAGTCCTTCCAGTCACATAATACTGATGACTCAATCTGAAGTGGTATGAGTCAGTCAAACACAACCCTCGATAACCATAATGCCAATCTGTGCAACCCAGAGTGCAATTTAGACAGTTGCCACTGCCTGGACTACAAATTCTTTGGGAATGCATCTTCCACAGGAGCTTGTGAGAGATTGAACATACTATTAATCAGTTAAATAATATATCCATACCATCACTATATAAAAAACACAGCCTAAAATCTGTTTACATGGAGATTGTTGCTTTAATTGTCACTTGGATTCCCCTAACCCCTTTCTCTCCAGCTGAGAATAAAGTTGAACATTCCTCACAGCTCTGTGCTTCCATTTCCGTTCCTTATTTTGAGTGTGATTGAACTGCACACTCACCAGAGGAGAGACTGGCTCTGGTGGCAGTGCTTCTATGGGTGGGCCTTTCTCAGATGGAAATTTGTTAAATCCATTACTAAACCAGTTCCTGCTCAAAACACAGTTGGAGATCAATGACTTTTTGGAAGCTAAAGAGGATCTTTGAAGACTAGGTGCAGTGCAGCTACTAACAAGCAATGTGAACCAACAGAAAACAGACAGGGACCACTCATTTTGAGTGCATTAAAAATCAACTCATAGGCATGGAAGCTGGTCTCAGCTGGATTGTTAAATTGCTAGCTAAGAAAAAAAAATCATACACATTTATTGTAGTTCGCATCAAGATTGTAAATTACAGGTGTTCTAATCTTCCTGCTTTCATAAGTTGGTTCAATATTTAGCATATGCTGGTAGCATTTTTTTCTTAAGTCAATGGACTAAAAATCAACTTTTTTCTATTTAACATCACAGGCTGGAATGGAGGAGCTTGCTGCAGTAGTCCAGGCTAGACAGCTACTTTTGTCTTTTTCCCTGTTTCTTGCTTAAGAAAACAGTAAAAAGGAAGAGTGGAAAAAAGAACTAGATGAAAGAAAAAAAGTAGATAAATGGAAAAGGAAATCTTAATAAGGTTCTTTTTTCTTTTCCTATTTTTTTGGAGACTGCTGTATTAAATTAAAGTCATACATAGGTTTCAAAGAAAATCGTATGTCGGTGGAATGGTGAGCCCACCTGACAACGCATGCTAACAGAATTGTAAATGTAAAGGGTAATGCTTGTCACTTCCTGACAGCTCTAAATGGCCTTTTAGTTCAGTACGCAGAGCTGTCATAAAAAAACATAAAAATGCATATGCAGACAGCTGAAACTGCAATGCACATCATTATCTGCAAATGGTATAAGTATCCTGAACAAAGGGCCTTCCAGTTTAAGGACAAGCATAAGACATTTTTCTGCCTCTAGCCTTAAAACAAAGTGCTGTCAAGAAAACAAGATTCTCAGTGCAGAACTGAGGATTTTCTGTCAATCAGCAAGGTGCTACATTTGTACATATTTTTCTGACCCCAAATATGAGAAGAGCATCCTTAACAGATGTGTATTTAACTTCTGGCAGATACATCTGTTTCTTCTGGGTTTTTTATTTTTTATATATATTTTTTTTTCCTCCCCCTCAAACACTGCGGAGCAGAACAGTTTTGTTGTGTACTTATTAGTTCCTTCTCTCCTGGCTTTTCCTCCTTACTTGTTTACAGTATTTGCGTGGTGGATTCACCATTATTGTGCCGAGATGTAAGGGAACTTCAGAGATTAGCATTAACCTGGTATGGGAAACATGCAAAAAAGGTAAAAACCAATCTGTTGGTGCTCATGACTACTGTGCTAGTCTGGTCATTGTTTAAAAATATTCAAAACTCCAAGTTCATTTCCAGTGAAACTTTAAAACACACACAAAATAATTGAGAGCTTAGCAAAGACATTAAAATACCCAAACCAGTGTTAAGAATAAAAGTGTTCCATGCACAGCTTCGCAAATTGTTGTTGAACATAAGAACCATGGTGTGCAGCCTGCATGCAGTGGTCACTTGATGATAACTTGACTCTGATCTAGGCAGTCCCCAGAACTCCTGTATTACCATATGCACTGACATCTCTGCTCATGAAACCTCTCCAGATAAAGGCTGGGGGCCTGTAGGCTGCCTGACATGATTTAAGGATTACAAAGAAAAAGAATCTTAGGATCCATGGTGAATGCTGAGGGCAAACTGGCATGAACAAGAGATATTAGGGTTCACTTTATGAATGCATTAAAGAGCAGTATGAAAGAAATTGAGGTTTTTTGCTTTTTTTTTTTTTCCTCCCAAACCTCTAATCCAAATCTCACCTACACTGACCCCACTCACAAGTATCCACTGCATTGTACAGACCCATGACTTAGACTTTCCCCTCCCAGCAAATACCCTGCACAAATATTCGTCCACCAACACAATCAATAGACCAAGGGTGTAACATGGGTAAGGAGCAAGCACTTGAACAACAAACCACAATTTTTCTAGTTGTTAGACATCCAAAGGTGTGTCTCTCAATTCACACCTTGGCCCCAGTTTCTGTTACACTCGCATACAGATACCTCCATGTTCATTAAATTGCATAAACCTCCTTTTTTGGGAGATTTTCAACTTTACTTCTGTTGCTTCTCATGCTACTCTCACAATCCTGTGCTCAGGCATCACTTTAGGATCTGTGTATGCAGCAAACAATTACTATTCTGGTCCTGAACACAACTTATGGTACAGGACCTGGTGTGCACAAACGATCTTTGATATATTTTCTGAGTATCTTGAATTATCCACCAAATGTCTCATTCCAATGCTCTCTGCTTGCAGTATAAAGTATGGGAATATGAATCAAAGATATCTGGGATTTCAGAAGTTCCGAGATCATGGAGGCAAAATATTTCAGTCCAAAAGAAAAGAGAATAAATGTCACATATAAAAATTCTCTATTCATCTCATGGCTTATATTTACAAAGTGCTGTGTTTGAATCTGTAAATTTTCCAGTGTGAAATTGCCCTGAACAGTTGCTTAATGGCATCTTAATTTTCCTTTAATTTATCATCTTTAGAATTTCTAGCTGTTTCTCCATTAAAATCCACATTTATCACATGTATAATCTTCATTCCTTTCTTCCAAAATTACCCAAAGAAACCATCAAAGGACAAGGCTGCAATCCTAAAAATTCATTTCTTTTGTATCTGCAGTAAGATGATATGGGAATACACAGACATCTTGGAAAAATATATGTTTTGTCTGCAATTTTAAAAGATATCTAGTAATTCTGGCTGCTTCTCCCTTCTTGATGCTGTTTGAGACATCTGAGGACATCTAAATCTGAAGTTTGGTTCCTGTCTTAGTAACTGATTCTAATCCAAGCTCAAGAAAAATAACATCTTAATGCTCACTCAACAGCTTTGCTTCTAAAGCTGCCTCTACAGACAGCTAAATAACTGAAAACAACTCTGCAGTATGTCCTCCCCAGAGTCAAAGCTTGCACATGTGCTCAAAAAAAACCCCCACAAAACAAAACAAATAAAACCAAACCAACCCAACCAAGCTCTGCAGACTATGTGTAAAAGCCCCATCTGGTGATGCCTGACATAACAGTATGTTTCCACCTAATTACACTACACTTAAAAAATACACTGTGCATTATTGACACAAAAACAAGTGGATATATTTCTGTCTGCTAATAAATTACTCTGGACAGAAGAAAAACGTTTCCAACCACAGTGAGTTGGTGAACTCTATTTCCTACATGAGTAGGAAAGGAAGGAGAAACGAACAGCCAAAGTAGTTTTAGGATGGAGATTGACCTATTTGTGAGAGACATGCACAATGTGCCAGTTTGGACACCACTAAAAAACAAGTAGAGACTGGGCAAAACCATCATCGGTTTTCTTACACGTCTGGCCTCAAGGACACATGCCCTTTCCTGATGCAATGGATGCTGCTTCTAGCGATTCCTTTCTACGCATAGCTTTGGTATTGTCGTGTTTAAAAAGTGACACTGTCAAATGTGGAAGTGAGAATCCTGGATTAATACCTACAGCTGAGCTACACCAGCCAAAATATAACAACATTTTAACCACAAAGATATAGAGCTGGATTTGAACACGCATCTTCCAGACAAAAGCTTCTATATCCCGTTAGCATGACCTGTGCCAGCCAGGCTTCCCTCACAATCTGTTCCCTTTAAATTTACAAGGAAGGAAATAACAAGAAAGAAGGACATTCTTTTATTACATTTTTTCAAATAAAATGTCTGTGCTTTCTCTGGATGGTTCCAGCCCGATTTACACAAGGTGAATTTGACCTTCAAGAGGCAGAACATCTGGGAATGACAATTAAAGCCATCTGCACCCAAGGCAAGCAGGTTGCTCGCTATCCACTCCATTCTGTCGCCTTCAGAACATAGAGGAGGGGGGGTAATCTCAAGACAGCCATCCCTTTTTTATTGACTGTCTCCTGTGCTTTTAGAGATGTGAAAATACACAAAGCCTGACTGCACTCCTTCCCAAGGAGGCTCACTGAGGATGGCATGAAAACTCCAGCAATGCTCTTGAAGATTTGTGGTTCAGGTTCTATGAGGATGCTATTACTTGGACCCAGATATTCTTTCATATTTAATCTAGTCTCTATACGTCTCACCAGTCATGACTTGGCCTGTCTGAATAAAGGCTCTTGCATCTGCTTTATGTGGCTGAGTGGCTGGTGCACTTTTTACTGGCCATTTGAGCCCAACAGCAGTCAAAGGAAAGGTCATCAAATGCTCTGCTCCTGAAGGTACTGCTTTAAGCTCCAGCTCTATTTAGAAAGGCTGAGGATGTTGAAGATATTTTGAAACATTGGTAAAAATCCAGACTACCATTCTCTGTAGGACTTCAAGGGAAGCTCCCTAGAGTTTGCAGATCTCTAAATGTTTACTGCAAGAGGGTAATTTATAATCCCCTAAAGCTCAGTTTTGAGGGGGTTTTGTTACTGTTGTTTAAACCAAATACTGTTAAGGTCTATCATGCTGATTAGTGCTGTTCCAGTTTTAACTTGTACTCTTCTACTTGTCTGTATCATCTGATTTCTCATTTCATAGTTTGCTAGTGAGCTGTTCAGGACAGGAGGATTTTGCTAGCAGAGTGGGATTTCAGTGCCTGGCCTGAGATGCTAAAGCAATGCACGTGGCAGAAGTACTTAAGACACTAGCTGTGTCATGTAGATATTTGCAGAGAAGGATCATATTCGCTCTTGGACAGGCAGTATAGTGTTAATGATTCATTTGGATAGCCAGACCTGGTTGGAATTTCAAAAGTAAAAAGGCAGAGGATGGGGAAAAAAAGCCCCAAGGAACTCAAAAGTGGATTTTTTTCTGTGACATTAGGAGTATTATTATTTTCATTTTCTCTTTGTATACTTTTTTTCAGCCTACTTAAGAGCTCCCTGTGTGCCACCTATCGGTCCAAGCCATGCTCAGTTATTCTTCAGACAAAAACAGTGGTGGAAGAGATGTGCAGGGCCAGAAAACAGGAGGTGGGAAGCCAGAGGTCCTGTGCAGCAAAGCTATCCAGAAAACAGGGAAAGGAAGTTTCTTTTTCTACGCAGGTCAGGCCAACTGCAGCCCAAAATGCAGGCACACCCCCTGTTTCAAACTATGGGTGTGACTCTGCTAAACCAGCAACATGGAATTACACCAGCAGAAAGATATTTTAGAAAATATTCCACACCAGAGATGACATATTCAAGTATTATGCCTTTGGAGATTTAACCCTGCCTTCTATGAGTGAGAAACCAAACACTTGGAGAATTAACCAAGATTATATTGACAGGTCTAGGTTTCATGACAATTCCCCTTGTATATGCCCCATAAACACCTTTCTTTCCAGTGTCAGTCATACATTCATTTTCTACCATGATTATCCTTTGCTAAGATCCCATTCCCATAATAGAAAGAGAAGAGAAAGGAAAAAAAAAAAAATGAGTGACACCTCAAACAATATTTGATAGTCTAACAACAATTTCTAACTTCAAAGACCATCTACATAAAAGTTGAAGACTTTTGCTACAAAACCAAACCATTGGGAAATCATTTTCCATCTGACATCAATTCCCGAGCTACTAGAATGAAGGCTTTAACTAAAAGTATAACTTTTACTAGATTTTCTTTAGCATTTTAATCTATGCTATGAGAAAGTATGTACACAGGTTATACAGCATCAGAATTCAAGAATGGGGTGAAAGAGAGATAACCACACAAATCAGAGAAAGGGATGACCATAGTGGTCAGCTGATAAACACTCAGATACATGACTCAGTTACAGTGGTTTAACAGTTTAGGAGACAAAATGATTAACCCCAAATCCTTATGAACACAAAACCACAAGAAGTATAACCAAGAACAATACCAACCCCCAAAATTATCATCCTAAAGGAAAGGAATGAATTTTTCAGAGCTGAATCATTGTAGCAAATAATTTTTAATGTACGGAACCACTGGAGGAATCAATGGATGCAGGTCTACAAATCATGTATCCAAGACTCAGTGCTGGCAAGCAAAGATCTGTAAGGTTTGATGATGGGCCGTTTTCCCTTCCCAGAAACACTAGCTACACCCCACCAAAGTCTTTTATAACAGTCTCTTTTTTTTTTTTTTTTTTTTAAACCCTGCTTTCATTTCTAGCTGAAGAGAGAACTGCATGTCTAAGACATCAAGTTGTGACCTTGTGGTGAATTAAATGGGTGAGCATGTTAAAAGGCTTGTAAATGTATCTGGACCTTTTTTTCTCACCATCTGTTTCATACTTGATATCTTGATAGATAGTTCAGCTTATTACCCACTGCTAACGTCATCTCTCTGCTGAAGCCTTGTTATTTGAAATATGGGGTCTCTCCTTTGTATAGCAGTGACTAAGTACATTGGAACCCATTTAAGTTTGTTTTAAATGCATTAAATTGGTAACATGCAGTGTTGCTGCATACCAGTTTCAAAGTTACATAGTAAAAGTTTAAATGATTAAACCAATTTAATGCATGAACCAGGCACTCTGTATGGCTGAGAACAGTCAGGTTTTCCAGTGAAATGTTCGGCTGGTAGTTAGCATTGTGCAGAGGTATGCAGATGCTTTTGCCAGGAGAAAGTGAAATAATTGATGCAGCTGAAAATGACCTTGATCTTAAAGTCATTACCTCATTCCTTGAAATATCTGAAAATACAATGACAGAAGCAAGGGCCTTGAGTGACTACCGTGACTTTTACTTTGTCCTGAGTATCAGTGTGACATGGGTACATGCCAACAATACATCATTTTCCTGGAACACACAACAGTAAAAAGTTGGGGTCATGTTTTCAAGCTGGCTTTTCTATTTTCTCCCCTCCCCCCACTTCTTGTGTCTGTTGGTTCTGTGTCTCTGCAGACTTTACATGACGTCCTCCTGTCTCCCTACATCTATTTTATAGATTAATGGTACCTGTAACTACTCAGCTGAAAGGTAAAATAATGGCAAGGGTGATGAAACCACACACTTCATGACATAGGAGGGTGACTCACGGGGTCAGGAATAAATTCCTGCCTTTCACCACTGGCAGAGCCTTGTCTGTATAGTGCTAGCAAAGCACTATGCATGGTGAAGTAGTGACAACACACACCTAGAGATGCACTGAAGCCCAAAAGGTCCATCAGGTTTGTTTTCTTCCCAGGCAAAAGGGTAGATTCCCCCAAGCTGCCTTGGACTGTTTATACCACACCACAGCAGGTCTCTGGGTGCTTCACGCCAAATGATTCAGAGCCAAGCAGAGGCAAGTAACTTTTTGATTACCATATTTTCACTGGGTTGCCAAGGTCACTTTTACATGTTGGAGATGCACTGAAGTGAGGGGCTAGCAGGACCAGACTCCTTCCTACAGCTCCCCACAGGAGTAGGGCCATGCCAATGTCCACAATCTGTGGTCTTCCCTGAGATACAAAGAAAGGCAACTTGTGCCTCAAAGGCATTACAAAACAATGGTTTCCCACCCTCAGTATGGGGTCATGGTCATGCCTAGAAACCACGTTAGCTGAAGGACTTTCTATCTCTTCTCTTTGAACAGGAACATGCATAGAGAAACTGGGAATACACTGACCCATAGAAGAGAGAGAAGGAATTTTAAATGTAGCGAACTAAAAGTTCTGCAACAAACATAACTGCAACCAAATGCTATCTGCCAGATGTTAAGAGACTTGATCTGTGCAGCAAAACATCACACCAAGTGTCTTTGACACAGGCAGTTGTCACAGGTGAGGAACACTGCATTTAAAGGTAACAGGCTATGGGAGGAGCTTGTGGCTCAGGAGGAACCTGAGAATCACATTGTTGACTTTGCCTTTGAGAGGAGATTCTTCAGAAACAGTGAAAGAACCAGAGCTAAACTCAGGCTACTGCTTGTGCAATAAACACACGTGCCATGGTCTGAGTGGAAGCAGGGAATCTTCAGTTTTGGTGGAATTTCACTACCTGTAAGGCAGCCCACAGCTCCAGGAGGCAACATGCTATTGGCACATCATAGTTTTCTTTTCATCTCTGACCTTTTCATGTTTTCCCTTTCTATAGGTCTGTCAGGGCTAATGCTGAGAAGAAAGGTATCTGCAACAGTGGAGATGTCAAGTTCTCAGAGCTGTCATTCTCCACTGATAGAGAAATGTATTTTCCTAAATTTAACAGTTAAATACACATCAAGGTGTTACGAACGCATACTTGCGTTACGAAAGATGGTTAAATGTTGGCAGGATACCTATATCCTGCACATACCATGCAGTCAAACTTGATTTCTCATGAACCTTGCCTGGATTCATTTTCATTTAATTTTATGTAAACAGCATCTCTAACAACAGGAGCAGGACCTCAGCAAAGAACCAGAGATTCTGTTTCCCAAACGAAACACAGTCCAGATCTTTCAGCTCAAACTGAGTTTTGAGCACAGATCTGGATTTACTCACAGGGTTCAATCTGGAATCCAATTTTATAATCAATTCTTCATTGTTTAAATCAATGCTGCTGATATAATACATCAGAGAACCTGTTCCCTTGATGGAGGATTTTTTAAATGCTGTATTTTATGGCTATGTCATCACCAGGCATTTGTGAATTTAAAACATTTGTGAAACAGGATTTTCTGGTAAAATCTTGTGTGGTCCATTAAACATACAATACACAGCAGAGGAAATCCTTGATTATGCTTACACACTTTTCTCTGCTTCTGGTAATATTCCAAATGAATGAAGCTTATCAGTTCCTAAGATGGCTTCTGAAGTTTGTAATTTTACTGTTCTGCTTTGCAGATGACAATTTACCTGGGACTACAGTAGCTTAGAGACAGCCCCTGAAGATATTTTGTATTTGCCCATGATATTACCATTAAAGCAAATTTCTCAGGAATTCCATTCAAAGACCTTAAACAAACTGCATATATGCATGCTTTTGCTGCACTCACATATGTATATTTTGTTTGCTTGTGTGCTGTATACAAAGCATATGTGGAATCTCTAAGCGTAACACATAGGATCATTAACTGAAAAATTAATCATGCTCATGCAAATCGTGCAAATTTACACTATTAGTTCTACTAGAACTCAGCATAGTGTGTACATAATTTAATACTTTCTTCAAACCTCAGTATGAGAATCCAACTGTTCTTAGCTGGCAGCACTGAAAATGTCATTTTTCTAAGGATATGTATAAATAAAGAGGATGTCCAAAGTACATGTATAAAGTGATATATACATTCCTGTACTCCATGCTGCATTACAAGGCACAGCTCCTTAGCATATGCCCTTGTACCAAAAAAACCCAAAACTTCTACAGTTCATCAACCACAATCTATACAGAACTTAATACGAAAAACACCTTTTAAGAGATATGCTAAAAAACAAAAAAAGAAGCAACAGTAACACTCCACAAACAGAAATACCTCCTTTTTAGTGGAGTCTTCTGAATTTTAATTCCCCAGCTGACCTAGCCACTGCCTCGTGGATTTGCCACATTCTTTATTAGAAAAGTAACTTTTCTTTGAAAGGGATAGTTTTCATGCATTTGAAACGAAAACTAGGAATGAAAACAAAAAGTTGGGTCATCTAATGCATTTCCTCAGGACAGCAAGGAAGCCTATCTTTGAAGTGCCCAGTAAATC
The DNA here is from genome assembly GCA_025345505.1 of Todiramphus chloris collaris. NCBI lineage: Eukaryota > Metazoa > Chordata > Aves > Coraciiformes > Alcedinidae > Todiramphus > Todiramphus chloris. Next base: position 4,471,925 of record JANVCC010000040.1, read on the forward strand.
CATGAAACAGCCAACCCACATTTATTGCCTTATCACAAAATTCATATCTCCAGGATCCAAAGGATGAGAAGCTTAGCAAAGTATAGGAAGGGAGCAAGAGACAGCCTGAGTACTACCAATGTCAGGGAAATATTCTAGACAGAACAGGAGCTTGTACTGCCATTGTCACAAACTCAAAGGTATTCAACATTATCTAGTCTTCAGACATCTGTTAAAAGAACATTAAAAAAAAAAAACAACCAACACCTTTTCATAGCATCCATCATAGGGAGACATATAGTAGCTCTAGAAGCACACTAAGGAAAGCATGCAGCAATTTAGAACAAGAAACAGAGAAATAATGTAGTCTCTGGAAATTATGGGAATGAAAGAGAAAACAAGATTCCAGCTTTCAAAGTATAACTCATTCTAACACAATGACTGGTGAAAATCACTGGCATAAATGGGAAAATATTAACATAAGCATTTGCAAAATTCAAAATGAAAATTTGACTTTAAAATAATGTTCTCGGTTGCTTTTTCTTCGTTTTCCCCATAAAATGGCAAATGTAATAAAACATAATCTCCTACACACACCAAAATAATGTTTGGCTGAGCTTCATTTTTGGTTGAAATATTTCTCTGTTGAGACAGCTTGCTTATGTCCTCATTGGAGTCTTGGAAATATTTTCTGGCTTTCCTACACATTCACTGTGTCACCATCAGTAAATCACGTAATGTGTACACCACAAATTAACATCTGTAAAATTGGGAAAGTCATTCCTATTGAAAAAAAAAAAGTTGTTGTGAAGCTCAGTTAAGCCACTAATTATTTTGTTTAAAGTTACTGGAATTAAAGATGTTTACAGCTACATATGATTTTTGTAATCAGTAGTAGGTCTCAACTGCATGGAGAAGTAATGATCTCTAGCATTTTAGTCCAATCGGAGGTAAGCAAAGTGAATGTAGCAGAAAGTTCTAGCAGATTCCCATGGGAATAGAAAGAAGATTTTGCATTCAGAAGAAAGGATATCCAAATCCTCATTTGCCCTTACTGCATAACAAACCCCTCCCAGGTTCACATCTTCCGAAGCATATCCTGCCCGTATCATACAAGCATCTAATAAAAGATCATACCATCACTCTGACAATGCAAAGAACGACAAAAGTTTAAAATTATCATCAGAATTACCTGGATTTACTGACACTGACAGGTTTAAAGCCCTAGGGGATAGGTTGTATCGTTAACAGAGAAGGTGAGGAAGGTAAAACAGAGGCAATTACTCAGTACTTCATAATAACCTGAACTAGAATTCCCCTGAAGCACCTGTGTTTGTCTGACATAACTCATAGGTCAATGCTTGGGATAAAAACAGATACACATAATTTCTTCTGTTCTCCTTAGAAAATTGTGTGTGCCTGTAAATGCATGGAAGGAAGCAGTCACTGGCCACCCCCAGGCATCAGTACCACTGATACAAAGATCCCTCAAGCATAAAGTCAGGGTGTCCCTTGCAGACACAGTCTCATCAGCACTGAGAAATCCACCCAGAACCTGTCTGTTACCCCAGGCAAGGTCAGTTTCCTGATGTGAACAAAGTCGATCAGGAGAAGTCATTAGAGACCTAAAACATTCAGCTTACCTCAAAGAGACTTGTCTCTCTAGGTTACCACTACAATTAACAAACAGGGATAAATTCGTCTGTGGGCAGCTTAGAGTAGGTATCTCACTAGGGTGATCTGAATTATCTTCTTGCAGAACTCTTCCTTCTCCACCATTAGTAGGGAGAGCAGTCTCCTAGGAGGTAACATAATCTGGGATCATCTTCAGAAACAAAAAAGGGAAACAAACCCAAACAGCTTAATTTTCATGCTGGTGGCCCTTGGTTATGTATGTGCAGAACAGGGTAGATTGAGGGGCAGCCTTGTGATGACTGCAGTGTCCTTACCAAGCCCAGCTGAGTCATAATCTTCAAGGTGTTAAAAAAGGCTTTTTCCCTTTTGTGTCCAGACATGTGCAGGTCCTGGCATCTCTGCAGGCTCACAATAGAAGACCTATCTTATTCATGCTGCAAAAGATCTGGAACCTGACACTTCTCTTGGGCACTCAGTCCTAACCGGCAGGATTTGTCTCTGACACTATCCTTTCAAGACAAGTGTCAGCGGGTGATGAACTTTGTGTTCTTTCACTCCTGCAGCTTCAGAGCCTGGATGTCTGTTTCTGCAGAATTTATGAATGGTAAATGTCAAGCCCTTTGTTTTTTTTTCCAGACCTGTAGTTCTGGTGTCAGAAAATAAAGGAAAGAAGAACAATAATCTTTTTTTCCTCCATCCTTTATTTTCCAAGTTCTTACACTGAAGAAATAGAGCTGTATTGCTTGGTGTACAGTAAGCACAAATCATAATATGCATCAGGGGACACTCCAACACATCACTGTGGCATCCTCCTGCCTTTGCTCGCTGAGCTGAGTGCATTGGTGCACCTGACAATTACATGTGTGAGATTGTAACAGCACACCTTGCAGGGCTTGATTCTATGAGATGGCTATTGTTAACTTTTACTGTGATTTTAGTGTTTTGGTTAATTAGTTCCACCTCATATGGCAAAGGTCTCATAATTACACTTTGCAGGATGTTCATTAGTTGAGCAGATTGCTTTCTCAGTTCAGGGCATCTCTAGCAAGGGCTCTGTGGTTGCTGTCTAAGGATTATGGCAATGGGAGGGATGATGAAAATTGTACCGTAAGCCTGCCCTCTCAGTGAGCCAAAAGCTCACGCTGGTCTAACATGACTGGACAAAGCTGAGATTTAGAACAGCCTTGGCTAAAGCAAATAAAATTATTTAACATGAATGGTTTAGCCCTTGTGCCTGTTTCTGAGTGATTCACATCTTGTTCTGTGGATTGACTCTGATAAGAACTTTACGCAAACATATTTCAACTAGAGTGGCCTGTGAACCTTTTACTTTGCACTCTGCCTTTGTTGACTCTGACTTTGATTATTCCTTATAGAATCCCTGTTCAAGAGCACTCAACTCCAAATACACACCTACTGCTCAGTTATTTCAAAGTGTAGAGAAAAACCCAAACCTGATCATCACAGGCTTTCAACAGAGCATAAGCACATCCTTAAAGGCTTGACTGATTCTGGATCACCTCATTAGTGAAGTTATACAGTACAGGTTTTTCCTTCCTTGGTGAGTTACACTACAAATGGCTGCATGTGAGTGCCCAGAGTGGCAGAGCAGCCTCTCACCTCCCTTTAGGGACAAGCTCTACGCTCCTGTGGACCAGCTGGGACAAAGGCCAGCCCAAAACATCAACCCTCTTCTCTCCTCATGCAACAACAGGCTCTCCTGTTCCCCCAGCAGCTGTGAAGCAAACACAAAACCACCTCACTTGCATGGAAGCTGGCTAAAAGAAGAACAAGAAAGGAACAGAAATATTATCAGATCACTTACTCTTTTGAAGCAGTGCTTCTACTGGCACACAGACTGCTGCTCTAAGCTGTTGCCATATAGTCATTTTGTAAGCAATTTCTTTTTAAACTAGGAGGCTGAAGACTTCATAACAGATCACAGCCAACATAGCTTGTGTATTTTCCTGGAGACAATCAGACACCACTATCCCTAGACCAGGTCATCATGATGGTAGAAACACTATCCCTTTTCCAAGCTCTCCTTAATATCCCATCCTAATAGAGAGTGATTCCTCAGGAAGTGCTGTACCTATTACCCACATGTTAATACCAGCTTAGGTTTCATTATGACTAATGTCATTATAGTGAATTCCAAAGGAATTATTCATGATTGGCTCCTTCTTTTAAGGCCTTTGGCATGTGACATGTTTTCCACATCGCCCGCAAATTGTCTGTGGCAGGAAAATGCTCATAGGTGTCCTTGGCAGCTGGAGGCTGAAAATGTAGCTGTTTTGCTTTGTATCCAGTGAAGGAAGCTTAACATTTATTTTCAGGAGATAAAGTCTCTTGCTTTCCACAACGGGTCTCCTTAAAGTCAGTATAAAAGAGACTGGATGGAGGGTTCTTCAAGTGAGATATGTGGTCTTACCTTAAAATAAAAGCAAATACCATCTTCATTATTCTATATCACAGCTACTGACAAATAAAATATCTCATGTTCCCTAAAATCTAAGAAAAATCTGAAAAATCCAAAAAGTCCAATACTCTAAAGTCACTTCACTTCTCTGTGCCTCAGACTGAAATTTCTAAAGCAAGGGAAAGAATCTTGTATTTCCTCATCTCTTTCTTCAACCTATGGTTAGCTTTTCTAAGTAAGGAAACACTTGGGAGACAGATGTGCTATTGAAGTAAATGGGATCTGACTTTAGTGGACTTGAAGGACTCCATGCCACAGCACAGCCACAGGAGCAGAGATAATGAGTAACACAGCCAGGTTGTCACCATCTCCTCCTTTTCTTAGCACAGTAAGCTCACCATATTTTTCCACTTGTGGTTCACACACACACACTACTGTTGGAGGCTTTTCCCAAGAAAGCAGGCTATTCGGCCTGATTTACAACATCTTCCAGTTTTATCTCCCCAAGGAGTTGAGCTTAAAGGAATGAGCAGAGTCCAAGATACATGTAGTTGGAGACTCACTGATTTCTTATACGTTAAAAGGGGATTTAATTTTTTGGAAGCTATCCACTCCCAAAAAAATAATCTTTGTGTCCAACCTGAATGAAAACCCCTTCTCCTCTCTCTGTGCTTGAAAACGTGCCTTCTCGTGCTCCCCAGAGGACACAGGCACATATAAAGAGTTGGACCAGCTCACGTCAAAGGCCTATCCAACACAATATTCTGTCTTCGGAAATGACTAGTAATGTGCATTTAGAAGAAAGCATATAAGAAGTGATGCAAGTATGAAATTCTCCGTATCTTCTCCATTTCAAGCAATTTGTGGTTTAAGGACTTCCTGAGCTGTAGCTTACATCTGCGTCATCTCATTTAATAGCCCTTTAGAGACCTTTGCATCTAATCACTTGCTTAGCTGCTTCTTGAATTTTAGATATCTAAAACATCCTATGAAAATTAGTTCCACAATTTAATTATGCATTGTGTGAAAAAGTAGATTTTGTTTGTTTGCAGCTTGTTGCACAATCATTTCATTTGGTACTGTTTAGTGTTATGAGAAATAGCTAATGACCATTCCCAACAATCATTTTTCCATATCACTGTTTATTTTAGACTGGCAATGGACAGACAATACTGGAAGTACTGAAATTGCAAATTGCAAACAAATGTGCAAAGGTTTGCAAGAAAGATCAGACTTAGGGAGGAAGGGAAGTTACTTTGCATATATATGATATATAAATGAGCTACTAATATTTTCACATATATTTCTTAAAGCTGTATAAATGTGAGAAAATATTATTCACTCACATTTTCTGCTGTGACCATGTCTTAGGAATACAGAAAAAAAAGTTGCTCAAGTCTCACATACTATTTTAATTGAAGCAAATGTCCTCATAATACATTGATATTGTACAACTAATAATATTTGAAATCATGTTAAAGTGAAATTTCCTTCCTAACAATTAAAGCATTCTCGGTTCCTTTCTGACCCAAACACCATACTGAAGTATTCATACTATGACCTTGCTCTAAGCGTCACAGCAGTGTTATCTAAATAAAAAGGCAACAGTGAAAATGTTTAAGAGAGGCCCACTGTATGGTTACTAGCTGTTGGTGCTTGATGTAAAAATATCTAACTTACAAGAGCACTTTGGCATGTTTTTGGACAAGCCTTATCAATAGCTGTAACGAGAAATGACTAACAAAGGACTTTCTGTATAAACAGCAAATGAGATGCTTGCAGACAGAAGGGAATTTATTCTGAAGGAAAAAGAATGAAGCCTAGTGTTCTCATTCACTGGTCCTTCACCTAAAGTTGCTTTATTGTTGCTCGTGTGTATCTTAAGTACCATGAAGAACAACATATGCTGTTACAAGGACGTCTTATTTCATCTGACTTTTGTTCCCCATAATCAAGCACCATTGTCATTATCAGATGGCAAAAGTAAACTAGCAATAAAATCCTAGCATTCATTTTCTTAAATAGTCTCTAGAAAAGCCTACTTGCCACGTAAGTCAAAGCTGCAGACGTAACATTGTCGAGATCGACTTAGTTTCCAAAACAGTAACTGTAGTACATGAATACACAGGTATAAAAAATTTCATTACTTAATTGTAATTTATAAACATGGAAATCTGTTTTTCACTTTTTTAAAAAGTCTGCTTTAGACAAGAGTAGAAAAAGAAGTTGAGACTGATGTCAGAACTGGAGCAGTGATCACTGGGAAGTGACAGCTTGTTTATCTGGAAGTAACAAAACCCAGCTCATTGCTGAAGGGCTGCTTGTTACAGGCATGAGTCTGCACTGAGTCTGGGCTGTCCTGGTCTAGCCCATTCCTACTCCACAGAAAAGGGCTTCCAAAAATTCACCTCACATATTGTGAAAGCACTGAAGGAACATTAAATTAAGCATGTTGATTCAAAGTGGATTAACACCCACTGAAAGAATCCCATAAACCTCACCCAGCACTAAGGATCTGTTTTATCATAGTCCCACAGCTGAAGTTCCTGCATTGGCCTTCAAATGTATCTGCACACTTAATATCCAGTGCTGGGCCCAGCCTTGCTCCTGGTGCCTCCCCAGATACTGGAAGAGTCCTCCTCTGCCACGTGAAATAATTAGCCTGGAGGAAGGACCTCATGCAACCTGCCTTCTCTCAGCAACTAAATAGTTTTGGTGGTCTGCACAGAGGCAGTCATAGGAAGAAATGAATGGTACTATAACATTATCAAGCTGCTACTTACTTTCATTTCTGTGGAAAAAGGAAATAAGCAAGAACCAGCAAAGACCCTGCTAAATCCACACCAAGAGAGATGTAGAAACAATTAGTAGGCTAGCCCAATACCCACAAAGTTGCTGTCTACACCATGAAATGTTATAAAATAAAACCGAACACAAAAGAAAAAAATTCAAATCAATAAAGAACAGTCCATGCCAAACAATAATCCTGCAGGTGCTTGCAAGGTGCAAATTCAATATGAATAGTGGCACTTTTAGAAAACTAGCTATGACTGAGATGAAACTGAGCAGAACGGAAATTCAGAAGCAAGTGAGGATGCATTTTCAAAATATGTCAGGATTTATTCTGTTCCTAAAAGAACTAGACAGTTAATCCACCCTGTTGGCAGGTGCATGATAGGAGGTGATTCCTTGCAACAACCTCTATAACTATTCTCATTATATTATTCTCCAGATGGGGATAGCAGTAAAGCAAGCAGGGGCAGAGGACAGAGATAGAGAGCCCGTTTGCCTAGCTTCCAATGAAACTGCTCATGCAAAAACAAAGGGCCCCTCAAACACAATTTCTTGCCTGGGGATGACATACAACACTGGTTCAAGTGTCTATGTAGACACCGGATTCTGCAAAGTATCTTTGGAAACTATGGGTACCTAATTTTGGTGAGAGGGGAAGATGATGCCAGGCTTTGTTGCATTTGGGCAATGACTGACTCAAGTAGGAAGTGAGGTGGCCTGGCTTAAGGATGGAAGATACATTTCTCAAAGAATTTATAATTAGGCATTCAAAGTGTTGAGGAATTCTAAATAACTGCACCCTCTTCTTCCCCCAAAATTCAGCTTCCTGCAAAAGTTTCTAATTAAAAATTGCATCTTTTTTTTTTGCATTAATTAAAATATTTCATTTCTGCCTCAATTTCCAATGAGCTTCCACAAAATGCTAGGAAATTTAAGAGAAAATTTGTTTCAGAATAAGAAATATTTTTTCTTTTTTTCTGTAAATAAGTAAGTTTTAACATTGTTCAAATTCCTCCATGCTGTTTTCCTCCAAACCCAAAGCTGACTCGTTTCCAGAAGGTGCAGCAGCACTGAGACAAGCAGAACCCAACATCTGGTGGAATACGGTTTCTTCAACATTTCTCTAGCCAGCTCTCATCACCCATAGCAGGATGAGTTGGTCACATCTGCTGACCTCCCAAAACAGTCTGGCTCTTGTGAGTAATTCTTGTTTTTCCCACACAGTGAATAATCCCTACAAAGCATCACCATCCCAAAGCCTACCAGCCTTGGAGGGAGAAGTATAGAATAATGCTGGTTTGTATTTTCAAATAATGGAAAAAACCAGCTATGCTAAACAGCAAAAAAAAAAAAATCAAACAAACCCATCTTCCACACTGACCCTGCAGAGCATACTCTGTAACGCACGTTCCTGAGTGCTGGATCCCTGGAGACCGGAAAATTCATCCTTATTTATTTATTTAAATTAAAAATCCTAGTCATGACCTCAGAGGTATATGTTTATTATCAGCTCCAATACACTTGTCACAGCTTTGGCTGGAAGGGAAGCCAGGGGAGGATTTAAAAACAATAATAATAATCCAAGAAATTTCTCCATTTCAACTGTCATTGTTTCTTGTTCCGAGTTAGAATACAGTTCATCTTTCAGATTCCAAAGCTTTTGAATTAGTGGTTTTAAGCATGATGTCATTTTCCTGTCTATATGACCACAGCATAGCCTCACTCTGAGTGTTTGGTAACAACAGAAAAATAACTGTGGAAACCTATATGCAATTCTGCAGAATCTGAATTCGTGCCACACCATGACCAGTCACAGTTCAGGAGTAGACAGTCCTACAAGGACGTGCCGATTCACTCTAATCCTTTCCAGAAAGTGAGGTTTGGCCAAAAGAACTCAGCCAGTCCTACTCAGAGGCTTATACAGTTACCTGTTTCAACTACCCGTGTTTTATGAGCATTCATAAAGTGAAGAAAGTTTGTCTTCTAAAACAGAACAGGCAGAAAAAGAATTAGTGGACCAGATTTCTTCCACTTATAACTACATTATGCTATTCCAGAGCCAAATTTCATCCATATGTGAATTACAACCCTTTGGTAACTTAAAATATGAGGAATTTCTGGTTTGCTATCTTCCTCCCCCGCCCCCCCCCAATGCACTTCTGTCCCTGCAAAGTAGACAGGGACACTGGCACGTGGTATTTGTATTAGAATTAGCATTGCTGAAGTTTTAGTGGCCTTAGCCATCCGATTCAAATTATTTAGGACAGCTATTATGCAAATTATTCAAGAATAGTCCTCATCCCTCAAAGTTCCACTCTCACCTTAGAGTCTAAGCACAGGAGAAGAGGGTGAACACCAAACTGGGATAAGACAAAAGATAATACAATAGTAAAAACATAATTTGACTACAATAACAAGCCAGCAACTGGTCAACCCTCTTGTAAGCTGTACGTGGATAAGAAAAGTTTGTGTTTTACAGGGATTTGAGTGGTTTTGTGTATTACTGATGAGTTTGCTGCTTGTGTCAGCAACTGCCTCGGTGGCAATGGTTTTGTAGCTGCTTGATTTTCTTATGCAGAGATTTCAACGAGTCTGTCAGGCTGCCTTGTGCTTTTGGATCACTTGCTGCTATCACATGTGCTGAATAAAAATCTACCTTTAGTTGTCTCTGCTGGTCCTGAGCAGGTGGCTTTGGAACATAAAGGTCTTCTCTTGCATGTTCAGGGTTGCACTGAAAAAACCACCTGCAGAGGGGCCCTGGGATGCTGCAGCCTGCTAGCGGAGTCATAATTTACATCCCCTTAGCCCACTGAACACAGCACTCGATGGACGCCAGGTGAGAAAACAGGCAGGCTGGGCCACCAGACACATGAAACCACTCTACCCCTCTCGCCCTTCCCAGAAGCCAAGGCACACATGCACACTGCACATATAACAGTTCAGTTAGTATTTGAAGAGCATCCCAAAAAGCCATCTTGCCGACCCTCCCTCGATTCTCTATGCCAAACCCATTCATACTGGAGTGATAATAGTTGACAGGAATCAGTTTAGTTTGGCTGAAAAAGGAGGTATCTTAAGGAAAAAATATGGTTTCAGAGGCCCAAAAATGCAAAGGCTGGACACCGTCTGAGAGCAGAACTTGGCCTCCTGTCTCCACTCCCACAAAAAATGCTTGTAAATGTTATGCTCTTTGGGCTGTATTATTTTTTTTTCTCCTGCATTAAAAACTGAGTGAATTTAGTGCTTATAAAACCAAGGGGCTGATAGCAACTGGCTAGAACCAGATGTTAGTAAGACCAGAGCATATCGTACAAACAGATCGTGCACATATAACTATTCAGAAGTATGTAGCTGCATTACTTATTCTCAGTCAGGTTACCAAACAGATTGATTTCTGAGGCAATATAAAAACATTATGCTGAAACCTCAGGGCTTGGGAAGAAAGGAAAGTGGGGGAAGGTAGAGATGTTTGTAGGTATCCACATGTATGGATTGAGAAAAAAATAAAATTCCCTCTCCCCCATCCTTTGCAGCTCTGTCCTTCCCTTCTGTCCCAACCAGCCGTGCATGGCGAGCCCAGCAGGGACAGATGTAATGCTCACTTACATCTGTAAGAGAGCAAGTTGCTCAGCCTTTGGAGGAGAATAAGTGTCCCGGTATGAGGGATGAGATAACCTCCCAGGACATCTAGTCCCACATTCTCCTGATGTGGAGCCATATGGACTACTTTAGCCACCACCATTCAGATTGCACACAGATCCAAACAGTTTTAGGAGGATTTGTACCAGAAATATGTGCCTGAAGAGCCAGCATCCCTTTCAACAAGGCACGGAGGGTAACTGGTGCAATTTGCCAGTAAGCCCTATGGAAAGACAAGCCTGTGTTGCTGGCTCCCTTAAGGAATTTGAGCTGTTGACTTTAATGGCTTGAAGAGCATTTTTTTTTTTTTTTAACAAAAACTGGATCAGTTTTATTGACTTAGAGTGAAATGTTTCCATTTATAGCTGTTGCTCTTTGAGATTTCTGTTAAAAGATTTAAACAACCTTAAAGTCTCCTTCTCTGATCCCATATCCCCAGCTCCATTCAGTGCATCCCCAGTCAGCTTTATGCAAACACCAAGGTCTCCCAAAGCTCAGTTTTGGCCTCTCAGGCTCCCACTAACACCACCACCTTCCCTGCTGCAAAACTTTCCAGAGCATTTAGCTACCAACAGGGCCCTGCACTCTGTTGGTGCTTTTGAAGCCCTTCACAAACCCTTCCACCACGCAGCCTGCCTCGCTGAGAGTTTCTATTGACCATCAAGCAGCAACACAAAACCCAACACAGACACTACTCAGCTTCTTGTTTGAACCAATTTTTCCTTTGATTTCCATTTCACAGACTTCGAGATTAGGAGCTATCACATCCCTCACTCAAGCTTTTGTACTCCACAGGGCCTGCACGTGACTCCATGGTATGCTGCCAACAGTGTGGTGTCCACCACTGTTGGGTTGTGATTCACCTGAAGCCCCTGTCAGGGCAGGGATTCAATGGGTGAGACATCCTTAGGAGATCTTACCCCTGCTTGTTTCATCCCTAATGACATCAATCCTGGTAACTTCATCCAGGAGGCAATTCCTTCCCAGCAATCCATCAGTCACTGTCATCTGTGCAGAATCTCAGACTTTCTACTCCAGCTATATAGTAGTAGTAGCAGCACACCAGCAGATGCCATCCCTTTCTCCCTCAGGTCCATACTCAGGACACCATGACAGTCTTCATCTTTTTTCAGGCCATGACCACATGCCACAAGAACTTCTGCTACTTCATGAGACTTCACCTAAGTTCAGTTTTACACACACTCACCTTATCTGCTTCATCCAAATTGTGGAAAGACTGAGATCTACATGCCTCTTTAGTCATCTATGCAGCACAACTTGGAATCACAGGTTGGGATCATTGGGTAGAGCCTGGGATGAGAGTAGACTGGAAGTTTACAGACTGTGGTGGTGGGTGCAATTTTAATCCAGTGACCCAAACTCAGCAAGCAGAGAAGCTGCCATGTATTAAACTGTGAAGAGTTTACAAGAGCTGAACATCTAAAATATAGCTCTGAGAAATTACTCCTTAAAGCAGGCAAGCAAGAGAATCCCAGACAGAACCAGGAGAATATTGTTTTCACAGGAAACACTCTGTGGGTGTGTTATAAGCTCTGTTCTTTGGCCTGTCACCACATTATTTCTGTACTTCTTGTATTTCTCTCTCTTCTCTCTTACTGAAGCACTGTCCTGTGATACAGCAGAAGAACATTTACAGCTAAAATTACAAAAATGGTCCATTATGTTTTTTAAGGTAGTAAAAAGGCTGCTGTTTGTCACAGCTGTCTAGAGCCCTGAACGCCTACAACTGGCAGAGCTGTGATCCCTTCTCCTCTCCCCTGCCCAGACTGAATCTGTGCATGTGTGCACACAGATTAGAGCTATGTGCAAACAGCTCTTTTAATGTGCTCTCTTAAAAAAAAAAAAAGGGGGGGGGGGAAGAAAAAAATATGGTGCTTCAGCAAGGCAAGAGGTCAGAGCATTCCTAAGCACTTATTTCAGAATAGTTCTGCTTCAGCTGTTGCTTTCTGGCTTCCCACAGTGGCTACACCAACTTTCCTATCTCACAGGGCAGGGGGAGCACGCTGAGTCATCTCAAGGGGGCTCTTTCCATAGGTGAAGTCTCAATGCATCCAGCAGTAAAGGTACAAAGACATAGGAGAGAAGAGGCAAACCCTCATGGTAGAGCCAACCATTATGGGGCTGAGCTCAGAAGCCCAGGAAGATCCAGCCTTTTGTTGCTCCAAGCCAACCGTTCCCCTTAGAGATGCCCCAAATCCAGCACATTGACACACCAGCACCTTACCTATTCTGCAGCTTCACCAGGGATAGAGGAATTTAGTGCCAGCAAGGACAACTAACTCTTAGGCACCTCTCAACACTCATGCTATACTTAGAGAAAAGCAAAGCTTCACAACCAAGAAATCCCCCTCCCTTCTGCTCTTCCCCAAACCTTTATAAGCTCAAGTCTCTAAGGTGAGGAGCTCTCAATCTGATTGAGTTCTTGTTAAAAAAGTGAGGAAGCCCAGCCCAGGCCGTACTTCAATTAATTATGTTAATTGTGTTTTCCCCATGTCAGCTTTGTTGAGGAGTGCACAGCTGTGGGACATCTTCAGCAGTGAGGAGATTTATCCAAGGTATTACTGGTTTGTTTCCATCTCATCTGAAACCAACAAGTGAAGGAATCTGGAGGTAAACTCTGTATATAAAAAAAAGTCCCATGGCTGTTTGGAAGATCCTTCTGTTTTACTCGGGCATCTCCCCTTCAGAAATGGTACCAGGATGCTCAGGTTATGATCTGATGAGGCTCACACAGTTAAGTTTTCAGAATCCCTTTTTCAAAACTGGCTGGAAGAAGGCAGGTCTCAGGTAGCCCACTCAGTAGGGTTGAGTTCAGCTGAGGGGCCACATGCCACAGGAAGCAAATTACTTTCTGCAAGGTCTTTCCAACCTCAGGTGTAGCCTCTCTTCTGCAGATGAGGCACTTGTAGCAGGCAGGGACTTGAAGGGGTGGAAGAAATTCCAATCTGCTCACTGCAAACGTTGGCCTGTGAGAGTGTCTGTTTTTAGGCTTGAATTTCAGTGTGTATTAAATCATCCACATCAGTCTAATTAACACCTTCTCCACTACAAGAGAAGACAAAGACATTTTATGTTATTAACTCAGGCTAAATGGGTTACATGAGAGCCTGGATAGACAAAGCTGAGGGTGACACTGCTGGTGTGGGCACAGTTTAAAAGTTTTCACTAATTCTAAGCTGCCTCAGTTGAATTAACACCACTGAACAAAGCACCTTTTTTTTTCCTGTGGAAGAATTGAAGGCCTTATCTAATGGCTGATAACATGAAATCATGGTCTGTTGCAGGGCATGGGGCAGCAGCTTAGCACACCATAGTTGAAAACTAAATAACAAGGAAGCTCTTGAGAGCAGAGGGATGTTCCTCCCTCTGTTAGACCTGCACAAGCCTCAAGATGGAAGCCTACTCTCATCTGAGGCCTTTGGGTGCTCGTATAGTGTAAATATTTACTAATAACAGGGAGAGAGTGAGAGCAGGAGAACAGTCATTTTTCTCAGTGGCTTAGGGTTAAGTACAGGGCAATGGCATCTTAAATCCAGATGTTCTCCTTGTGGGATTTGCCCACAAGGCATATTCTCATGAGATTTTTCTTGCGTTTTGATTTGGATACTAGTGAGCACTTTTAGCCCAATGATATCATGAGCAGATGACTCAAAATGCTCAAGGATTTTCTTTGTAAATTCCAGCAGTATATTTTATGACTAATGCAAGGAAGAAAGTTTTGCAGATTTCATCTTCTCATCCTTCTATATTTCTATTTTCAGTTAGTTTTAAAAGATACTGAACTTGGCCTGACAGCAAAAGATTTATTTAAATTTATATACGTATAATATGTAATATAAAAATATTGTGTGCACAGAAGTGTGTGTGGGAGCTGTTTCAACAACTCATCCTGATGAAAAGACAGAGACAATGTAGATATTGAGGGCTGCCCCTTTGGGAGAGTAGGATGAAATGAATATAGGAAGCCCCATCCCATTGCAATTGTATCAGGACACAATATTTGAGGCCATTTTGTCACTTGTGCTTGAAAAGAATGGCTCAATAGTTATGGTTCTTGCACCTTTGTCCAAAACAGTAGGAGTGCCCAGATCCTTTACTTTATATAAATGCCCTGAATGCAGCAGGGGAGGAAGCACACACGAAGATGCACGTTTACCAGCACAAGTCAAGAGCATATTTAAAGATCAAGCAAACACTAGAGACCAGAACCAGAGCAAATAAATACAAGAAATTCATTGGAGGTGAAACTGGGCTGACTTGGCCAATGCAGTTTCACAACATCATCAATTCAAGGCTTGCACAGGGTGATTTTTCTCTCCATCCAATTCACTAAGGAGTTGCACGCTACTTTGGTGGATTTTCTGCACAATTACAGATTATTGCCATGGTAACAGATGCATCACATGACAACTTTGTTACCTCAGAGACAAGAAACAGCTGCTTAAAGAAACAGGCATCCTCCAGGAATAGGGATATTTATTTTCTTTTTTTTTTTTCTGTTGGCCGCATATAGTTTTAGGAGTCATCACTGATTTTCTCATGGATGCAGCTTCCATCATTTTGAGAGTTAAAAATGTTTCAGTGCATCTAGTGAAAGTTATTTTCTCCCATGTCATATTTTTCCCTCTAAGAAACACAGCATATGTTTGAATTAAAAAAAAAAAAAAAAAATAGAATTCCTGTAATTTTGGGAGAGGTGAAATGGCTTTTTTCCTCCCTCATCAGCATCTCTCCTTAGTACTGCCATTTTGGTTTTATTAAGTTAGAGGGTATTGAAACATTGCTAATAATATTATTTGAGAGAAATCCCAGATCCCCTGAAGTCAATGCTACTTTGCCATCGGTTTGAGGGAGGCCAGAAGTTCCCTCTCACGCCACATTCTGTAGGCAGAGAGCCAAGTCCCTCCCTGCTGCAGGTACCTGCAGAGCACCAGCCACATGTTAGTTTAAGTAGCCAGGGAAAACCAACAGATATACACTCTTGTGTAGTTCAGCAATTATTCCTTTCACTTATTAAAAAAAAATATATATATATAAGTTCAGAGATGTCATTTATTGCTAGCTCCGTTTTTAAATTAAGAAGCCTCTTTTAAAAAGCTTTGCAAAGCAAGCTAGCCAGTTTGGATTTGTAGTTCCAGCTGTCAATTTTTTCAAATTTTTCAGCACATAAGGTGTAATAAAAAATTTTACCCCTGTTTTTCAACCTGTACTCCCACTAGATGTGATCTCCCATTCACCTCTGAGGAGCCCAATGAAACCCACTCCCAGACTGCACCAGATGTGCAGTGATGGTGCAAACCACTGTCCCCAGGCCAACACTCCACCCTGGCTCTGCAGCATCTCCAGCACCTGTCCTGTACAACCCACCCTTCACAGGGGACCTGCAGCTGCCTCAAAGTCACTCTGCTCCCCTGCTGCCGGGAGCTGCAGTGGTAATTAAGGACCTCTTGGCTCCCAGGCTGGTGCTCAGACAGCCAGACCACTTCAGCCCACAGTGAATGTCTGATTAATTAAAGGCTTATAATTAACCTTCATGGCTGGAATTTCCCAAAGACCTTCATGGGCTGAGGTGCACAAATCCCATCAACTTGAATGGTAAGCTGGAACCAAATTGTTTTTGTCCCTCGCTTGGAATTCCTCTGTAAAATGTTTCCCTTTCCCAGGTTTGGATGTGTTTTCCTGGCCTTGCAGAGCTGCTGAGGCCTCTGAGAGAGCTGGAAAATAAACGATGCACAGAAAACACTGCAGTGTCCCTCTGTGCCACCACCACCACTGCTCATGTTATGGGTTTGCACGACCGGAGTTCAGAGCCAGCACCGAGCTCTGCCTCACCCAGTGGAGCTACTCCAGAATAAAGGAGAGCAGGAGTCTAGCCCACAGTTTTCATGCAAATAGCCTCAGTAATGAGGACTAAGGAGAGAAATACACTAGACATGTGAGACAAATCCAGACCTATTTTTCTTTAACCATTTTTTTCAGTTTCTTTCAAGAGGCAGACTTTTTACCCCAAAACGTTCACTGGGAAGCCACCCCTGCATAGGACATTTTTGTTAATGAGGCCACTGCCTTAATGTGGTTTGATCCGGTTAAATACTTCTGGTAAATGAAGTTCTGTTATATAGCTTAATTTAGAACTGTTATTTTTTTTGTTGTTGTTTTTATTTGACCACATGGACCTCAGTGACTTGTAGCCCAGTCCCTCAGACTATTTTTAAATTTCATGCAGACCTTTTTCAGTTATTTGTGGGTTTTTTTAGAAGCATGAGAATGGAAGGACCAAACAATGTTGCTTTATCATTGAGAGCTTTTGTTTCACAAGCACACAGGATCACAAGTGAAATGAGTTTGTTTGGCTCTCAGCCTAGGCTCTGGTGAAGAGGAAATTATCATTTATTAGCAAAGGCTCCTAATCTTGTAATTTCTTGTGCACATTAGCATTCTATGGAAGAGGTTGTACATTTATCCTGTGGCTCACTTTTTGGTCCAAATTATCCAGAGGACAGCAGACAAAAATGGACAGCCTAGTTGCTGCAGGCTGTTCACAGTCCTGAATGTCTGGTGTGCACAGGACTTTGGGGCCTCGCCCTTACCCCATTCTTTTCCCGATTCCCCTCTCCTCTGGCTTCATTGTGCTAGTGCTACTGAGAAACCCTTAGTTGAGGCAGTAGTGATGAAAGGCTGTAAGACAGAGCACAAGGATCCCTTCGACAGCTCCACTCTTGATCCTAGAGAACAAGCTGTATTGAATTGGCTTTGAGAAACTCAGCGAGATCTCACCTAGGTTCCACCCATGGTATTTTCTAGATCATCCCACCCCCACTTACTTGTTGAGCCCAACAAACATTTTGTTTCTGCTTGGTGACAAAGAAACAGGGAGAGGGATGCTCTTAGCAAAGCAAAAGCAGAAAATCAGCCAATCGAAACACTCCAAACTTAAACAGGGCATTAAGCAGAATTAACAGACTAGACCTCCAAGCCATCAGAAATTCCCGGTTGAATAAAAGATTGATTTCAAAGGCTCAAAGATACCTCAAGGCCAGCATTTCCAAAGAAGACAGGGGATGATTGGAGCTGAAGCATTCCTCTTGTTCAGTGCATTTGAGTGAGCACTTTAAGTCTCCAAAGATTGAACTATAAAGAGAAATTAGTTTATTAATAATTCACATGCTCCAAGAAGAAAAAATGTCAAAAGCATATGCTCATGAACAAAGCTGATTTTATTTTCCCTGTTTAGAATTGAGCAACATGTAGAAAAGTGGAGGGTGTTGAGCTCAGAAATTTAATTCAGGGCTTTCTCTCTTCCTTCCCTTTAACCCAAGCAAGCATATATTCTGACTTCCTCATAAGCACTGAAAGTTCTTCAAATCCCAAATGGTTTATGTGAAACATTAAAAGCACAGTATCATCTTCAGCTCTTTAATAGTTTAGGACATTTTCATGGCATAGTTATTATCCAATAGCTCTTAATTGCAGCTTGTACATTTCAAGACAACACATTCACAGACTGGAATAACAGAGATTTTAGATTTCCCAACCAGCAACATGGTTAAGCTCATGCTTACTGTTAAGCACTCCAGGTATCTCACCGAGTCTGGCACTGCCTTGTCCCAGTTTGCCAGGCTATGAAATCTGTAATATTCATATGCTTAAAACCAATCATGTTATTCCTCCTGCACTTAGGCATTATGATTGTCTGTTATAGTTTCGGTAATTACTTGATTATAGGACACTAGATGAATACAGGAATTGAAGAACATGCTTATTAAAACGCACTAAAAGATAGACAATAAGGAGGTTGTGAATTTAAGATAAATTGTCTCCCATTGCCCAATGGAGAAATGACAATCACAGTAGGGTTGTCTTCATAATTTTTGCCCTCCTGTCTTCAGTTCAATATTGGATCTTCTTGCAAAGGTCCTTGTTTCCCTCTACTGGAGAGCTGAATGCAAAAATTGAGAATAAAAAGAGAGTTTAAAACATGCATGCATTGACTCAGAATTGATTTTGAAGCTTCTATTTGTCATTAGAGAAAATTAAATTGGAATATTTTTAAACCAAAATCTTCCTTTCAAAAATTTTCATGGGAAATATTTACTTTCTTCACATAGGCTTTTAAGGAACAGGTTGCACCATCAGTTTTTGACCCTCACCTACTGATGTCAAAGTGCTTTTGCAGCCCTCTGTAAGGTCAGTAGCTCTCACATCATCACTGGACTACTGAAGTTACATGTGAAATGGGATATAAGGTTTCTGCATCCTTCTACCAGTGCAGGTAAGTTTGTAGCATAAAGACCATAGATAGACCCAACATGAAAGCAGGAGGGTGACTATTAACTTCCCTGGTATTTCCCAAGCTGATATAAAAGATGCAGGCACAGAGGACATCTGCCAGCTGCTCCAAGCTCCTGGGGAAGACAATTGCACAGCTAGAGACAGCTCACTTTCCTTCTCTTAACTTCATCTCGCTATTGCAGATTGGACCATTATGGGATATAATTAGCCTCAGTTTCACACATGATTAGGCCTGGAAAGTTTGATTCAAATAACACACTTGCTAATCAGGAGTGTAATTAAATTTAGGATGTGTCTGTTGGTTGGGGAATCTTCTCTAGTTAAGCGGCAGTAGGTGATGGTAGGACTGCAAATGTGGGTCCTGATCCTGACTGCCAGCCCCTGTCCTGTCCACAGAGCTGTGCAGTGTCCCCTTTGCCACATGAGCTGGGGAAAAGACCCCAAGGAAGAAGCAAGAGCAATTTGTGGCATCTTATTTGGGTAGCAGGGACATGGCACGGCTTCCTCATAAGAGAAATGTTTAAAAGTTTCACAATCAGCCTAGCTTTTAACAGTTTGTTCGCCAGCAGACTAGTCCAGGGTGTCTGGGAGCACTATCAGCAGGCAGGAGGATTCTGCATCACCTATGAACTCTCTAAACAAGGCAGGTTGCTCCCAAATGTGCTCTCTGTGAGGGAAAGCTAGGGCTTCTCCCTGTGCTTTTCCAGAGGTATTTTATCCTGAAAAGGGCTAAGCAATTAGCTACTACTACTGGGCATTTTTCCCCTAATCTCAGGCAAAGGTCTCATGCCATGACCCAATCTCCACAAGGACAAATCAGATTATGAATTAGAATTACATTATTAATGTGTCAGTCCCTTTTGTTTTTTGGTTTCCATTACATTGAATCACAGTATTACTGCCTTTGGAAGGAATCTGATGATAAAGGAAGCCACCTCCCAACAACTGATGAGAACGATGAGAGTAACAGAAGAGGCCAAACGTGATCATCCTAAAGAAAATCCACCAACACCAGGACCCTGAAGCAGCTGTGATTCCCATGGGACTCTGCTCTGACTCAGAACATGGACTGCAGCTGATGCTCATCCCCCTGGATCACACTCACAGCCAAGAAGCTGTTGCTCTCTGACCATAATACTTTTAACCATGTGAATTTTTTCCCCCAAAGATAATTACTTATTTCACCTCTGAATGAACCAAAGTGGAACTTGTTCCAGAGCAGCACTAGAAGAATGTAAAAAGCTTAGATAAACTCTCTGTGAGATGACTTTCCTTTTTTTCCTTCTCTTTGCAAGGAATGTGCAGCCAGGAGACAGAGATCATTTTCCTTTCTGCAGGTTCCTCACAAGACACAGAGTTGACAGTGCACAAAGAGCAAAACAAAGCGGGTTTAGTTGCTCTTGGCTGCTCTTAGTTGTTTCCTAATATTCTGCATCACTCAAGCAAAGGATTAGGCTTTTGTTGCTGTGATAGGTGAACTGCAGGAGATTTCAAATTCTAGAGTTACTATTTCATCCTCTCCCAGGCCAATTTCCTCTTGGCTCCAGCTGGAGTCCTTGAAATCCAGGGAAGTTTTGCCTGACTCTGGAATGAGTAATGATTCCAGGAATCAACATTTGGAGATAATACCAAATTGAATATCTTTGCTAAATTAACTTTCCTCCTAAGGTCATCTCTGTAACACTCAAGCACACTATGTGTTATTTTCAAAATGAGCCAGTCCCTATCTGTTTGTCATAAGGCTGATAAATGAATTACTGTTCGTTTTTACAGAAGGCACATATGATCTGAGGCTATTAGGTGGTGCTTGCCCATACCTCCACCAGTCAGATGTGTTCCTTGGGAGAGGTTGTCCAGGGTTTGGTGGTAATAACCCAGTGCAGGCAGCAAAATCAATCCCAACAAGTTTCAGAGGGACCCTTCCAAAGCTCTACAGCATGTGACAGAGAGCTCCTAATGAGTGTGAGAGATCATATTCATGGCATGAGTGACAGGTGAAAGGGAAGATTACTGTTAGCATACACCTGCTCTTTGGTGCCCCAATTAAGACCTCCTACTGTCAGCAGTAACATAAGATGTAAATCAGCCACTGCCCTTTCCCCTCCTCCAGGAAGGCTGCAGCAGGATTTGGAATAAACTACAATGAGAAAAGAAATGCAAAACCTTGAATGTCTTCTTCACTCTGTGAATCATCCACTTGCTTACTAGTTTTCTCCCTTTCTTGCCTTTTCCTTGCCACCCCTGACCTCATTCTTCTCATCAAGAGCAAGAATATGACCTGTTTCAGCAAGGGATGCCTGCCCTGGGGACAATCCTGTGGACAGACTGGAAAGCCATGATTTGAATTGACAATATTATCCCTGCTTCAAATTCATTTGAACCAACCTTGCTCAAGCCACTGGCAGTAGAGAGAGGAAATAGGTGGAAATATCATTGAAGCAGATATGCAGAACGGAGAAGGAGGGAGTTGTTCATCAGCTTATCCTGCACCAGGTCTAGGGAACTGCTTCTGAGGCAATATTTTAATGCAACATTGGCAATCTGTGCTGGAATATTGCAAATCCATGAGTAGCTCTTGTGAGTGCTTTTCCAATATGTCCATACTATCCCTTTTTGTCTCCTCCTACTGTCCAATATTAATCAAATATTGCTTATCTGGTGGAATTCCAGCTGCCAATGTACCACAGACTTCTGCTCAAAAGTAATTGTCCTTTCAGCTTTCTTGTAGATGTTGTGTGAGGGGAGCAGCCCAGAAAATGCAAATCCATTCCACCAGTGTAAAAAATAAAGACAACAACAACAACAACCAAAACCAAAGCAAACAACCAAACAAAAAAACCCAACAAATCTGCCTCCCTTGTTCTGTGAAAAAAAAAAAGGGGGGGGGGGGGGGGGGGGTGGCGGGAGTGAGTGTTGAAAATGGCTGTTTTTTAAATAGGTTAAAATTCAGACAACAAAATTTTGGGTAGATCTCCAGAGACTGGTCCTCAAGGATCCCTGCCTCCATTTCTCCCGACCAACGCAATGGGCAGGGGTGACCACACTGCGTGGCAGGCAGCCAGCCAGGGCACTTGGCCTTTCCTTCCTCCTCCCAGCTCTGCTGGCTGTTGGAATACATGCATCAATTTGTTTTTCTCCCTTCAGACAGAAAAGAAAATTGGCAAAACTCTTCCCAGCAGGAAGTACTGTTTAAATTTTCCCAAGGGGAGGCAGTAACTCAGCAAAGTCAGAATTTTCCTGCAGAAAATTTCAATTTGCGTAAAGACAAATTTTTATTAGAACAATTTTTTGACAGGAAGCATCTAGAAGATCCATTCCAGAGCTTTATTGGCAGAGAAATGAACTCCTGCATTTCACAACCTTGGACTCATTTCTCCTTCAGCAAACTGTCAGCTTTTGACCATGCAATTAAAAATACCTCAAATCCTTTAGTTTGTTGGCCTATTGCACTTTCTATCTGGGGTAACTTAACTTAGCCAAAATCATCTGAAACAAATACATACACTCAAAGTCCTTAGAGCTCTAGAAACACTGATGAATAAGAAGAGAATAAAATTCATGGATACTCTCTAGTTCATCTATCTAGTCTGCTAATCTTTTGACAATATCATAGAAAGGAGCTAAGTGGAAAGCAATAGCTCTGTGGCTCAGTTTCTCAATTCCTACTTACACTAAAATTAGAGCTATGAAATCCTCTTTTTCCCAGTGGTGTTGTGAGAATAAATTCTTCAGTGGCAGTAAAAGGCCCTCAGATATCAATGCTGAGTGCTTACAAAGGTACATAGAAAGATGGATGGTTTGTGTCCTTAGTCCCCAGAAACCATTAAGTTCCATTCTTCTGCAAACCTATCTGATCTACTAGCTCTTCTCTAGCTCTGCTTCCAAAGTTGTTTGCATCCAGTTTTCTTCTTTGTATGCACATTCAATGCATTTGGGATTGGCAAATGGTGAAAAAAGTGAAAAAGATGTTTTGGAGAAAATCTACCAGAAAGAGAGGACACATCACACATCGGGTTCAGGGTGACAGGTCGCTGCTAGAGGGCTCCCTGTCTGGCTTTCCCCAGCCTGCTCCTCCAACTCCTCTCTGCTGTTCTCAGCCATGGGCTCAGGCAAGTGCCAACAGATATAAGGCACAAACTTTGCAGGTAACAGCACAGCAAACATAACATTAGGAATTTTTCCTGCCTCCAGATAATCATCATCTATTCCTGCACTCTCCCACTCCACCTGATTTTCCCACATCACTATAGCTGCTCCATAGTTTGGCTCTGTCAAGAAAAGCTGAATTATCCTCAACACTTTTTTGTAGGTTTTCCTAAATCAGATCATTCTGAGAGCATTGAATGACAAGAAGCTGGGGCACAGCGTCTGCAGCCAGCCTGGCTTCCAGCCTGACGTGCTGCTTTACCCCAGCTGCCACTCCAGGCTGGAGAATTACAGACTCCTATGAAGGTGCAATGGTGGAAAGAGGAGAGTGTGTGGTGCCTGGCTTGAGATGAGGTTGGGATGGACAGGAAATTTGTGCATAGATATTATGCAGAGACATGCCAAAAAAAAAAGAAATCTGCATTTATGTATTAAAGGATGTTAATTTGCTCAGAGTAATTTTCCATAGATTTTATTGATTGACTTCAGGCTTTGAGGGTTTAACTGCCATGTCAGTTTGCCCACTTTAATTTAGCATGTGGATGACTTATAACAACAAGCCGGTTTTATCACTTGAAACCCTTTGTAATTAATGATAGACAAAAGAAGTATAGAGAAAACACTCTGGGTTAGCACATTCCTTTTCCTTCTCTTTCATCCTGGAAAAGCTCTTAAAATTTGTGAGCTTAAGAAAAAATTATTTGGAAAACAACAATGGTGCAAAGCTAATATATCTCAGAGAACTGGAATTATTGCAATAAGGATGGTTCCAGGGTTAGAACAGGAAGAATAAATGAAAGGTCTCCATCAGTTTCTTCAGCCTCATCATTTTCTACTGCTGTGATTCAGCTATTAAAGTGTACACATGCTAGGAAGGAAGTCAAATTTTTATGAAAAAAAACAAAAAAAAAGATCAAACCTGGCTGGGATCAAACAGGGATACGATTGTTCTGCCACTGGCTTAGTTTACAGTACTGGGCAACACATCGGACACCTCCCTGTTTCATTTGTCCATCTGTAAACTGTTAAAACAATTCTCACCCCAGCATCCAGGAGAAATCAATCATCAAGTCTGAACTGAACCAAATAGCAGTTAAGGTCTTGGATGGAAGGCATAATAGAAACACAAACATTTTTCTGTGAAGTGTTATACTGCCCTCAGTGTAGACTCTACTGGTGATGATGTTAGACAATGCACATTCTCCTTGCTTTCAGGACAGACTGTGATTTCAAACTTGTTTCAGAGGATTACATAGCAATAATATTTTCTTTATCCTGAGCCCCTTGCAAGGCTGCACCCTGTAATAGGCATTGCAAAACCCCAGAGTTTTTAATTCTGAGACACATCCCTGGTTACACTCAAGCAACTGCCTCGCAAGCAGACTTCCAAGCACCTTTATGGTGAGGCACATCAGAGAGATCCTTGCAATTAACTCACCTTGTCCTGCCCCGTTACTTGCATACAGTGGCAGTATTGCCAGTTCTAAGCACTTGCCATCATGGTGTCACACCTCTAAAGCAGCCTTGATAACACTTCACAGACAACTTTGAGGTCTTTAAAGGAGGAATACACTTACTTTATACTCGTGCTTGACTTCTGGTTTAGGTCATACTTTGAATCCTTCTCCTGAAATCACTTGTATTTGAGTTTTCCTTTGGTTTTCTGAATCACAGCAGAAACTCTTCTGCAATCCCATAAAGCCAGCAGCTGGAGCTTTGATAAAGATCTTGAAGTACTGCAAAGCACAAGTTTATTTTAAAAGTGGGCAACACCATCAAGCTCACCAGAAAGCATACACAAATCACCAGATTTGTTCAATATGGAGACAGCCATAAAACAGAACCAGTCCAGATCACTTCTTGAAGGTGTATTTCTCCAGCAATTCTACTACATACTTCCAGTGACTGCCCAAAGAGTCATGGTGCTGCAGCCAGCACAGGGGCTGAGCCACATTTATCACAACTGCAGGTAAATCTACAGATGCCCTTTCAGAAGAGTTTTACCACAAATAAAAGGATTTCTAGGAATTCTCTTTCCTATTTCTTTTTGTGGAACAAGCATCCACTTTATACAGAAAATTACCTGGAATATTCCAGAGTTTTCAGTAAATAATAGAGAGAGACCAGTTTAGGATGCAGCTAGAATTTGAGCTGCAAGCTACAATAGTGATGGCACTGCCTAAACTTTCCATGAGTGTTGTCAGAGACCTAGAGGCTAAACAGATGGGGAAACTAAAGTCTTGACATAAGTCACCCTACCACCCAGTGACCCTGCTTCTCCTGGTTTCAGTATGGTGCTCTGGTCACTTGGCTGCATTGTCTTCCCAGACATAATCCTGAAGACCCCATACCTGCCTGTACTAACTGATGCTTTCCTTTCCTGTGCATCTTGAACTACACAATATGCATTTATCCAACAAAATGATTTTTGTGTGGCCCAAGCACAACACTCAGAAGCAATGTATGTGATAGCTTCCCCTGTCTTGCTAGGCACTTTTGTTCAGAAATTTTCTTCCAAACCCTTAGGCCTGGCCATTCGACAGTGGTGGCCTTGGCATGCAGAAATAACAGCACATCATTTATCTCTGAGCTCTGCACCCTCCTCAGCTTTGCACATGCCAAAAGTTTCTTGTGGAGCTCCCATTGGTCCTGACAACGCTTTCAATTTACCAAATGTTTATGTGACTCTTGGTTGGAAAAGGATGGAAAGAAGTCCAGGCACATCACTCTAAATAGATCTGTGGGTAACACTTTAGCTACACATTGAACTTAGATTTAGTAGCATCGTTATTGCATGTAATGTTTATTTTATTAGGTTTATTTTATTAGTGTGCCCACAGCAGAATGTAAGCCTTGTCTTTGTCAACTCAAAAGGCACCCCACAAGAGGCTCTGAGTAGAAAAATATGGTGCACTTCATTTTTTCCTTTGGAAAAGCCAAGCAGATGCTGATGAGGGGATAGTCACTATAAGTGTGTGTTTTGAATACAGTGCTAAGCTCCGAAGCTCAGCTGAGTTAACTTGGTGGGAAGTTGGGTTTAATTTGATCCTGTCTCTGAGTGTTCATAAAATGATGCAATTCAGCTTTAACCAGCTGAGTAGTATCATCAAAATACATTATTTAAATCCCACCCCCTCAGCCACGTGGCCAAATTGGAAGAAGTGTCACTTAAGTATCTCCTTCCAGGCCAGGAAAAGATCAGTCACACTTTAAATTAAGTGTCTCAAGTAAGGATTTAATTTAGACTTAATAAGACAGCGATTGTACGTTAAATACCATTGGGTTATTAAAACCATATTCATTGAGGTTTTACAGCTATGTCAGGACAATATGCCATAAATGGAAAAACTGCTAACAAGGCACAGTTATTGATTCTGACAACATGTGCTAGATAGGATGCATTCATATATTCAATAAAAATAAGATAAACATAGAAGAAACACCCACAAACATGTTTTCCAAAGTCTCCATCGACCCCTTCATCAAAGAGTAAGAGCACTCAGAAACAAGAGTGAAATTATCCTCACCATCTCCTTAACAATGACATTTATTTGTCCTATTGTTGGGGAAACTGAGGCACTGAGCAGGCTTCAAAGGCATTTCCTTAGGCTTTGCTTAAGAGTTTTTGGGAGGGCAGAGATTAGATAGATAACTACCCTTACTCTTCTTCCCTGTGCCCTAACCACAGGACAAGCCTGGTAGAGAAAAGACAGGGAGGCTGCTGATCCATCCCATCTAGCCAAGGACACAAACATGCCCAGGCATGAAAGAGGTCATTCAGTGGTGTTTACCAGGGCAGTCCTCTGCTGAAGAGGGAGCGCAGCGTCTGGGCAGACCCACAGCACCTTTGTGTTTGGGATGAGTGAAACACAGCAGATCCTGAATGCATCAGAGTTTGTGCATAGGGAGCCGGCAGCCTGCACAATGCTGGGATCAATATTGTATTTGCATATACTCATTTTATTTATACACAAATATGCATATCTCTGTGTGAATCTGTATATACAATATGTATACACACATATATATATGTATAAGAGGACTTTAAGGAGGGACTTTCCCACCAGAGCAAAACTTGGAAAAGAAGAATGTTTATACAAAAAAACATTTCCTTTGCCAGCAAGTTTCTGTATTCCCCTTACTGTTATTAGAGACATTTGTGTTTAGATCAGAGCTTCCAGACCTGCCCCTCCTTCCATCTGAGCCCACAGCGATTGCATAATCCACTGTTTGTGGCATCATCATCTGTTGCTATAGAGATAGGCAAAAACTCTGTGATGATGATGATGATGTCAAACTGCTCAGCCAGATAACTCCAATATCAAGATAGAGGAGGAGAAGGTCCGTAAACAGAAGCAAAGCATCATCTCCAGTAGTCAGTAAAGAGGAAAGGTAATTTTATTTATAGACCCTTAAAGGTAAACAGATGTCAGCTCCAAACAAGCACGACTTGAAAGCTTTCTCTAGTGTGAAAGTCCTCAGCCCTGCTCCTGCTTTCAAAGGCTTTGCTTCATCAACATGACTTCTTCAATTGCTCTTTTATTCAATGGGCCCTATAAATTTGGGAGTAGTTATGCTGCTACTGCCATGGGAATGTGGCAATACTATAAATACTTTGTCTGTCTCATCTTGTGGCTCTGTCTGGAGATGGGCTAAGAGTGAAAATGCAGATCCACTAGTCATAAGCAATATATATTGCTCCTATTCAGTACTTCAGACAGGCTTCATACCTAGTTGCTCTGCTGTTCTGATAAAGAACACACAAAATCTCCATGGCAGGGAGCTCACAGGGGTGGAAGGAGGTAGAAGCATGGCTGTGGTGGGACCCCCAGTCCTGAATCCACACAGAGATGTTAGAATTGCAGTTTTCCTTAGAAATGAAAATATTTCTGTCTCTTGGAAGTGGAGTGCCCTGATTTTCAGGCCTGGTTCAAAGCTCACCCTCGCTATCTGCACTGGAAGTCCCCAAGGCTGCCCAATGAGGCCATTCCAGACCACATTTCAGAGCATCCTGCCCAAGCTCCCAGGGTACAGAAGGTCTGGCAAGCTCAGCACTTGAAGGCAAGTCTGTCTCTTGCTCCTATGGTTCAGGCAGGGATCAGCCTGCATCAGGGGGACCAGTCCAGCAACTTGGGCTAGATCCTGCAACCCACTGGGGAAGGAGATGAAGAGCCTGAGCCACCACCACTAAGAGAAGGCAGGCTGGATGGGTGGGTGGCTGTGGAGACAGACTGGAATAACTCTGCCTGCACCACATCATGTACAGCTATCCATAGGTACCATGGTGTGAGGAGGGCTTTCAGCTGGCAAGGGGTGGCGGTCATCATGAGCCTCCACCAACCTGATCACAAAATAATTCAAGCCCCCTTCCTAGTACGGATTTCAGGACAGCAGCAGCCAATCTGGCAGACCAGTGGAAGTGGGTTTGTGGCCACCAGCACTAACAGACACACATGGCACTGTAACAGACTCCCCCTGCCCCAAACAGGTCCCACAGCCACCATCTCACTGCTTTGGCATCTCAGGCTTCTGCCCTGGTGCACAGATTTAGGATCTACTTTGGTCTGTAAGTACCAATCGTGGGGAAGCAGATCTGGTCTCAGACTTATATCTTGAATTTATGCCTATATCCAAGTTGTCCTCCTAGCCTTTCAGTAAAATCAAAACACAAGTTTACAAGACAGTTGAAGGAAGCTGATCTGAAACACGATTATATTTTACAATTTCTCTAAACAGGACAAAATAGTGGCTTAGTTTCTTTCCGCCCCAGACTATTTAATTACCAGGGTATCGTGGAATGCCTGCATTGTAATAAAACTCCAGTGTGTGTCCAGGTACCAGGGGATTTATTAACTTGTACTCGACACTGGCAATCAGCAGCCAGGGTCAGATGCGCCTGGTGATGATGACATCATCATTTTTGGCAGCTCTCTTCAACGAGTGTTGAGTGAGGTAATGTCCCCAAAATTAAAACTGACAGCAGGATTAATAATGATAGATTCTTTGAGCCTTCTCTTTGTGTTTTAAATTGGTGTTCTATTTCTTCCATCAGAGGTTGCCAAAAGATCATCATAACATTCACCCAGCATTTCAGCATGCCACCAGTAAGAGCGATAGGGACGCCAGTGAGTGTTACTGGGTGAGTACGTTACTTCAGGATGGTTTTGTCACATACAGGCACGGACTGACTGCATTTTCTACTGGAGATGGGCAGGTGTCATGGCATCAGTCCAGTTGCCATCCTCATAGAAATACCAATGTTCACTTCTTCATATACAACTGGAAATAGCTCACAGGGATGTGACTGTAAGCAGCTGAGTGAGATAGTGCCTTTTCCCTACAGATTTACATCAGCTTTAGTCAGAGAAAGGTTGTCAGAGCATGTTCTGCTCCAGACCTTTAAGGTATCTGCAGTTGTACACCACAACATACCTGCTGGTCAGGATCATTAAGTCCAGAATACCTTGCCCAGCACACCCATGGATATTTTCAGACTTCAAGTAATTATTTTTAATTTTTTTTTAGCAGTTTGCAGGTGGTTTAGCCTGGCTGTCCCAGGAGGTTTTTGCTTATTTGTTTTTGAAGATTTGCAAGGCAAAGGGAAAGGAAGGGAAACCCAGGCTGTGGCAGGCACCCTGTGATCAAGCTCCCTTAGCCCAAGACCTCAGTAGCCACAAACCAACACCACGAGAGTATGCTTCAGCAAAACCAACCTGGTGCAAACGGGCCTGCTGACATCAGGGGACATGAACTTCCACCTATTTAAATGTGTGAACCTGGCCACATTGTTTGCTCCACTGAACATCAGATGGAAAGATCTTCCTGGGACACCCCTGAAATCTATTACAGCTGTAAGCAACCATGCCAGCACCGCTAGGTTACAAGGATATAACAGACCTGGACTTCCTGTACAAAAGACACAGAGCACCCAGGGTCCCACTTTCTGGCCCTACCCCCCTTCTTCTCCTATCACTCCCACTATCTGAGCATTTTGCTTCCTTGAATTCTATTCAGAATCATCTCCTAACATTTGTCTGTGCTGTTTTTACCTGCCCTGCTCCTTCCTCCCTTGTCTACTTTCTCCAGTGAGATCAACACAACCAAACAACAAAGCCTGAATGCAAGTCTAAACTTCAAAGTCAGTTTTCTTACACAAGTTTGCCAAACTGGCCAGAAGAAGACTTAAAAGATTATCAAAGGCAAGTACCTGTTTTTTTTCCTGTTGTGTTCTGTCATAGCAGCAGATGGAGGGGGCTTGGGTATTTCTATAGTCTATTGACAAATTAAATCTTCTGATGGTCGTTAGGCTCTAAAATGAAGAAATAGAAAATACTGGAACTGTTTTGATCTCAAATAGCTATTATATAGCATTTACTATCCCTAATAATCACCTATCTCAGAAAAAATCCATCTTACCAACACATCACTCTGCCTGAGCAAAAGCTATAGACCCAAGCAATTGTATGCACTTAAAATGCTGTAAAAGCATTTTACTTTATAGTCCTTGTGTGTAGGTGGATGGTGCAGTGCATAGAGCAGTCCTTGAATGCTCTCAGGAAAAAGGCAGACCCTTGTAGGCCCTACAGTCCTTGAGTTGTCCCCACCCCTTGCTCCATATTCAAGAGAAAAGACATATTTATTGTCTATATTGCTAAGTCAAAATGAAGACATGGAAATCTGAAATAATGATGGAAGAAATGAGCAAAGTTTTGGTCATTGTTTAATTTGCTGAGAGAACAACCCCACCTAAGAATCCTTCTGCCAACTCTGACACAGTGGCCAAAGATAAAGACAAATATGCCTCAGAGATGGAGCACAGCTGTTAAACTTACAGTGGAGGGAGGGAGGGGAAACCCACACAATAATATAATAAGTAGTTGTGCCCTTTCCGTGTTTCTCCCTCCAATGTTATTGCTGAGAAATACAGTTTGAGATTTTAATTTTTCCTATACAGATGTTGCCCTTGAAAAGTCTACTAATAACCTTGTAGAACACCATTTCTCTAATGATGATAAAGGGCTTTAGTTAATTAAACCTCACAACCCTTCTGAAAGTGTCAAACGGAACAGTGCAGCAGCCTCATTGCAAAGCACAGCATTTCCAAAAACGCGTCTGTGGGTTTTGCACAGCTACTCTCCCCCTCCCTCCCTGTGTTCATATCAGTTGCAAAGGAACCTCACGGGAAGATTATATCCTAATTGACAGAGAAAATACATTGGAACTGTTTCTACTGAAAGGTTTGTTGGGCTTTTAAGCAAAAATCCCACCCTGTTACCAAAGCTAAAATGTTTTGCAAAAATTATCTTGATTTTGCTGGAGATTTCAACAGAACGTTTTGTGAAGTTCAGGGTAGACTAACTCATCCCTTTCAGTGAAAGAAGGGGAGAAAGTGCAATCGCTCCAGACCTTGATCTTGAGGTCTGAATTTTATATTGCAAAAAAACTTGGAAAGATCACTTTTCATGTCAGCGCAAAAACATCTCAAAATTGCAAAATGTGGTCACCAGACACAGTTGTAGTTTTACATCTCGTTCTATCACCGGGAGAGTTTGGGTCTGCTTTATATTTCCCTTTCAGGTAGTGGAGTTGATAGTACAAGTAATTACGACAGTAATGCCTCCCGTCAATACCTACCAGTAACAACCCCTTCCCATGGCCATGAGCATTTGTATACATTTGAATCTGCTTCATTATGAAATAAGCATGAGATTTGCTATTAGTGCTCTGCTGTGCTCTCTGTCTTTTTACTGTGACCTCCGAGTAGGAAACTCAACAAGGGTTTTACCTGCAATGAGGCTCTTTCACCAAGGTTACCACACAGTCATTCCAGCTCTGCCTTACTGCATGGTGCTGGTCATGAGGACTCCAGAGAGGTTTGCAGCAAGCAGATCAGACCATGGTTTTGTGCTTAGTTCACGCAAGCTCTGATTCTGCAGATTAATTAAAGGAAAATAAGGTATTAGGGGAAAGAGGGCATCATATTTATCACATTCACTTCTATGTTTGCTAAGAATCCAGACCCTCTCTGTGAAACTTGAGCCCCCGCATGGAGTTTGACTGCTAGATTTGAAAACACAGCAAGCAAGAACTCATCTAAGATAAAGCAGCTGATGCAGAGCTACTTACAGGAATATGTATATTGGCAGCCTGGATTCACACAACCTACCTGGGAAAATAAAAAAGAAGCAAAACCTATCTTCACATCGAGCACCAGCTTCACTCTTATTAACATTGTGGATCCTGTGGTGGTTTCCTTCACTCCACAAACCACTAATTTAATGTACAGTACAGTCATTCTATGTGGGGGGAAAGAGAAATTCTTTCTTCCTTCCTGTTGGAAAACTCTTTGGCAGTAACGCTTGGATTGTTTTCTTTGTAAATTATATTCATGCTGTTTTCAAGATGTTTTCCTGACTTTATTGAAATTTGACCAATTTAACAAGTAATGTAGAACTTGTTTCCATGTTAAAAAACTCTCAGAGCTGCTTGGGAATAATTATTAAAACTTCCATGTGTGCAGCAAAGCCAGTCACTTTTGCGAATAGCAACAAAAAAAGTCCATAACACAAGGACATTGCTCTAACAATAGGCAAAGTAGTGCAAAACCCAAGGCCACCAACCTTTGGAGACCAGGGGCTGCACTGGCTCTCTGCCAGGAACATAACACTCACACCTAGTTTTCATGCCAAACTCCATTTTAAAAAAATTTTAATCACAGATAAGGGACCAATACAAAGCCCTGAAATCAACTGAGAGGCTCGTATGGAGTCTAACAGAATGAAAATCAGGCTCCAAAGACCTGATGTCTTGCATAGCAGTTGCGCATGTTCCTAACTCCTTCAACTCCCTTCAGACCAGCACTTTGGGGGACAAAGTGACCATGGCTTGCTGTAAGCCCTGTTTGCTGCAGGTATATATGACCAGTAGAGCAGCCACATAGTCACTGTATGACATACATGACAGCTGTGTCCAGCCCAGAAAGCCAGTAGGTTTTGTGAAGTAAGGATGGATGCTAAACCTAAGTGTGCACTAAAGGTTTGATCAACTAGGTGCTCACAGCTCCATGCTCCACAGAACTAGTCTGATGCTTTGTTTGGTTTTTTTAACTCTCTTCCCAAAGGTGTAGGAGTTCCCTTTTGATAGGCAGCTGTCAAGATTCACCCCCTAAACTGATTTACTACCAGCGGCTACATGTTACTTTAATAATGCATTTTAGATGGCCATCTTTTGAAGCAATAGGTCTATTATCATTCAAAGCAAAGCAGCAACTGCAGTAACCACCTAAAACGCCCATTCTGTACAAGAAACCATCATTAGCAATGTGCATTCCATACAGCTGCACCAGCAGCATGAAAAACTCCAGCTAACTTTTATCCATCACATCCTATTTTAAACTGGTGTCAGTGGTGCAGCTGGCCATGACTTCATGCCCCAAACCTCCTTAGAGCTCAGCTCCATCCAGAAGTGAATGAGGGCAGTGATGCCAGGGAAATGTCTGCACCACAGCCCCTTATTGGGATGGTGGGAGAAGTCTCTGTTGTTATTCAAGCAGAAAGCCAAAGACAGCCCTTGCTGGTTGTACAGGATACGAGGAGAGCATCGTGCGCGTGTAGTTTACAGAACTGAAATACAGAAGCTGACATTTTTATGACTTCCATAATCTTTCCAGTAAGCAGCGTTGCCACGCAGCAGAGAACAGCTCTGCGCCTGTGACAGGTATGTGGAGAGACAGGGGCAGCGTGTTCGGGCAGCAGCCAGCGTGCTAAGGCAGTTCTGCCAATCCTTTGGGGACTCTCTCCAAACTTGGATGCCAGCTTACACAATGAAGACTCACCACCTTATAAGAGACATGAAAATCTTACAGATTTCTTTAGCTATAGACTTTTCTCATTATTCTCCCCGGTGGCTAGAAACAGGTTCATAGGGGCACACACATGCATGCATCCCTTTTTCCTCCCCACCCCCTTTAGCCTTTGAGGCCAGATTTACAGGCAGTACTGTTCTGCAGCTGCCTTTGAGGCCCTGCTTTCTCCACAGGATTCCCTGTAACGCTTACAGCCCTCACTGCTGATACAAGAAAAATACAACTGGAGGTTTAGGCAACCAGAATAAAGGGCCAGACGTCTAAATCAATGGCTAAACAAGTGCATTTGTGAGTTTGAGCGCTCCCTGCTTTTAGCTACTTCTCTACTGTTAGTTAGCTCAGCATCTCTGAGCAAAGCCGTCATAACACTTGCATTTCTTCAGCATCAATAATACATCCCATCGGGGTAGTCTGTGCCACGCTGCAGCCAACTGAGCCACACAGGGTTTCATGCTGCTGCAAGCCAGTGCAAGGTAACAGGACTAGATGGGGCTGTTGCAGCTGTAAAGGGAGCCAACCTGGCAGAGCAGAAGCTCTGCTCCAAGGGGAAGCAGGGGAAGCATTGTGGCTTCATCCCTCCAGAGGCTTAGATGCATAAAGTGCCTTTTTTCTTCTTTTTTCGACACCCAACACCAGAATAGCTATGTATGCCTGGCTGTTACTAATTCAGGATACATTTAAGATGATGATATTCATGAAACACTTTTCAATCAAAAGGATGAGAAGTCTCTACAACCATGACTAATGCTAGTGGCTCACCCTTGCAGAATGGGCGTTCAGGGAGATCTGATCTTCCAGGGAGGCACTGGATTACTTTTCAGTGCATCATAAAGAGGTGAGGGAGGTGGAGCTGATGCAAAAGGTTACACTTCCTTTTCCCAGCAAACAGGGCCTGGGTGCTGTAAGGAGTTCAAAGAGATGGCACACACCCATGCACTTCAAGAGGAACTTGGCTGCTTTGATGCCTTTGAAATCTGCCTGCTCTAATGCCAGGCAGATGTTGGCAATGCCTTCAGCCTGTACACCCAAGTACAGCGTCTACCCTCTAGAGCAGGCATCAACTCATCTTTTCCACATATATGAGGCTCAAGGACAGCATTTAGGAAGCCATTTCACTTTTGCAGCACCCATACCATGAGTTCACTTTAAAGTCTGAGCACAGGAGTAAAACCAGATATTAAAGACATCTTAAAATGAAAAGGTCCTCCGTAGAAGTAAGCCAACATCTGAAGGTCAGTCTATCCTTAGGTATACATCAAGTAGCAAAAAACTAAACCTATTTTCCTCTTAGGATTAAAGTGACATGTTATGTGTTCATTAAAATGCAGCACTGTTTTAGTAAAAGTGGCATTTATACATAAAAAGAAGATGATTTATTTACCCCCCTCCTCTCCCAGGGGCACAGGACAATGTGTGGGTTGAAGAACTTTGCCTGGTGCGTGCTTGCACTTCTGGCTGATGAAACTGAAGTGTGTCTGTGTCCACAGGTTTACTTCCCGTGGTTGAATGGAAATGGCATGCCAAGGACAAGCAAGGCTTAGTTAAGCTAAGGAGTAGTGGGAAAGTAAATGCAGTCAAGCATGGAGGAAGACAGCAGAACCCAGCCAAACACATCACATCTCACTGCCCATTGAGCATTGCTCTGAATCAGTGAAATATTAGTAACCTAAACAATTGTTAGATTTGTCACTTAACAAAAAATCCAAGGAATTCTTCTTTGATTTTATGCTGGATCACAAGTTTCAGCACAGCTTTCTTTGCAACTGCTCTTTGATGGTGTCCCAGTTCTGGGACTTACTAAGAAATTCTCTGTCCACTTACCAGTGAGTCTGCAACATGTCATAGCTCTTAAGGCTGAAGTTTATAAATGCCTGAATGAATATTTTCAGAATTCATTCCTTTAGTGCAACATAAGCCCTTGTGAAGTTCAGACCAGGATGACAGAAATGATGACATGCATAACTTGTTCAGGTAGAGAAAAAAAAAAGTAAAGGCACAAACCTTGAAACTCCCCTAAGCCATAAAACCACAATCGCTTTAAATAGTTTTACATATATAGTATTGACTTTGCAAGCTGTATGACAGGTTACTTAAGTCGCCTGATATCATTTTGCTACCTACAAGGCATTTCAAAGGCAGACATCTCACAAAATCTGACTTTTTACAGGTTCGGCAGATTTTAATCTCTATGAGCATTCTGGCAAACAAAAGGGTTAAATATTTATTGCCACTTATGGAAACGCTGCGGAAGTTAGAGCCAGAACCAAAGGCAGATTTTGGAGGAATGCTCTAAAACACCAGCTACAAATGTTACAAAGTTCACCAGCACTTGCTGTCAAATCCAAGCTGCTTTTGGGCAAGGCAGAATCTTGCACATAAACCATTTGCAGCTGTAAAAAGCAATCTCACTTATTCCAGAAACTATGCTTCTTTCCAAAAATTGAAATGACTTATGAACATTATCATCAACACTGAATGAAAAGGAAATAAAGTGCCTGTAAGAAAAAGAAATTGTTTTTTGCAAAATTAGTCCTATTTGTGCAAATATTTACAATCAAGTTTAATATTACACACTGTCCCACTCAAAGACGATGAATGTACTCAACCATATATTGTTATGCATTTGCCTTCAGTGTCTGAAACATTAGTGATAATTGGCATGAGAAAAGGACTGATGCTTATAGGCTTTTGGAACTGCTGATAACCTGATAAACAAAAATGTTAAGGCAACTTCAGGAGCTAATCAAAACCCTGGCAGGTTGGGGAAATGTCAATATTTACAGCAAGCAGCCTTTCAGCAGTTAATCACTTTTAACCTTCATAAACTAAGATACTATAGAGGACTTCAGGTTAATGTATGAACCCACTATTCAATTAAGGTATTACAAAGGCAGTTACGACAAGTAAGGCATCATGAAAAGAAGTACAATTGAATTTATCAGGGGAGAAGCAGCCAAACAGGGAACAGAGAGCCCCAGTTTCAGTGTGTTAAAGGAAGAAGTGTTCTGTGTAATTCTAAAGAAACAGACTCAGCATTAGTTCCAAATATTTTATTTCACACATAAAGCACAGTACCCATACCCGTACTAATAAAGAACAGACTTATGCCAACTCTGGTGCATGCTTTTGTTATTGCATTATAGTTCATTAGAATTATAGTGCATAATTAAATAGAAAAAACTTGAACCTGGAATTATAAAACCATCACCACAAACCAACAATTCCACTTGATATGTATTAAGTCATTACTTTTTTTTTTTTTTTTTTTTGAAAAAAAAAAGGGTGGGGTTGATGTATGGGGGGGGAGGAGGGGGGGAAGGGAGAGAGAGAGAAAGAGAAAAAAAATTCTTTTCCTTGTAAATCATTAAAAATGCATGAAGGTTTAAAGCACACCAGAAACAGCCTGTGCATTCATTTAGGAGACTACGCACGAGAAAATCCACTGCATTAAAAGCAAAGAAAAAAAGAGTTTCTAAAATTCAGTATGGCAAGGAAGCTGAACAAGCCATGGAGGAGACTGGTGGAGTGGAAATGCTGTAGGCAGGGAGGGACTCCTTGTTCCCAGCCCCTTTCCTGACAGAAATTATCAGGGGCTTTGAGGGCTGCAGCATTTGTGATGCTGCGGCAGAGCTTTCTAAGTTTTATCTTCCTGAGGAACTGATCACAATAACAAACATATGGATTATTATTTTTGCTGTTGAGTTCAGCTTCTGCCATAGAGAAACCTCCTGGTATGAATGGCTAATTTTATTAAGCTACAGATGTGAGCTCTCCTTTGCGTGAGGAAGGCAGTATGATATAGGAGTTAGACAACAGGGCTTGGGATCAGCAATTGAAGGTTAAATATCTCTCTGACACTTCCTACCTCCTGAAGGTACTTCAGCTCGGTGCTTTCTTTTCCTGTGAGAGGGAACGCTTGCCATAAATGATGTCCCACTATGAGATCCTGGATTTTATGTAAGTACAGTTCATTGTTACGAAACACCAGACATCACACACCATCAGGGGACGATTTTCACCCCGTACAAAGCTGTGCTCCTGTGGGACAGGGTATCTGACCTTGATGTGTCATGCCGTAAC
Organism: Todiramphus chloris collaris; assembly: GCA_025345505.1. Taxonomy (NCBI): domain Eukaryota; kingdom Metazoa; phylum Chordata; class Aves; order Coraciiformes; family Alcedinidae; genus Todiramphus; species Todiramphus chloris. Next base: position 4,509,793 of record JANVCC010000040.1, read on the forward strand.
TAGAGAGAGACGTCAGGAGAGAAATGGCTTTTATTGTGTGGAGCTGGTTTGTTTGTTTTTTTGAAGTTTTCTGCGTCATCCTCTTTAAATTTTTAGAGTGAATTTATTGCTCTTGAAATCCATATCCCAGGGGCCTGGGTCTGCTCAGCACAGAAGAGAGTACATGGAAAGCAGTGCTGCAGCTTTCCCCTCCAGTGTCTCAGTCCTGACTTGCAGTAAATACGTGGAGATTACCTTTTTTTTTTTCCTTAAAGTTAACTCCATCTTTCTTGGCATTGCAAGGCCGGGAGATGCCAATCCTCATGCTTTCTCTCTATACTGCGGACACAGCCAGCCTGAGAGCACCATTCATTAGTTGTGAGGCACCTAAAAACCAATAATGGCTGATCATCACTGGCACCCCTAGCCCTACTTACCATTAAATATCGGCAGAGGGAAGGCTCTGTGCAGGATGTTCAGCTCTCTGTGTCCCCAGATGCTGCTTCTTTGGAGGTCTCCAGCAGTTCAAGGTGCTGCTGCATCCCGGTCCATGCCCAAGTCAGCTGGGTTGCTGATGATGCCACCACTCACATCCCTAGATTAGAGGTAAAACATAGGGAGGAATAGAAACACCAGACTCCACAGCTTAACTAACACAGGGTTTAACGTGATCTGCAATAGGGAGTCAAATTATCCCACCTATGCCTACTGCGGGGCTCCTGCTGGTGGTCTGTGTGGCACCTCTGGTAGTGAGCACCAGAGCCCGAGCTGCACAGACCACAGGTGTGAGCCAGTTTGGGAACCATCACACCCTGAGGCTTTTCCAAAAGCCACACAAAAAGGCAATCCCCTACTTTTCTGGTCTTAGTGGGAGTTACTGCTGTGCCATCCTCTGCTCCCAACCAGGTGTTGCATAATGCCAGCCCTACTGCATCCCTCCTAATGATGCCATTTCCTACCATAGGCAGGAGGCAGTCAGGTTTCGCCTAATCAGCAATTTTCGAGCTTTTGATTCCCATTCCTCCCCACCCCCTCTTTTTGTCAATATTCATTTTAAATGCTTGAAGTCAGGGTTCCATTTTAGCTGACTGTGCTTTCTCTGCCTCAGCCCTTCAGGTGGATAGCTGACAAGTGACCACTTCATGCACAAGGAAACTTTAAATGAATCCCAAAAGAAAGTATTTGTGTAAGAATGAAAGGGCATCCCAGGCTTCTGCTGAGTAATGAATGTGATAATAATTGTAGGGAAAAAAGATCCAAACAGTTGGGTGTTTGGTGTTTTTTTCTTTCTGCAGCCAGGCTTTTGATCAAAAGACATAAAAAACCTGACAGTTGCTGGAACAAGAGCTGCACTTTGATTCTGGGGCACGCAGGAAGGACAGCTGCCAACCTGAGAATCAAGGAACTGGCTATTGCTCCTTTGAACCATATCAAAAGCCCATCATATTTACTTCTTCCAATTAATAAGTGAATCTATTATGACTGTAAATGAAGGGCTGGTAGCCAAGACTGGGAATAAATAGGAAGGCGGGCACTTTGCTAGTTAGAGCCACAGTAACACATGCAGTTCAGTGACAGGGCTGCCATCATTCCCAGCCCCAGCCCCAGCCCGTCACTCGGGGACCCAGAGAAACCACTGCTAACCCAGCCCTGGGCTGCTTTTCCCTGGAGACAGCGCCTTGTTCCTAGCGGTCCATCAGTTTTGACATGCAGAACAATAAAACTGCAATCAAATGCCTTCCTCCTGTGCACGGAGGCTGAGGATCAGGTTGCCCCTGTATCTCTTACCTTCCATCTACCACTTTGAAGGGTTTGTTCTTGAATTGTATCTGGACATCTCAGAGTGGAATTTCATTCTTTCGAGACTTTTAGAAGTAGACCGGGTAAAGAATTAGCATGAGACAGGGAGCACACCGAGCAGCCTGCAGCTCACAGAGCTTTCTGTCACTATTGTCAGCACTGTGGATGCTGCCCAGAAAAGATGATGCTTTTCAGAATGTAAGAATTACCCTGAGAAGCAATGGATGGCATCTGCCTACCTTCCACTCCTTGAAGAGTAAGAGTAGTCTTTAGCACAACACAGGTATAAACATGTACTAGCTGAGATCCAGTCAGCAGCATCTCACTGAGTGGCAAAAAAATGGATGTCTTGGGAAAGGCTGAAAAACAATACAGGAAACATATTGAAATTTTACAGTATGTTTGGGGCTGAAAAAACCAACTATCTAAGATCTAAGTAGAGCCCACCCCTCAGGTCTGAGGCATATTTGTGCAGGACTGAATTCTGCTGGGTTTTGTGCTGTTTTGCTTGCTAAAGGAAATGTCCTAGAAGCAGAATGAATGCATCCAGTAATTAAATTAATATGTTTTGATCTGATCAACCTATATCCTTGAACAATTTACTCAGATTCAGATCATACTCTAAACTAAGTAAATCCTCCTGTCTTCTGCTGCATCCTGGCATGTATACCACCATTGTGCTGCCAGGGTATAGCAAACCCATGAAGCCCATGTAAAATGTCTAGAGAGGAGTCATTACTCTGCACCACAGCAAAGATGCTGTTTCCAGGATGCTATTAAAGGAATAAGCAGTGCCCTACACTGTGTCTGTGCTTTCTGAATGAGATGTCCTGGCTGCTTAGCTGAGGAGACTGTCAACATGAGTGATCACCCCTCACTGCCTCAGGAAAGGGCTTTTGTTTATATTTCAGGTAGACAGTTTTACTGCATTATATATGATCCTTGCAATTGTTACCACTATCTGCTTCTGCCCTAAATATAGTGTGAATGTTCCTTGCCCTTACCCTGGTGTCACTTCCATCCTTCATTTTCCCACTCCAGGTCTCTTACACCGGTTCCAGAAGTGACAAATCAGTACAAATGCATCACTGCTCTTCAGGGCTCAGCAGTGAGGCAGCGGCATGTGCCTGAGACATGCCTCTCTGTTCACAGGCATGCCAGGGGATGCTGTGTCTCACAGTTGAACAGAAACTCTGATCCTGTGCAGTTCCTCTGAAAGCTTCCCATAAATATACAAGGCTTATGCTGACAAGCTTGCATTAGATTTATACCCCCAGGACAGAGCACTCACTTGTTCAGTCATAGAAAGTGTCCCCAGGTCCCTTGCAGATTTAGTGGTGGGTAACCTGGTAACAGGACAGAGCTTTGATTTTACTGCCTATTGGATTTCACTGCCTTCCCAGGGATTTGGGGGGAGGGGGGGTGGGCAGAGCAAGGAGAGGGAGGGGATTACAGGGCCAAGTTGAGAGAGAAACCCTTGCTTACTTGCTTTTGTTGAGATCTCGGCTCAGAAGCATCAAGGAGGTGGGCTTTAGGAGTGATTATGATGACACTGTATCTCCGTACTTATTCTCCCTTGTCAATGCTCCTGCCAAACTGTCTCACTCAGCAGGCCAGGAAAAGCTGCATCCACCAATTCCAGCTTTAAGTTCAGCTTGTGCGTCTGAAAATGAAATGGGATAAATCCACATCACTTTCTGTGAGGAAATTCTCAAGGAAACCATGGTGCATCTCAGTGGGACAGGCTCAGCCAAACCACAGCAGGTTCCTCCCTCTCACCGCTTGCCCTGTCCTTCTGACAGCGCAACAGACAGCAACTGAATTTTGAAGAAAACTCACATCCTATGTAGGGCCAACTCACAAGGCATCCTGAGAGGAAGAACTGTGTGCCACTGTGATAGAATTGCTTTTAAATCCAAAGGATGCATCAATGAAGCGAAAAAAGGAGAAGGGGCAGTAGGTCAGGCTTGCTGCAACAGAACAGATCTCCATTTCCATTTCCTGCCCAGCCACATGCCCCGTGGTCCCTCACAGCAGCACTGGTCAGGTTTGAAACTGCTTTTCAACTGAGCAGTTTTGTATTTAGTCAGTGCCTTCCCCAAGACCAGGTAAGGAAATAAGATCCAACTTTTTAAGACATGTGTAGCCTGGGGAAGAACAAGCTCGTGGGATCATCCGATTGTCTATACATCTATGGATTTTTTCAGCAATTATTCCACAGTGAAAAGCAGTAAATTCTGGTATGGAAGGCATAGAAGAACTGTCATCAGGAAAAAATATCCATAGATCACTGAAGTACAGTTTATCCACCTGAAATTACAGGTTTCAGGGAGGACAAGAGTTAGAATTTAGGTAGGGCACAGAAGTCGCCCTTCCTTTGCTCACTGAACTTGGACAAGAATTTCACCATCCATTCACCACGCATTCAAACTGCAGCAGATCCAATAACATGCCCCTAAAATACCCTTGCTTCAACAGCAATTAGTTTAGCACTTGGGTTTTCCTTTGGACATGTCCTAACTGCACACTGTCCCAGGCTAACCGGGATTGAGTGAAGGATCCACTGAAGTTACAGCCTGAATAAACTGGAAGTAGACAAGGAAAACACTGACCATGATGAATTCAATGGCAAAAGAGGAAAGTGCAAATGCCGGCAAGTCATTTCCTCTCTGTAATTAAGGTTCCCTGCAGAGACACAGTAAATACAGGATGATCCAGTGCCTTACAGGTTTCAAATTTCCGATGGCATTAGTTCATCTGAGATGCCCTCAGATCATTTGCAGAAACGGTCCAGTCTAGTCCAGACCTGGAAAGAAACCTCATTCTTCAGGTGAGAGAAGAGCTGTTTTGCACAGAACTCATTAGCCACTCTGCTGAATTGACAATTAATAATTGTTTTGATCGGTGGCTCTTGAGTAACACCCATCTCCCAAGGTTGCTCAGGACCAGTCATTCCTTCCCAATTGCCCCTTATGGGCTCTCAGGCAGCAACCTCTGTTGCTTTCTCCTCTTTTAGAGATGTTGATCTGACAGGCAATCGTTTTACTTAACTTTTTGAGCTACCCTGCTGGCTAGATTTTTCCGTTCATTATTAACCTAAAACCAAAATAAAACAAACAAACAAAAAAACACCCTATTGACTGTGTGTCAAAAATACCGAGCAGAGTATTTTAACAAATGACCCGTAATGGCACATCAGTGACTGTGCTCTGTTAAAGATAAGGAGTATCCTGGCTGCAGCTTAGAAAGGCAAGCAAGCTGGTGAGGGAATGATTTCCAGCCCACTCCACCGTGCCACGAACTACAAGGTCATACTTCCTTTACGCCAGAGTAACAGGAAAGTGTTTCTGTTTTCTCCAGTTTCTTCAGGGTTTTTCTTCTTCAGTTTTCCTTTGGTACCCAGCCAGACAACTTCATTGAATATACAGAGAGAAGCAACAGCAAATAAAAAAATGGGACTCTAAAATTGAGCAGGAGGATTTACCATCTAATAATACTTAAAACTTTTGAAAATAACTTGATCAAGTCTCAGTGAGACTCCTTGGAAATAGCAAACCATCTCTTGCATGAAAATGTATTCACCAGAGTGTAGTTAATAGCCAGCTACGAGAGACCATTTTTACCACTGAAATTGCAGCTAATTCATCATATCTCAAGGGCTGTTTTTTTCACTGGTAACTTCCATTCTATCAATACACTGCAGCAATTCTTTGTACAAGACAGTCCTGATAAAACAAAACAGAGCCTAGGCTTGGAGAAATAAAGTGAGAACATGCACTCTGTGGGCCCAGAGCAAGACAGAAAAGCTGAATAACAGTGCTGAGGAACTTAACCCGCCCTTACCAAGTAGCTGCAGAGCTACCCCTGCTTTAGCTGCAGCTCATTAGCTTCCAAACCTCTGCAAAGTTCTCCCAAAAAGCAGGTGAACTCTGGTGTCAAGATCACAGCTATAATTGCGGCTTTTCCCAGAGCAGGGGCTGCTGAGATTTATCCAGCAGCAAACAGAAATTAGACGAAGCAGCGAGTCCCACTGACTCCTCTGTTGTCAGCTCACATCCCATGTGCCATAGAGGCAAGCACTGCAGGCAACCCAGAAATAGGGCAAACCTACAGTGGGTTTTATTTGTCACTGTCTCCTTTTTATAAACATTTTCTATAAAGGCTGTGGTGCACAGAAATACAATAATGACTATTTTATTGGATGATGCCAGTGCACTTCTTATGTTAAAATAAAACTATGGTTTTAAACTCCGGAAAAATGTTAAGATACACCTTTACAAATGCAATTTGTAAATAATTTGTTCTGATTCAAATTTTTTAAATGTGATCTTCACTATTGGCATGTGATGGTGGAAAGCAGGGAGCGGTCTGCTCTTTTGTGCTGCCTGCCTTGAGCATCTCAACATACACAGGTTTTATCAGAAATCTTTGGCTTACTAATTAATTTGATCGCTTGACTAACATTTTTTTACACTAACCACACCCCACTTCCATACTAACTGGGCACAAAATAGGGAACGCCATCAGAAAGTGAGCCAGACTGATAAACCTTGCACTCCAAGAGCCCAGCTCAGCAAAGCAGCTCCAAGACTCAGTGCATACCTACTTGGTGAGGCTCTTCAATACCTGCCAAAGTGTGTGCTGAATCGAATTAGAAATTCAGGGGAGGGTATTTATATTGAAATGCTAAAATCTTCAGCAATTCTGTCATCCCCTGGGAAAAATCTATGGGATAGGACCAATAAAAAATAAAGCAGGGCAAGAGAATTCTTAATCTCTCTAAACCACAGCAAGGGCTCTCTTACTGGAACTGCACCCTCTGGAGGATGCATCCCAACAGATCTGCAGTGACGTTCAGCTCACATATTTATGTGTGTGTGTTTTATCACATGCTAACATGGGACTTTCTTTGATTTGTATGTGGGATAAAAAAAAGAAGTTTCCATCAAACTTACAGAAAATCTTAATGGTGATTTAATGCAGTGCGTTCTGGCTTGCCACAAGACTGTGACAGGACTGTATTTTTTTCTGCCGGGGTTAGGTGCTCTCTGGTGCAGAGGCATTCTTTTCCTTGTTTTCTTCTTTTTTTCTTTTTTTTTTTCTAAAACGAAGAATATATTAATCATTTATGAAGCTGTGGAGTCTTGTCTGGACTCTGCACATTGTTAAAGGCACAGGGTAGGCAGCGTGTGGCAGGAGAGGGCAGGGAGGGATTGGAGCTTCAGCCAGGAGCAGCCGGACATAGTCTGTCTGAGTGCAACGTCATGGCCACGTCTGGCAGGTCTGCGAAACACGCGTCAGCAAGGTTGGCCTCCGGTTTGTCTTCACGAATAGAATTCACTTTGCAAGAGCAACAGAAAAATAAAGAGCCAGCAACACTCCTGGCTGAACAGGGTAAAGCTACTCAGCTTTCAGACCATGTGCTTAATAACAGCACCTAAGGCAGTGCCGTGAACACGCTGTCTAGGGAGCCTTTTTGCTTTTTTTTTTTTTTTTTTTTTCTCTCTGCCACATTTCATCATGCTTAATAAAATTCAGTAATTGCTAGCGTGGAGATGAACCGCTTCCTCCAGGAATAGCCCTGAAAAACCAGCAAGCGACCTGGCAAGGTGCTACCTCACAAAAGGCAAAAGGAATTCCCATCCCCTTGTGCCCCCGTTTGAGCAAATGATATCCCCAGCGCTTCATATTTTACCTTGCCGTAAGAAACGTCCCTGTCTGGGGAGAAAGACAGTCCGGGGCTCAGCCTCAGAGTATGCGACTGACATATATAATCTAGATTGGCTTCCCCAGGCAGACCTTTGATTGAGGAGGAAGAAGAGCAGCTGGTCAAAGTAATCTGCTCAGAGCAATTTGCATAATTTTCTCCCCCGTTTCCTCCGGCATTGTGAGCGTGTCTGGAGAGGAACACAAGCGGCAGATGCTGTGTCGCTCTGTCACAGGGTATAGCAAAGTGGAGAACGTGGGTCAGAATTCATCTGCTAAATATCCCCAACAGGTTAAACAGTTCTGGAGAGCTTCAGTCACAGATCTCCTTTTGAAAAGCTTTTTTTTTTTTTTTTCTTCTTTCTTTTTTCCCTTCACTGAGTACAAATGATTCCATTTCTCCAGCAATTGCATGTGTCTTTTCACACTTGTGTGCTATTCAGAAAGATACTCTTTGTGTTTCTTTATGAAGCTGGCTTCCAGGACCAAGTGTTTCTTTCCCCTGCTTGGATGAAGAAGCCGTTACAAATGGGTTGAGAACAGAAAGCCAGGCTTCTGGATTAGAAATGAATGTGTGTTTAATATTAAACACAATGTTTTCTATTGTGGCAAGAAAGGCAAAAAATCCTTCCTCCAGAGTTTCAGTTTCGTGTTGGGTCTGGAACACTGGTGGAAGCTGCAAGTCTTGCAGATGGCCCATCCACTTCCAAAACGGGTACCTAAAATCTGAATAGTGGTCCTGCTGAGATGAAGGAATCTCTGTAAGGAGGATACTGCTTATCTACCCTCACGGCAGCTCAAACCCGGCACTATGCTGCTGTGGCTTTGGAGCCTGGCTCCTTGCCATGCCGCCGGGGCTATGGGCAGAGTGACCAGCACCATTCACGTACAAGAGATGTACATGGAAATGCACCATCCGTTGCTAAATGTGGTATTTGAGCAGTAAACAAGAATTTACTTTTAAATACTTTGGGGGACAAGAGAAGTATTATTTTAAGTCTTCAAAAAGCTACTTATGCCAAAAAAATATTCCCAAGTTGACAGAGGCAAATAATACTGTTTCCCTTTAAACTGTCTGTAGGAACCCAGCACAGAGGATGGTAGTACCTGAGCTAGGTGCCCAGCAGCCACCTTTCCTACCCCAGATCATACCGTCTGCAGGAAAGCACATGAACTCTGCCCTCACCCATTCCCTTAGGCTGTCTCACTGCTGGTGCCAAGGTTTCCCATGTGCAGGATATGATGAAATTTATCCTGCACCTGCCTGAGCCTCCAGCTGCTGGTGGGGGCCAAATGTCCACAGCCAGCAGAGACCCTTGCTAATTCAAAATAGGCAAGCTCATCGGCAGAGGCTGCTAATTTTGCCTTGTGCATACTTCAGTAATCTAGTTTTTAAATCAGCTATGAAAAAAACTCAAACACATAAATATTGTTCCTACTCTTCCCTCCCAGGAAACTCCCACCTCCAAAAAGCAGCCACTCTGATGATGGGAACCCTCCAGCAATGGCAGGGAGGCAGCAGAGCCTTCTTAAAACAACAGTAAAAAAGAGAAACAGATTATTAAGCAATAACCATGAGTTTAGCACTCCTAATTCAGAGCACAGACGAGGGTACCTACAAAAGGTTAAGCCAGCTACCATCCAAAGGGACAGTGAGGAATTTGCTTCATCCACTCTCTAGCACTACCAGATGTCAGCTCTCTCCCCAACTGGAGCTCAGATGATCTGAAGTGATCCCTGACTTGTCCCTGTTTGCCATCTGGGAAGCCACTGTCCCAGCAGGGATAAAACATGCCGTGTTGTGCAGTCCCACACTGGATAATATCAGGCTGTTATCCAGTCTGACGTTAGATGCCGGAATAGCGGCCAACAACTATTTTAGGCTTCACAGTAAGCCATGATCATATGGTGGCGAAACCAAATGAAGACACTCCACTCCAAATGGGGATTGCCAAACTCATCGTTTCTCCACCACAAATCAGAAGCTATTACATTCCTACAAATAATAGGAGAGATTTCTCCCCTGACCCATCTCCTGTGCCCCCCTCAGTTCCCAGGCAGGGCTATTTTTTTGTACACACACTGCACTGTCTGTGCCCCTCACCTCCAGCCCATCTCCCGGGTCATGGACAGTGCTCCAAAAAAATCAAGGATCAGCCTCAACTGGGCAGGACCTTACTGAGTAAAGCAGTAAGTCTATCTAAGAAATTTGCATACAGAGCTAGCTTCTGAATATTTCAAAGTTCAGGACAACATATTATCGTTCAAATTCATTTCCTAAAATACACATGAGCTTGTACTCCACGTGTTGCAGAAGAAGCTCACAGTATGACTGAACCAGCCATCCACAGAGAGCGTCAGGAGCCAGAATTTCCCAGTACTGCTACCCATATCTGAACCCAGCTGGAACTGGAACATTCAAGAGCAGAAACATAACCCTGATTGTCTATCCCCACCATGGCTTTATTTTTTAGAGTGTCTGAAGTCTGCTGGAGCAGGGTAGATTGTGCAAGGCTTCATCTTAAAGGCACCTCATTAATGATTGTGTTGGGGAAAAGAGTCTGAGGTTTTTTCCTTCCCTCAATGTCATCAACATTTTTTGTGGGATGTCAAAAATATGGTGCCTCCCCCCTCAACTCTCTTTCCCCTGTGGGTTTGGCTCAGGGCTTTTTAGAGTTTTTTCAGGCTCTTTAAAACAAAAACCTGGAAACAAATCAAAGAAAAATCCCAGGGACTTCCCACCTCTACATCTGCCCTTATTCCAGTGACCAAGTCCCTTCCAGGTATGGCTACTTAAGTACATCCTTGATGTTTTACTTCAATGTTCACACTCAAGAACTGCTCCATGCATGATGTGACACCACTGGTAGCCAGCAATGCAAATCTGTGAATCTTCTTGAGGGACACCAGCACACACTGGGGACATCTCTCTGATCTCCATAGGCAGCTGGCAGCTCCCTGAGGGTTTCTGCTCAAAAGATCAGCACAGAGCACATCTTTTCCCCACCAGCTATGGGCTCTGAACAGAGTTCAGCTGGGAAGAAAAAGCCAAGACCAAGATTTCCACTGCATTCCCTCTAAATTACCTGGTGGTAAGAGACACAAACTTTCAATTAGAGAAAGGAGAAGGGTGAAAGCCTGGTGTTACTGATTTGGGACAGAAATGCCCCTCCAACTCCTGTGTCTCTGAGCCGAACCTAGCAAAGCCAGCTGCTAAACCACAGCTCCAGGCCTTGCTACCCCTCTCAGAAGGCAAATACTTCAGCTTGAGCCTTTGTCCGTGAAGCCAAGCCACCCAGCCCCACAGCCCCACACAGGAGATCTGATTAATTTTTGCACAAGGAGTGATTTGTTGGCATGACAGTCATAAACAACAGACTCTATTAATTACATGAGATCAGACCGTCTGTGTTGTTCCTCATTTTTGCATCCAATAGCACCTACTCTGCCCTTGCTCATCTGGAGAATATCCCAGAAATAAAAACTTTAAAAACCCTGGATTTAGGATAGTAAAAGAGCCTTCCTTTAACTCTGTGTTAATGTGCCCCGTGAAGCTTTTCCTTCCTGAGGTAGCTAATTACAGAAACTCAAAGAGTTAATTTATTCTGTAAAAGCCCCTTTCATTGTTCTGTTAGCACGTCTAGGAAAATCACAGTTTTCATTTAGTAATCCAACATGTCCCGTACCCTCTCCCTCATCTCCTATTACTATTAGTGTCAGCCTTGTACTAACCCTCCATTTCTTTCTTTCTCTTTCTTTTTTTTTTTTTTTCTTTTTCTTTTTTTTTTTTTTTTCTTTTTTTTTGTGTGTGTGGAAACTAACTACCTTTCAGTCACTGAAATGCTAATTTCAGAGACAGGCAGTAGGCAGCTAGAAGATAATGTTACATGTTTCCATCCTCCCACGGGGGAAAAACCTGGAGGAATCACAACATCTGAGATGCTTTTGCATTTTGGATAAGAAGACAAAGGGAAAACAGTTTGTGTGTATAGCTAGACACAAACACATTTGGAGACTGGGTCTCAGAGATTAAAAAAGTAATTGATATTAGGTGCATTTTCTCCTTACAGGGCAGGCAAGAGAGAGATCTGAGCTTTGTATTTTGAGAAAGAGGAGAAGCACAAATGGCAACTCCCTGTTTAAAATAAATATCTTGATGGATATTTTTCTTCTCAGGAATACATACTGAGGAAATGGCAGTATTCTGCACAGAAGTACAGAATATTTGTCATATTTTCTTGCCATGTCACTTTTTCTGCACTGTTTCATTGAGCCCTGTTCATGAAGGAACAATTGCCTTATTGTCACTCTGAACATCCCAGGAGCAATGCAACAAAACCAAACGAAGAGGCAGGAGGGGGAAGAAAGACAGAAAAAGTAGAACAACTTTTCCAGCGTGAATCACTATTTCTTAAGTAGATCCTAGCGACACGGCAGCTTGGGTTGCTGAAATCCTGCCCCTGCTTACCCCTTCAGTGTGTAGGCACACTCCATTGTTTCCTCCCTCCACTTTGGGGTTCACGTCAGCCTCTCAGCCCCTGCTCAGAAAAAAAAAAATACAAAATCCCCCAACTCATAAAATCCCTGGTGTGTCTTTTGGGAGAACTCCCCAATTTCCTGTCATCTCTACCTGACAAAAAAAAAAAAAAAAAAAGTTGTGCTGGGGCACCTCAAAAAAAAAAAAAAAAAAGACTGCTTTGATTTGGTTTTGGTTTTAATGCCACGCTGCTATTCTTTACCAGTTCTGACTTGTTCTGGAAGGACAAAATCCATATGATTCCTCATGGCCAGCACAGACCAGACTCTGGCAAGTGAAAGTACCAGAAAAAGGCAGGCTGCAGCTCAGACCCCGGCACATTAGAACAGCAGGGCAAAGAAATCTAAAGGCAATTCATTCAGATGGATACAAGCAGGCAGCTGACACAATAGGATGTCTGCTCTACACTCTTCTAACATAGACTGTGGAGATTGTATTTAATCTTTCAGCAGGAACTCATCTAAACATCTTCAACTCCAGCTGGACAAAAGAGGGAACACACTAAGTAAGGGTAACCACCAAAGGGCTGAAGATAAGCACGCAGAGTCTATTTTTCCAATATCTACACAACAGACAACATGCTATTTTCCTCAATTAGAAATGGACCCGGTCTAGAAATCCAAACTGAAACGCCATAAGACCTATCATTAGAAGGCAAAAAGAAGGGCATGATGTTGGATTTAAGTCCTTAGATTAAAACAAGCACTTTGGAAGAACATCCAAAGACATTGACTACAGTGAGAGTGTGGTGAAACCTCCGTGTTCGCTGAAATCTCAGGACAATCAATTGCAGCAATATTTCGCAGCACACTTGAGTTTGTAATACAGATAGCTGCTGGCATGGAGAAAAATAAAATTAAAAACAAAACATAAATATATATATATACACATATATATTTATACCTGAGCACTTGCACGGAGCCATTAGCAATTAATTCTTGGTGGAGTAGGGTTTAGACTCGTAAAGCTGTTACTTGTCAGTTCACATTCTTTCCCACTCACTATTACTCAGGTCAGTTCCCCCATGGCTGCCTGGTGAGTTATAAAAGCAATCACATCAATTAAGCAATTCTATCAATTTTGAACTCATAATGTTTGAGTATCCACATCCTGGCTTTCGCTGACATCATCACAAGCAATTGCATGAGTGAAACTTTAAGTTATCTCTCTACCATGTCAAAACTTCAAGTCCACTGAAAACACTGCACTGGGGAGCTTAAAATACTGTCAAACAGTTTACTGTGAAATACTTTACTAGGTCTCCAGGAGCTAGTAAAGTCCCTGAGAAAATTATCTTTCCTGGTGCCCACTTCCACAGCAGGGGTATTTCTCCCTGTGGTAAGGAGACTGGGCCGACCCAAGCACCAAAATGTTACATCTGTACCTTCAAAGCGGTGGTCTGGATGCAGTTCACTCAGTATTTTTGTATCAGACTTTCAGTCAGATTCTACACACATATTTAAGCGAATTACTATATAGCCCCTTCATTTTCTTTCTATTTTTCCATTTCAGAGAATGCTCATTGTTATTGAGTTTTTAAGCTGAGGCTCAAGGATCACATTTGATTGCATAGGACAAACCATTTTAAGTGGTAAAGCTTAAGGATGGAAAAAATGAAAATTATGTAATTCAATAATGAACCGCAACAATGGAGCGCAATCTTCCTGCATATTATTGACAATGATCATCTCCGGCTGCCAGCTCTGCTGGCTGTGAGGATTCAAGATTTTCCCCACGCCAGCACAGACCTCACTCCTATTTCCAAACTTTCCAAGTGCAAACAGAACACAGGCTGCTTTGCATTACAGGGAGGCCTGCCCACTAGTTTTCTATGAAAGAGTTTCACAGATTTTTACAACCTGGTGTGTGCATACAGGCATGCAGCATCTTCCCTGCAACGTTTCGTTGACCTCTGCTCAAAGCACATGGACAAAGATGGGGATTTGGCTGCACATAGGGCACCTTGTACACGTCGATACAATCCTTGTATTTCCAGCAGAGGAGGGTCTTTGCTCCATACAGGCTGCAGAAAAGTGTTTCAGTTGGGCTGGGCATTTCTAAAGCCAGCAGAAAGCCCTTTGCAACGAAGCCCCATTGCCCCTCTCAATAACACGTCTGTCCGGGAAAATTCAGCCCCTTGTCTTTCATTTCCAAGTTACTCTGTTTCTTGTTCCCTGCATTTGTGTTTTGAAGTTTCTGGATTTGAACAAAGCCCAAATCTCAGTTGAAATCTCACTCCACTCTGGCAGGCTCTGCCGTACTCCTTGTCTGTACTAGGTGGAACCAGATGTGGCATGTGTGGTTTCAAGCCTGCTCTCGGCCAGGTTTCACATGCAAGCCTTTCAACACAGTTAACCTCACAGTTGTAACAAGCCTATGAATTTTACCTGGGCTGCTGTCAATATTTCGAGCTCTCTATTGCTTTGGTGGGGAGTTTGTTGTCCAGCAGACTGTTCCCTTGGATAAATACAGCAGGGTGACGTGCTGAGCTGCCCACAGCTGGTATTCGGTGGGTAGGTCCTTATGAACATGGAAGCTCACATTTTGAAACTGATTAGGGGAAGGGTATCAAGGTATATGTAGGATGATAAAGAGAAAGCTGTTCATGACATGATGAAGATTTTTATATTGGAGGCAAGCTGCCATATCTCTCATTGCTTATACAGTAAGGCCAGCTCCTCACTTCCAGATGATCAGGGTAGTCTCAAGAAGAGGAGAGGAAGACTATATAAAGGGATATAGGAAAAATCAAGTCTAATAAAATAAACTATGGCCCAAACCTCCATCAGAAATTCACATAAAACCCAAAAAACTCTCCAAGAAAACAATCTGGAGATTGAAGTAAATCAGATTGCCTAAACTATAGATTCACTTCCTTCTTGTAAAACATCTGTGGAGGCTTCTCACATCCTGGCCCTTCCACCCACTCCCACATTCCAGCACCCAAAAAGTAAAAATGAGATTGGCTTTTAGGAGGCTGGATAAGCACAAACACTTGAGTGCCAGGTATGTGCAGCTGTATGCTTGATTGCTAATCCATCTGCAAGACTCGGCATGGGCCACTTTTGTTTGAGCCTCAAGTAAGGATGGGAAAATGGGTTGGAATAAATAATGCGAAAGCCCTTGGACTTTTGCCTCTTTTGAAAGCTGAACTGGAAACAAAAGTTCCTTCCAGGTTCTCAAATGCTCAGCTAGTGCCACCCATTTGCTTATTATGCTGTTCCATTTTCAGATCCCACATGGGAGAGCAGGCCCTAAGCCACTGGGACAGCATCTCTTTTCTCCCAGTGCTCTCCCAGGCTGGCTGAAAACAGAGGGAGCTTGCATGAAACCTGTATTGTGGAAACATTAAACCAAACTTTCTGCATCAAAAAAGTTTGGTGAGAACAGGTAAATATTCGGTATTGGAGAATGTGAAGGAACAAGGTGTTTAATCTGGAGCTAAACTCTATTCATCTAAAGATCTGGGTACACCATGAGTAGATAAACAGAGTAGATTCTATATAATATGCAAAAGAAATTAAAAGTTCCGCTAAAAAGCCCTGCTTGTTTCTCACTAGTTTATATTTTCTTGTTTCTTGTTCTGGCTCTGCCTCATCATCTTCTCTCAGTGGGCCATGGGTGTTACCAAGCAACATGGTAATACTTGGCCCAGGTCCTAAACCATGGATTTTTGTAAACATCAGTGAATAAAATTATTTAACATCCTGCCTGAACATTGTCTTAAACCTCTGGGTACACACTAGGGAATGCCAGGCCTATACAACTTACATGCAAAAAAGAAAAAGGCTCCTTTCTGAATCAATTTTAAGTCACCATTTCTTGCCAGATGAACATTTCAAATTCAAGACCTTTCAAAACTATTTTGCAGAAAGTGAGATATAGTCAGAGACACCCAACCAGTGTGTGACTGAGGGGGAAGCACCCCCTTGAGCCACAGGAATCCACATTTCCAAACTTCTTGAGCTGGAAAGTGACCCTGAACCAGGGTTTTTGCCTCCTAGGGCAAGTCCCTAACTCATGGGATACCAACAAACCATCACATCTCACATAGAGATTCCCACCTCTGGAGCAATATTTTTCCCACTGGGGCTGCACTTTACCCTATTCCTAAACCAGCTGTATGAGCCTCATGCCCTGGCTGTCTAGGAGGCCCTCAGACACCAATGCATATATTTTAGGACGTGCTACCCTCTCAGCTGCAATCCCACATCCCAGATCCCTGCTCTGAGATATGGCCACTAACCGGTTTCCCTATTCAAAGCATGGGATGGCTCCTGCTGGAGAAGAAACCTGGGAGGTCTGATCCTGTCTGTGAGTTTGCTTCCCAGTCTCCCCTCCCTGCCTAATTGTACATGGCAGCCAGGAATGCTTCCCAATGAAGGCATGAATGGAGGGGGCACAGTGCTCCCCTTCTGCACCCTGTCCCCAGCTCCTGGGCAGAAAGGGGCTATTCCCAGCTCTCTGCTCAGGCTGCAGGAAGGGCACCCCTGCTTTGGAGAGCTGGTTCTGCTGCCTTCCCTCCCTCCCAGAAAAAAAGACATCTCCAGGAAGAAATGGACTCATCACAAGGTGCTTAGCAGGACGAGTCGTCTCCCTTCAAATCAAGGACTTGCAATTTGTGCTGCTTTGGGGCTGTGGGAGGGCACTGGTCTCACTCTCCCTTTCCATTTGACTCAGCCTTCTCATAGCAGGGATTATCCTCCTCTATCAAAGGCAAAGCTGCGGAGCAGACGCCCGCCTATTCTTCCTGAGCACTGAGCCTGACAGCCGGCTTTTCAGCCCCGCTCCCATTACCAGCTGCCCTACAATGAGGGAGCTAAACTCCACACAAGGCCCACATGGAGCTCCAGAAGGAGCTGGGGGGCTGAGGGTGCAGGAGGGGAGAGGGGGAAGCCGGGTTGAGCGGAGCAAGGGAGAGAAACAACTCATGCAGATGAGGGAGAGTTAATCCTATTTAGCACATGTATATTATCAATGAGTGTGTGTGGTGGGGAAAGGCAGGGGGGAGAACCCCCCACTGCAGGCAGGCGGAGGCAGACAAAAAGGTCATTCATGTGTGGCTCACAGAATTAAGAAGGTACTGCAATCTGCTGCTGGTTTGGCTCCAAATGCTTCTTCATATTCAAATCAAAGCCCTTCCCCCAAACCCAACCTGCAAAACTTCCTCGTTTCCATGTCCCTGCCTCACTGTGCAATTACAATTTGAGTTTTACCTTCCTTCCCTTCTGGTGGCACAGGGGGGGAGGAGAGGGGTGGCAGCACTTCAGGATCAACTCAGCACCACAACCCAGGTCTAAAAATTTCAGTTTACACTAAGATCCAGGCTTCAGAAATGTAATATTAGTATGGTCCACCATGTGTCCCAAGTGTTATTCCAGAAACAGCTCAGGACCCACATTTCCAAGGCTCCAGACCCACTGCTGAGAAGAGCTCTTAAAATGCTGATCCCTTCGGAAATTTTGCCTATAGGGTCCAGAACTGAGATATCAGCCTGAGAGGTCAGGAACATTTTGGTGGAATGGTTTGACCCTGGATCATCATTATCTGTGGCTTCACAATGAGACTTTGAATTCACAAAGATCACCTTTGTCCAGATTTTAACTCAAGTGCACCGCACCAAGTGACTTCCTACATCCTCCCATCTTGGCTGCACAGCACAACTGTACCTTCCCCTGCACAGTTTCTGCTTCCCTGAGAGCCAGGGAAAAGGAATCCAAAACTCAGGGTTATTTTAAATAACAGCGCGGGGATGAAAGACCAGGGCTGGAGTAAGGCATTTGAAATGCATAAGAAGTCTCAGGCTTGAATCTACAGGCTGCCCCTTTAGAGAGAAAGCAAAATGTATTTTGGACAAACCATTTGACTGCTTATGAACCACAAATGCAAACATTGCTCCCTAATTTGCATTCAGTGCCAGAGGAGACCTGCACTCCCTCTAATGAGCACTGCCAGCCACCCTTTCCTAGGGAAAACTCCCCAGCCACCCAAAAGAAAACTGCAATTCCTCTGGGGCTCCTGCACTGGCTGACTCCAGGCTTTGGATGGCTGCTTGCGCTGTGTTGTGCAGCTCTCGCCTCACCCCCCGGTAATCTCCTTGCCTTCGCCACAGGAATCAGGGATAGAGGAGCTCTCTCCTCCCCTACTGTACATGCTCATAGGTTTTAATCCAATTAAACTGTTCTCTCCCCTTGACAGATTCTCTTTTTTCTTCATTTGCTTTCAATAAAGAAGCATCATTTGCTTGGGAGCATTCCAGGGTTGCAACAACAGGCCCTTCGCTTACATGTGTCGCTTACAAGTGGAAAACTGCAAACGAAGCTCGAGGTTTATTTTAGAAGGAGGGTGGAAATGGCCTTGTTATTTAATATTTGTTTTTTTAATGCTTTTAAAACCTTATTAAGCAAATTAAATTTCAAGAGACATCTCACTCCTATTCTGGGAAGTCCCTTCCTTGTCCCTTTCTTGTACCAAATTGGTATGTCAGCACAGGCGTGCCCATTGCCTGGCTCCTGCAGGCCCGTCGAGCATTGATTTTGACACTTAACAGAATTAGAAATGCCAGCCATCCAAACCTTGATGGCTTTTCACAGGGAAAGAGCCCTAACCTCCATTAGGAGGCTTCCTTTTATCACATAGATCCTCTTATAATTCAATTTGCAATGAAATTCTCTCCCATCTCCCCAAACCTTGCCAGCTGCCAGCCCCATTCCTCTACCACCAACACTTATGCCTCAATCAAATAGACCTATATCCAACCCTTTCCATAATTTAAAATAATCATCACTTATACCAGCTTCCCTCTGCTGGAAGGAAGCCACGGTCAATAGGTGAATCAGGTCTGCGCCTTGTACCTCTGGGTTAACAAATGTTGAAAAGAGGGTGAGACGAAGTGCTCCGTAAATATCTCTTGTGCCAACCTAATAAACTTAATGTCATAATGCAGCGCCCCGAAGTTCCTTGAAAAAATGTGCCTGAAACATGAAGATAGCAGTGAAAAACTCAAATATTTGTTGGGCTGCAAATCCTCCAGCCCTCAAGCAAATAGCTATCTGTACAGAAACAAAGTAAGGAAAATAAAACTCAAAGATAAGTGGAACTGCTGCTAATGTGAGGCAGTGCACTACCTGGGTTTGATCCAAAAATTAGTCAAGTTCTTCATTTAACTACAGGGGGTGGTTGGATTAGGTCCCACTTGGCTGATGTGCCGGGGGCAGGAACGTGCGATTCTGTATCTTTCTCCCCTTTTTAAATGCTCTCAGACTCCTATGGTATTTTACAAATCATTCAAGGACTTGATGGGTTAGCAGGAAATTTCCTTTGTGCTGCTCTGCCAGAGACTAGGAACAGATCTGGTAGGCAGCTCTTCTCCATTATACAGTGTGCAAGATCCCCATTCGGCTACAGTAGGGGAATGTATGCACAGGATTAAAAATTATCCATGATTACAATTTAGAGTGTTATAAACCACTCAGCACCTGGAGCCCTAGCGAGGTGATATTTAAAGATTAATAAAATAAGCATTTGAAAATCCACTTCCCCTTTGGTTATTTGCCAGGATCACAGTCCAGAATATAGCATTTTCTGTTCAAGAACTGGTAAGCTGATTAACAGCTAAAGGAGAGCACTTTTCTGTACTTCCTTCAGCATGTACAGTGCATGCCGGATCATCAGCATGAATAGGGGGAAGCCCATCCTGACCTGTATCTTAATAACCAGAAAGTCAGTCCAGAGACTGCATTTTATTAAATAGTTATTGAAGGAGTAACTCCTGTTCAGGTATCTGGCCAAACTGACTATCCATCAATTTGAGATCAGTTGAATTGAAATCTGAGGAGTTACTTGTCTGGTGATGACTGGACTTTCATTAAGTACAGGTTTTCATTTTGAGTATGTTTTTAAGCCTTGATCCTCAAGATGGAGCATATGCATTTAAATCCATCTACCTAAGTAGTGTGTTTTGGCCTGATGTTCAGGATCTGTTTCAAAATTCACTAGAATTTGTGTCTATCTTTCCACTGGCATCAATGGGCTATAGATTGCATCCCAATGCAGGAGATCACTTAATTTAAGTTTGACACCAAAGGCTATTGAAGTGAATTAAACAATTCCCATTGACACCAATGGTCTTGGAACCATCCTCTTCTATCTCCCGCTTTATCTTAAAAGCATTAGAAGGAAATTAAATAGAAAACAGGGCACCTTAGCAAGGTAAATGGCATTTAAACTATAAAGGACTAGCCTCTTAATCTGTACAGGTTTGAGTAAGGTTTCTGAAAATTAAACAAGTTTCTCTCTCCTATAGTGTATTTTTCTCTTGAACAGCCTATACTGCTGTTTCCACTGGAATGAGATTTGGCGTTCAGTGAGATTTACCCATATGACTTCTCAAAGTACAGACAATTGTTGCAAATGATGCTACCCATTAACAGTAAATGCTTTCACTGTCTCCAGCTCTATAAATCTCTAAACATTATAAAGAGCTACTCCTTAGTTCCTCCCATGAGAGGTTAGAGATGGGACTTTTGTGGACACAAGTAGTAAAAGTAAGAAAGGTTTTTTCTCCCTCCTCCTTTGAGTAGCTCTTTATTGAATGGACAGGTCGGAAGGGAGGGGCACCCCGACCTCAACAGTTACATTCTTTACCGTATAGTTTCCCTTATGCTCTGCATCAGAGTTCCCCTGGAAGAAACTCATTAAGGAAAGGATTTTGAACCATTTGCACTCCCTGTTATTATTTTTTACATGATTCTTCCAAAACCTAAGACAATAAATATAAAGCTCAGGAGTTCCCTGTCTTACAGATTTAGTTTTAAAATGTTATTTGTACCAGTGGCATGAGAGGAACATTCACACAAGACACAAGTAGCAGGGCCCGTAGAGGATGGAGTAGGGCATGTTGCTCCAACAGGAGGGGTTTATTCGAGTGCCAATCAACTGAATGCCCCAAAGAGAGGGTGAGCATCCCCTCCTTCACTCTGTTTCTCTCTGTGCTTACAGGCCAGATCCTGTTCTCACTTCCCTCCTGCCAACCCTCATCACCTCCATTGGCTTTCTCAGAGGAACTCGAGATTAATGCCCATGTATCAAAGCAGATTTAAGAATTACTTTATTTCAGTGGAAAGGTCTTGCTGTTACTTTAAAATATGTCCTTCTCTTTTTGTCTGACATTGCAATTAATCAAGTCTCCCACCCACTCAGAGCCTGTCTTGAGAGTTTCTCTGTCTCTCACTTTCTTTTACAGATGAGGCTTTAGAGCCTGCCAGAATTTATGGAGGGAAGTAACATGGATTCAGTCAGGACCTCAGAAATCAGGTTCAGATACTCTCCTCACCCTCTGTTCCAAGGTAGACCAGTGGTCAGTTCCTCTCCCTACACACATCTCCTGCATCCCTGTGGCCACACAGGGTCTTGAACAGTGTCAGGTCCAACTCTGACAAAAAGGAAGCAGACATCTAAAGTGGCAGGCTTGAGGAATCTCAGGGCTCCAATTAGCATAATTAACTTAGTCTAACAAAGGGCACTGTGCAACCTGATGCCTCCCAGCAAATCAGTCTCACAGGCTCTCCCCAGCCCCCAAATCTGAGGCTACAAGGAAACCCAGGAGGACCCAGCTGGTTTTGGGGAGGAGGCCAGAAGAAGGGGAGAGGGGGACTGGGAATCTCAAAGTTTTGCTCATGGTGAAAGTACTTTTCCATGAGCAGAAGTAATTTAGCCCTTTGTTTTTAACATTACTGTATTTGGCAAAGAGTTTTGGACTCGTTCTGTCTCACACTATCCAATAGTCAGCTTCGCTATCCAGGAGCCCAAGTCCAAACCTGGGCGCAGAGTTAATCATTCCCAGCTACAGTGCTGGGTCTGGGTCAGGGTCAGGGTCATCACCAAACCGTCCTCTACAGCCATGGAGTCACTACTAGGTGTTATAAGCAGGGTTGTGTATGTACGAAGCTGATCATAGAGAGAAACAGGGAGGGACTTGTTTGGTTGGTTTGTATATGTGTTAGGAAAAGGGAATCACTAAAGAACAATGTAAATATTATAAATTCTAACTGCAGGCTTTAAAAAGTAGGCCTGGTTATTTGTTTTTTTGGCAAAACATGTCTGTTTTTCCTTTGTCAGTAGGTGCAAGTTGATTTCTGGAGCCAAAAACACCTCTTTTTGGCTAAATACCTGTTTCTTTTTTCTTTTAGTAGCACACCCTGGAGGAACATAACTGAACTGACATAAATTATATGCAGAGGAACTGGGAGTTTAATGAATAGAAGACTCGTGGAATTCACTTGATGTTGGCACATTAACACACTTTTTCCTGTGCACTGAAAGTAGGTTCTGTAGATTTCCCACATAAAGCGGGGGGAAAAAAAAAAAAAAAAAAAGAGAAAGAGGAAAAAAAAACTTTTAAGACTCAGACCTTAGAGTTATATGAGTAGTTTGAGCATTTGGTTCAGTCCCACTGAAATGACATTTGAATGAACCAAGACCAGACACAGCAGGAGAGTGTCAAGGTAGGCAGCAGAAATCTTCACATATGTTCTTCGGTATATGCTTCGTAAATGCTTGTAAACAAATAATTTCATGATAGCTTTAACCTGAAATAAAAAATACAAGTACCAAAAGCCTGTCCCTCTCATTCATATTTAGACTAACAAACTCAAACCCAAAGCTGGCAGTTTGGAGTAAGTGAAGAATATAACGGGCACCAAGAGAGTAGTACCTATGCCCTTAGAAACAGCAAGCGTTTCCGCATTCCCCCTGGTTGTTTAAATACTGCACACTGGTGACTGGAAGTCTTTTTTAAAACAGAACCTGGGTGCATAAATAAATGTACGCTGACTTGTGCTGATGCTGTTCCAGCATTATAGGAAACACATTTGTTTATCAGGTTTGATTAAGCTTACATGATCCAAGTTCTGCCAGAGTCAGGAGTGCATTGTACACATCGTTTGATAAGGGAGAAGGATGAGTTATGTAAACACCTAGCAACATGTGAGGGAGATTTACTCTAATTGTTTATGTGCCTTTGTGGAAAGATTATAATCATGTTGTTTCATTAAACAAAACAGTTGTACAAGTTCTATAAGACAAATTGCCTTTTGCTCTATTCACTTGCAAAGGTCATCCTGTTACCACTGATTAGCACCAGACAGCCAGTCATACTTTGGCAAAAGGCAAGTTCATTCATAACAGGAATGCAGAGTCTCTGAGAATAGGTTTCCCAGTGACTGACTTGGCAAAGAGACAACGTAGAAAACACTTCTGCCCTATATCAAACATTCACCTTCTGACAGCTCCAGAGGACATCTATCCTTCACAGCGCTGCTGAGCACCATCAGATCAAGCCTTTGGTTGCATGAGAGTCACAAGTAAATACACAGAGGTGAAACGCAGGTAAATCCTTTCCAGATATTACTAACCAATGCAGTAACCAACCTCATTGTTAACTAATCCCCAAAAGAACTGTTAAAAGTTTGAGAAAATACAGCAGCAGAGGAAGCTGAAGTTCTACTCTAGGTCTATCCTAGTGTTGGAGAAACCTCTTCCTAATTCCTCCTCCTGCACCCCCATCTCACTTCATTATAGGTAGCCCAAGGAGTGGTCCTGGACTCCCTTAACATATACACACACCACTTCACAGACCTTAGTAGCTATCTTTCTTTGTCTCTTTGATAGGCATGTAGGAAACAAATGAGAAGGAGATGTCTGAAGAGTCCATTAACATTGTTAGGGTAGATGCGTTAACAATAAATCAATTCTTTTTGACATGACTGCTGCAGTAATGAAGGTACTTTTCTGGATAACTCTTCTTAATGTAAGATAAGATATGGATGGCCCATATCTTTCTGACATACATCCAGCATATCAAACAGTGGCATAAAATGTTGTTTTGTTGATGTGAAAATTAGAGATAAAATTTAAGATTAACAATGATGGGTGGTTTTGTCTGTCATCTTTTTTGAGGGATAGGGGTCATACACTCCTGAGGATGGTAGAGTCAGTGCCCTACCTATGAAAAGAAAATGAACATCCAACAAGGCCCATATTAGAAGGCCCTTCTTTCCTCTAGAGATGAAAAGAGTCAGTCAAAGGAAAAACATGCCTAAACTGGAATGTCACGCTACATTTCTCCACTGCTTCTGAGGTTCTGGCATTTGAAGGTATCTTTTAAGGCTCTGGTTTTTGATATATACAAGGTATTTCTAGTATAGTGAAGAAATGTATATAAGGGTCAAAGTGGCAAGGGAGAGAAACAAACCAACCAAATAAATAGCAAGTACCAGGGGAAGGCCATGGCTGCCTCATGTGGTAGGAGGGGTAAGTCATGTCCTGTAGTTTAACTGATCTCCTTGCTGACAGACTGGGAAAGGATGGATGGAAATAGGAAGGTCTTCTTTTCCTTCTCCTAAATATACAGGGGCCTATCACTCTTCAGTTGCATTCTGCTTGGGGTCCCATTTATCCTGTGAAACAGGGCACAGCCCAGAGCTGTCCCAGCTGGTGGCATCCAGATCAGCTCTGAGGTCACCAGTACAGTCCTGCTGAGGGCAAAAGCAGCACCAGCACTGCACCCAGGACTGTTGCATGCCTTTCTTTGGCTGGCTGTAAGTATGCAGAGAGCAATGCTTATAGGTGTCCCTTGGCAATGTTATGCCCCAGTTTGCCTACGTTTAAAGCTGATGTAATACTAATATCCACTATAGCACATACACCTCTGTCTATCTTGTTTCTTAGGTGAGGTATTCAATTAATGTTTGGCTAGACCTCAAATCTATGGAGAAAAGACATTATTACCTTGAACCACCTTGAAGACAGACGTAATTGTATTGTTAGGATCAATAACAAAACCCTCGGTAGTAATAAAAAACTTATTTTTTTCTGCTTCAGAGTATTGTTTCAGCTATGGAGAAAATTAACTTTTAATTACTTTGAGGATAAAGAAAGAAACAAACAACTAACTGCCTCAGCTAACTGATGAAGAAGTCATGCAAAACATATTTTGACTTGAGATAGGTAAATGTCAAAGTCTTCTAACTTTGGAGATAAATTCAGACTCAAATCCTGAGGTCTGAATTAGACACTGGTGTTTTGGTTTTGTGTCTAACCTAAAATGGGAAAAGGATCAACAGCTCATTAGAGAAATTGCTTTTGTGATTTTTGTTGCAAAATGGGATAGTGGAGCAAGATATTTGTTCCTGTGCAGCTAAAACTTCGCAAGATTTCAGCCTTAAACCCCAAGCCTAGTCCAAAATTTGACTCCCAAAAAGCATGTCTTTCTACACCAAAGGCCACGAAATCCTTCAGGAAATTCAATTTACTGTTTAAAATGCTGCATTTTGAACCTCTCGAGTCTAACACATTTCCAAGATAGCTTGATAGTACTGGAACCGGTTTAAACAAATAGAAAAGGAAAAACACCATGGTTTTTCCTTTCAAAACTTTTAACTTGGAAATATTTGGAGTAATTTTTTTTAAGCCTTTTTACGTTTTTCTTTTTGTTTCATTTTTATTTTTCACTAGGTTTTGCCACCGAGTGTGAAGAAATCACTGACAATTTCCCCAACTTTTTTCCCTTCCATTTATAGTGTCCTTTTTTCCAGTTTTCTTTCTGTTGTTTTCCAGTTTGTGTACAGTAGAAAAATTGTGAAAAGAAAGAAATAAAACCACAAAACACAAAATCTCCACTTTCAGGAAGAAGTAAGAAAGAAGGAGGTATAGAGGGATGCATTCCAGAAAGATATGGATGTTGTTGCATTCTCTGGCTTCTTCATTTAAGCAGGGTGTAAAGGGGCAGAAAGGAAAGAAGTATCTGAAGTGAAGTGCCAGTACATAAACTATTAATATTTTTAAATTGCTGCATTTAACCCCAAGTACCCACTGGATGGATACCCATTTTGTTGTGTGTTGCCAGACTCAGGAAAGATACCTTTTATAACTGAAAGCATTCTAAATCTGGGGCACAACATTTTGGGGTTGATCTCTTTACTAGGTCGTCTAGTAGACAAAAGCCCCTCTTGGCAGTTTCCTAAAATACTACCCATTTCTGTTAATGTTCCCCCCTTAACAAGCTGCCGTGCCACGCACCAGCAGTTGCATTCACATGGTAGCAATGGTATCAATTGCTGTTTGCACTGGTCCTGCAGTACCTTGTCCTTGAACATGGCTGCTTCCCATTCAGCTTTGAGATTAGAGATTCATTCAATACAACTATGACTAATAAAGTAAATAAATAAATAACAGACCTGAAAAAAGCTTTGCTAAGGAGTTAAACATTCTGCTAATCATAACAAGCCTCCAAAGCCATTCATTCAGCAAGATATTTTTCTTACCTCTCAAAAGAGCCCATCATGTGCTGTGGAATGGCAGGAAGAGAAATTTTGTTTAAGAAAGACATAAAAGGGGTCACCTGCAACCAGCTTGCATCATTCTGCATTGCTAGCAATACTAGGCAGCTGTGGTTCTTCCTGGCCTTGAGGCTATCTCAGCCCCAGATCCAGCCCTTTCTATCTCCTTTCTTACTGCTGACCCAGTGAAGACTCTTCTGTCCATGGCATTTTTTTTTAAATAATAAATTTGTTTAGTGCACTGTGGGAATATCCCTGTTTTTTGATTTTGAAACTGTAACAGGCTTGCCCTGGCTGCTTTTCCGCCTGGCATCAGGAGCACAGTTTCAAAAACACAGAGGTGAATTCTCAAGCAGTAACGTGCTGAGCAAAACAGACCCAGCTTCTAAGCAGGACCAGCAATAAGGCCACAAGGACTATAGCCTTGCTATATAGGTGAGATTAAACACAAATTTAATAGCAAACTGAGACCTAGGGCCTTATGTGACATCTCTAAAATCTCAGACATTGGTCTCACTAGAATCTGGCCTCAAATCACAGAAGTAGGTTAATATTAGCCTGTTCAAACAGATTTTCAGTCAAGATATCTCTCAGAAACAGGAAGCTGGAAGGTAAAGACAATTTTAAATCATATACTTTCATTCCTTAAGGTTTTTTTTCCACTTCAACCTAGGCCTGAAGCTGTAAAGACAAGTTCTGACCCAAGTACTCCAAATTCAGTGACAGGGTGGATGGTTTCCACTTCCATATTGAAACCCAGACCCACTCTTCCCATCTTTCCAGAGAGCTGAAGTTGCTCTTGGATCCACTTCTTGCAGGTGACACTGCTGCTCTTTTAGATGAAGGACTGAGATTCTAAACTGATTTACAAAGCCAGCGCTGAGTAGATGAGCAAAATGAAATCATAGCTGCCTGACCTGCTTATACACTAAAAGGCCTTGGGGGAAAAAAAAAAAAAAATTAAAAAAATCAATTAATCAGTTTGTTTATGGAGGCAACTTATCAACAGGGAGCACAAGGAACTGATTGGCCAGGCCTGTTAATAAGCAAGGTGAATTGCAGATGGTTGCATTAACTGATTTCAAATTTTGGGGCATTGATTTTTGTTAAGAAGATTCATTTCCACTGACCCTCCTCCCACAGACAGAATCACTGTCCCTTTATGTCAAAGTAGTAACATGCTGCGATTAAGAATTACCATGTCACCATTTCAAGAGGATTTTGATACACTCAGGGTTTCTAAGACTGGGCTAAACAGAACAGCTGCTTGTCTGCTACCTCCATGTTTTCTGAAGGCACCTTAGGAGACAGTGTTCATAAGATACTAAAAGGCAAATATACTTAAAATTAACCATTATGTTTGCAAAGTACCTGTTTTGTGTAAAATAGTAGGTTATGTTCAAAATCTGTGCAAAAACAAGGAAGAATTTCTATTACTTTTT
This sequence comes from Todiramphus chloris collaris, assembly GCA_025345505.1. Classification (NCBI taxonomy): domain Eukaryota; kingdom Metazoa; phylum Chordata; class Aves; order Coraciiformes; family Alcedinidae; genus Todiramphus; species Todiramphus chloris. Next base: position 4,537,596 of record JANVCC010000040.1, read on the forward strand.
CAATTTCAAAACATTGATAATATATACAATAAAGAAAAATATAAATATCAGTACTACCTCACACTTTCTATAGTTTTATTTAATATTTTAAATTCTATTTTTAGAGGCACATTTAAAGCCTATGATGTGTGAGTTTATAGTATCTATTGTAGTTGGACGTTACAAGTGCTAGTGAACATTACAGCCCGTAATCTCTTGACAGGCAGAGGTTAGCCTCAGGAAAACCTGTGCATTCAAACACCTGCCCCATGGGAACACCTGGCTGTCAGTCCAACCACTGCTCCTATCCCTGTTCTATAAACCAAAGCCATCATTTCCTTCTTTCTGCCAGCCCAAGGTGGATGCTGACATCTCACTTCCATTCCCCTGTTCAAGGCACACCCTTTGAAAGGGTACTCCCAGAGCTGCTGCTTTGGAGAGGGCTGTAGATAACACCTGTAGGGATACTGGGCATTGCAGCATCCTGGGAATGGGCTTCAGAGGCCCCAGCAGAGAAAACTGCCTGTGGGATGCGCCGGCTGTAGAGAACCCAAAGTGGGTGCTGGACATACAACCTGCCTATGTGAAGAGACCCTGTGCAAGGCTTACACTTCATGAAAACCACGCATCAGTATCCAGACTTAGAAAGAGCACTGAGCCTTAATAAAGATTCTCTTACCTCAGTAGGGGGATTACAATTCCACCCAAGCACAGCTGTCAGAAGGCAGCTTGCAGGGACCAACATTGTTAGGAGATAACAGTTGTTTGGTTTCTTTCTCTGCTCCCTCTCAAAATCTGGTGTACGATGCACACATTTCATTTCTTCTTCTGTCTGAACTAGGTTGCCCATGATTATAAATCGCCTTGGTGATTTCTTTGGAAACTTTGCCTCATTTATGCTCATGACCTCATAACCTCCTGATACCTTTACTTACATCAGGACTTCTTCCACAGTAGTGCCATTTATTGTCATTCTCCTGAGACCAAAAGGGCAAAGGCAAAGGAACTACAGGCACTTACATCTGAGATGCAAAAAAATATGGTTTTGAAAAAAGTATAAACAGATGAGAATGTGAATGCTGGGAGAGCAGGATCACCCAGCGCTGAGTTTCTACAGAGGCCCTTTTATTTACTGAACATTTATGTGTATACGAATATTCAGCCCTTGATAGAGCAAAGAGCTGGTTTTGATACTAGCAGCAAAAATATTTGCTGTAAATGTCATGACACGCCTTGTCCATAATATGATTTTTTCCAGATGGTTATTTTTTTCAAATTACTGAATGGAAAAAATATGTCTTAAGACAAGTACACATAAAAATAATGCTTTTTCCTATTATTGTTTTTTGGTTTTTTCCTTCTGTGTTTGTAAACGCATTGCTGCCTGCCATGGGATGATATGCTGGGAGAGCACATGCATCCTGACATCTGATTAATCATGCAAAGCAGTAGATGCATAATTCTTAACTGACAGGGTAGCTGATCAGGAACCATTTTATTACATGAAATGCAAAGGTGCACGGTATTCACACCCTCTTCAAGATGGTTTCTAACACCAAAACATTCCACTGAGTGAGCAGATATTCAAGATGGATTTAACTCCAAGTAAACCCATACCTCTTCTGTTAGCTGGGACATAAACCTGCTTCTGGATCCAAAATGATATCAGATGGCAGTCCCACCCAATGCAGCCTTTGGATGATTGTGTTGATCCTGCTCTTAATTTATTAAATCTGGTGTCTGTGAGGATGTACCAGATGTGGGGCACCTCTCCTGTAAAACAACATCCAACTCTGTAGTGCATTTGTTTCCCATGAAGCAGTGAAGTCAGTTGAGCTCTGCCCACAAAATCTGGAGCCTGGAAAGCAGCTTCTCCAAGACATGATTGTGCTGAGGCTGAGAAGGACAGACTCCTGCATAACAGCAACTTGAATTTGGGATGATTCCTCATGACGAGCATCATAACATGCTTTCCACTTGCTAAAGCTTTCTCTTATTCACATTCCTGAGAAGCATAGTGACCTGCCAAGCTGGTGGGGTGAAGGACTAGGATTTTAGTGATGGAGTCCAGGGAAGAGTGTCATGTAGTAGGTGAAAGGAGGAAAGGGAGTAACCTACCTGTGGGCTTTTCAGAAAGAAGATGGGGGCTATATCCAGACCATGAGGTTCCCCATCCTGTTCTTCAGGCATCCAGAGTCTGCCTTTCTCCATGACAGCCCAATAGCTTTTTGTTCAGCAGCCCCCACCAGTATGTAGAAGGCACATATTGCTCTCCTGCCCAGCCCACTGCCTAGTAGGGCAAGAGGTGTGGGCCCCACAGATGGAAAAGCTGCAGCAGGTACAGTCTGTTCTTGTGTATTAATATCATGTGTCACGCTGAATGACACCTTTCCCCAGCCAGGAGCTGGGGTGTTGCCTGAAGAGATCAGTTAACGTGAACTGGGCATGGACTTTCTAGCTTATAGCCCAAATCTGAATCTTTTGGTTCAGTTCTGGCACTGTCCTGATCAACTCTGGCTTGGACAAGAGTTAAGAGCACTTGACATTTTATAGAATAAAGCCTTAATGCAAACCAGTTAGTGAAGCATGAGCCTAGCAATTTCTCTTCTGTTAAAAAAAAAAAAAGAAGAAATTTGGAAAGGGGATAGAAGGGCAAAGTTCAGAGTGGTTTCAGATTCCCACAATAACAACGAAGCCCAGCTCTTTCCCAAACACTTGCACATTTCCTTAGAAACAGGTGACAGACATCTGCAAGGCTGAGTTCAGCGCTGGAACGATCCAGACTCCCTTTCTCGGTTGTGGGTGTTCTGCTCTTACAAGAGTGAGAGAGATTCAGCTTAAATATTTCCAGACAATGCTGCAATTTATTTTAAGTGTAATAGGGGTCATTCTTCACTGAAAGAATATAATAATTGTTCTGTGTGAAAGCAGAAGAAATGCAAGGAAGCAGAAGATAACAAGAATTACACCCACCCAATACATGGTTATTAAACAGCTTTCTCATGTCTCCGCATCCTGGGTATCACACCACTGCACTTATCCCAGTCCCAGCCACAGAATAACACAGGATCCTTTCCTTGTGCTATTCTGTATTCACTAGGGGAATGGCTCTTGAGAAGCTCCTGATTCTGAACAAACTCTGGGTCTCATCAGTTGCATTAGGAAAGAAAAATGTGAAGAACAAAAGTGGTGACAATGGCCATCCAGCAGCAATATACACATCCTGCCTTGCTGAGACTCAGATCAATTACCACCATGCTATATCATTTTTCAGGGGTTGGACCCTAAATGACCTTGCACAGTATTTCATCTGATAGGGTAACAGTCATCAGCTTGGTTTCCTCCAATAATACCTACTTTGGAATGTGCAAGGCATGACGTTGTGTCTACAGTGAGGTGGTGTTACTTCAGAGAAGAAGTATTCCCTGTCCACCTTGAGCTCTGGAACTGAAATTTGGTCTTTTAATCTTGACCAACACCAAAGAAAATAAAATTCATTTCATATCAAGTGGTAGAAAAGCCAAGACTCAATCACAATACCTGCCTTCCAATGAACAAGATCTTCTGTCTATGAATCTGATACACATTCAACTGTTTCTAGTGCTTTGTACAGGAAATGTTTCAGTTGGAAAGCATCATCACTTAGAGAGAAAAATAAAAATACCGTAGATGGTTTTAAGCTCTACATCTGTGGAAATCTCATTAGGTAGTTTTAGATGTGCTGGCATCTGGAAAAAATCATCCCTCTAAACAGAAAAATATGTCATAAATGTCATAACGGGGTGTTGGAGAAGCACATGAAATTAGTTTGGTTCTTCAACTCAGCATCTCTGGCCGGAATTGTTAAAAAGAAAATACTTGTATAAAGCATTAAAAGGTTTTTGTCAGAGTTTGGCTCTATGGACCAACGTGGAGTCTAAAGAGTACTGAATACCTGCTGGAAAGATGTAAAACTCTGGAGAGCTACAATAGGTTGGAGCCAATTCAAACACTCACAGAAGGTGAGTACAAGTACAGTGAAGCCTGCAGTCTGGATGGGCTCCTTCAGCAACAGGCAGGTGCTTTGCTCTCACCAATAAACGAAGCAAAGCCTCTAAGGGATGTCATCCCTCTGTCCTCCTTCACTGGATGTTTGCATCAGGCATCACTGAAGATGTCAGGCCAGCTCCATTTAGGAGCTAATAGTCTTCTGTTGAGGGGCGTCAGCCTCCCTTGAGGTAGACAGAGGTGGAAAGCACTCATGAGCTTTGTAGGTTGGTACTGTCTTCAGTCCCCCAAGAACGTTCATAGGGATTTTCTCTTCTGGGCACCACAGCATCACACCTAGTATTGCTCTGTGCTGAGCAAGCAGATGTCAGACAGAAGGTGAGCAAGGAGCCTGCAGAGCTTTGGGTGTCCCTGAGCACAGGAACAGCACAAGAGGACTGCAAACACCTGCACATGCCATGAATCTCCAGCTTCCAGGCTAGCTGCTTGTGTCTTGCACTCCTTTTAGGGTTTGTCCAAGGTAAAACACTCCTTCTAGGCTCCATCCAGGTCAAGAACAGTGACTATGCTAAATTTGGGGTAGCAATAAGCACTAAGCTTCCTTCTGCCAGGTGCCACATCCAGAGCACCATCACTGCAGAAGTTAGAAGCTCAGCTAGGTATTTTTCAGAGACTTCTAAAGGTCCTTCACCTTGGCTGATTTACAGACAAGCTGAGCAAATACCTTTGGAATGTCCTGAGCCTGTTCCCAAAGAATTTTCAGCGCTCCTAGGTATGTGGAGTGGCAGGTATTTTTTCAGGGATGACTACAGCAACCAAAAGCTGTTTTCTGAGGGAAGATGGTCAACTTCTGGGATGCACAAACTGCAGTAGTCAGTTAGTACTGATTGCTGCCTTGTTATTGCAGACTATCTCATAACAGTTAATGTGTGTGCTAAATACCAGCCCCCCAGGCCTTCACAAGGTGCACATCAAGAAGGTATAAGGCAACTGGAGATACAATTTCCTTGGGTAGTATGTAAAATGCAGGCCATGATCACAACTGGTGATTAAAAATCCTGTGGCAATCTCTGCAACAGGACGTTCGATCCATTGTCCCAAATCTAATCATTACACTCTGCCCTCTGCCCATTTAGCATCCTTCTAGTGTTTCAATTGCAGATAGTATTGCAGTGCATTTCCTGACCTGAATAGTTTAACGGATCATAATTGTCTCATGGTTACTTCATGCTCCCACAGTCGGTGTGTCGTATCCATCTGTTTTCTTTATTCTTACGTGTAAACTGTAAGGTCTTTGGGTCCAATCACTGCCGCTGAGCTCTGTGTTAATACAGCACCGAGCGCAGGGGGGTCCTGATTTTTAGGTTCAGCAGCAGAACAACCCATAATTAATAAATGGCGGCTTGTCGCTTCTAAGCAGAAAAGCGACGCAGCAATCTGTCAGGGTACAGAGGAGGAGGGTGTGACCTCTCCCATCAGGCCTATGTCCCTTGGGATTCTGCTGATCATCCTCATTTTCTTTGGGAAAGTTATGGTGCTGATCAGTTTTTTGTGCATTCAGTTTCACTCCAACCCAGGAACAGATGGTGGCACAAAAGAGGAGTGACTTAAAATCACTTTGTCCTGTTCTCCCCCTCCACCTGCTCCTAATCACAAGCCATCCATACATTTAAATACCAAACAAGAGGAAGGAAAGTGCTTGTGTGTGCAACAGAAATACCAAACAATGTTTGCATTAGAAAAAAAAAAAACTTAGACATCCCTTTCAGTCCCTAGCAGCAGTCCCCATGGAAAATAATGTTAAAATAAACAAAAAGCAACAATTCTTTTCTGACTGATGATTTTAGAATATGGTCGGTGCCTCTAAATGCAACCAGCCGTCCCTCCCACAATCCTGCTATCCACCCAGAACTGTGCCCCTATTTTCAGGGTGTCTCTTCACCCTCTGACACATGCATGTGAATTGTCTTTCTTAATGATCTTTAAGCATTATTAAGAGCAAGAGAAATCCTAGTCATGATATAAGCCTGTTAAAGGATGACAATGAAAAATCATTAATAATGATGCAGAATGGGCAGAAATGTGCAGTTTGCACTGCCACTTCTGCATGTAGAAAGAAGCAGACTGATATATTTTTATTAAATGAGGATGATGAAGTATCCCCCAGTCTATAAGTAACAACAATAACAAAAAAGATGTTAAACAGTATTTATCAGGAAGTTATTTCAATCTACATACCTAGAAAACATTAAGCCAAAGTCCTATAAGACCTGGCCAAGGTGCTTTCTAGATTTGTAGTGTTATTTTTTAATAAATCTTGAAAGCAACTGTATTTCTGAAGACTGGTACACGACTTGTGTATCTACTCACCTCAGCTTGGCTCCATCTTGTACAGTTCTGCTGTGCATTCCTGGGCAGGTCTAGAATTTGGCTGGAAGATCTCCATGTCACTACTGAAAAAAAAAAAAAAAAAAAGAAAAAAGATACCTGTGAGGTTGTCTCTAAAATACCAGAGGGATTATTCAGCAGGTACTAAAATCAGTTGCAGCCATAGAGGCTACATCTACACTGCAAGGGGTGGCTACAGCCACCATGTTCCACACATTCACATTAGCTCTGTGCTGGCTTCAGGCACATGCCAGGATGAACAGACACATGACAGCAATTCTCTGGAACACTATGGAAAAAAAATGTTCATGGCAGATCAGCTGGAGTTACCTGGAGTTACAGAGGCTAACAGCTACAGCAGACGCCTGGTCCTGGCTCTCAGGAGTTTGCAAACTGCAGTGGAAAGCTGCAGATACAGAGCTGAGCCCTGTCCTGATTCAGCAGGACTTTCTAGCAAGTTATCCTCATGAAGTTATGCTAGCATTGACTATGGCCACCACCCTCCATCTGCCAGCCACCATCTGCTGGGACTTACAGGTTATGTGTCACTGCAAAATGCTTCCATACCTCAGTGATGAGGCTTCCCTCTGTGAATGATGTTTGGGGAAGGCATCTGCAGAGCACCGGGAAGGAGGAAGAATTGCCCATCTTTTAGAGTTCATCTGGAGTCATCTCTTCAGACATCATTCACATAGGGAAGCAAACTAGAGTCCATCATACTTGTTACTCAGACAGACTCAAGCCAGCATTGAAAAGGGGAAGCTCCATGTTTGTTGGAAGCTGCTTTTGTCTCTGTGTAGGATCATCTGATCCTGCCTAGGGAGTCCCATAGCCACTATTGCTTCAAGGAAGATCATTTACTTTAATGCCCATCCTTTTAAACAACCCCACACTTGCTGTCTATGTGCAATACTCCCCAACCACATCTCTCCTCTGTGCACCGTTGGTGCCCCAGATCAGTCTGGATAGGCTTCACACAGGGTTGTTGGGATGCCTGAAAAAAAGAAACTGCCACAGTCTTGCATTTGTGCTATTCAGTGGAAAATTGTCTTTGTCAGGGACACTTTGATGCCTAAGCTGGGATGTAAGCTGCAAGTCAGCACAGTCCCACTGCTTCTAGCAGACTTACAGGATTTGTGTGAGTACAGGAATTTGCCACTTCGTTACAGAGCTCCTTTAGCAACAGCCTACCCTGAATGAGGCCCCGTGGCCAGCTAGCAGAGGTAGCAATTTTCTCTTCACTGTGGTAAACAGCAAACTCACTGATATTATTTTAATCAGCTCTAAGTGCATAGGAAGGCTCTGTGCAGATAGGTGTGTATTAACAAGGAGCACACTCATGTTGTGCTGCTAAGTATTTTTGGGTGGCCGGCCAAGCAGAGCTGCCTTTCAAACTGCCTCAGAAGGAGAAATATTAATAAACTCCCTGCAGCATGCAGATTTGATTGAATTTCTCATGGATCATAGCTTGCCTGCAGCAGGGTGGCATACCTGTCAAGCTAAGACATTGTTCCATAATTGTTCCTGATGCATTGTGTGCTAATTACCATTGCTGAAAATAATCTCCAAAGATTATGGCAGGCATCATAAATAACAAGCCAGCGGTTCGACACTGCATTATGACAAGGCCTCAATCGCTCTTATCTTTTACTGGAGTGGAGCCTATGCATTAGCTTTACTAATGAATCTTTTTCATTTGTACAAGTGATGTTTCCATTTGACAATGACATGAACATAAAGTGGAGGTTAATTTACTCTATTCCGAGAGGTTCATTATTTAACCTGACGTTGAGGACAAAACAATGTAGCCTAATAGACGGAAAATAGAAATTACTTGTGATGAATTTTGCCATTTAACACTCTCGCGCTCAGAGGCAGCACGCGCGGCAAGAGGATGAGTTTGCTTCACCAGCAAAACCACTTTATTTCCACGGTTCTGAAAAAAAAAAGAAAAAGATTCCTTGACTCCCAGAATCCCCTGTACCTTGTAAAACACGATGGATTTACACAGACATAAAAACTGCTGGTAACTAATGGCCCAACGTTGTCATTGTGTCAATTTTTATCAGATTAGTTGGCATTAACACTGTATCACCGATTGCCTTACAAGCCAAGCTGCTGTGAATTGAATTGGATTCAGGTAGCTATTAGAATTGCCAATTTAAACACTCGGGGCTTATCTCAGCTCTAAGCCATTGACAAAAAGGTTTGGTCACTTCCCCGACATTTTCTGACATGTGTGCTCTGGGCAAGCGATGCAGCATCCGGTCGCAGGCTGCGCTCATCCCTCCAGGCCTTCAAAATGTATCTATTCAACATTAATTTAACATCGTCCAATGTGGTTTGAATCAAGCAAATATTTTCCTTGTTTATTGCACACACTCATTGTGCTGTTTCAAGGAGGTTTATTAATAGTTTGCAATAAATTTGCTAAACAATTTGCAATAAATTATACAGTCATATTTATAGCAGTGACACATTTTAGAGGACAAAAGTTGACCTTTCCCATGCCTCAAAGAGAGAAGGGGCAGGGTGTATCCATTACAACCCAGCCTCTCCTAGGCTCATATCCTGGTTCCTTCAGCTAACAGAGAAGATAAAATGTATCTGCTCAAAAGCCATTTTAATTTGTTTACAAACAATGGGACATACTCTCTGGGACCCTGTGAATGCTGCTGGGCTGGATTCTGCAATGCTACAGGACAGAAACCTGTAGGGTCTGTTCAGAGGGCTTTGCAGGGCAAGGAGCCCTTTGGATTTGGGGTTTTGCTTTTTTTGTTTTGTTTGGACAGGGTTTTTAATGTTTGGGTGGGTTTTTTTTTTTCATTCATAGTTTGACAAAAAGCAACATCTTGAGAGGAAACACTCCAGTTTCAACAGTACTGCATTTTCCAACAACAACAAAAACGTTCCTTTAATGACTTCCAAATTGCATCTAATATTTAGTCAGTGAGAGATGTGGTGATGTGTCTGAAGGATTTCTCCAGTTCTGCACTGACCCCATCTCACCACCATGGCTCTCAGCTGTTGTCTGGCTCACCACCATAGCCACCTACACCCCTTCACTTCCGGACCACCAAAGAAAAGGCCAGTTACAGCGATGGACAAACCCAAGTAGAAACTGCAGCCTCTCACTGCTCCATCACAGAGCTGAGATGGATCTCTGGAGGTGGCACACAGCAAACCTCCACTCTCCCCTCAGCTGTGGGGTTTACATCCATCTTTCCTGAGGCCATGCTCCTCCACCCTCCCCATTTATGTCCAGCTGGGAATGTGGAGCAGAAAGGAAAAATAATCCTCCATATTTTTCCAGACATTAAGGCTGCTCTGGCTAGCTCTGTCCTGGCAGAGAGCATCGTAGTAGCATCCTCAGTGACCGCATGTGATCAGGAAACAGTTTTCACATTTCCGAGAGGCAGTTTCTCCTGTCACACCGGGATAATGACGCAGAGCATGTAGGCTGCCTCCCTGCCACCTACCACCCCGACAACGGAGAGCAGCCCATAAAAGGTGCTGGTGAGGTAATGGTCTCACTTCTCGGAGCGAGGGAGCACAGTGGTGAGAAAGAAAGACCATCATTTGAGGCACAAACCGGGCAGCAGTTTGACTATGCCTCTTTTTTACTGCATATTATTACAGCATTACATTCATAGTCAAGGGTCAGCTGCCATTTCCTGGGGTTTATAACTTGCCTGTTTTAATTAACATCAGGCTCAAACTTGGTAGGGAGGCGGGGTCAGCCCAGATGTTAATGTTATTCCAAAAGTGCCTTATATCAGCAGTGTTATTTAAAATATATTAAGCAAGTAACATTTAGGGATGTGCTGATTCCAGGGTTGTATTTTAGACAAATAATGAAGACAGGTCTTTATTTTGGAAGAAAGCAATTTGGCATAGACCTTGTGGCCCTCTGATGCAGCTCACCACCGAGTGACAGGAAGAACCAGTTCTCTCCTGTTCATGGGGGGCTCCTCTGAACTGGGTCAGCCTGGCAGGGGGAACAAGCATCCTGCTGACAGGTCCAGGCTGGTCTGGGGTCTCAGGAAGGCTGATATGAGCTCACATACAGTGGTTTATGAACTCGGTGGCACCCCTTCACTCACCAGGAGAAATGGTTTCCTGATGCTGTTTATACCGGGAACGGAGAGATGCAGCAACACACAAATTCGGCAAGAGAAGGCCAAGAAGCAACTTTATTAATTTATAACTCTGTTTTATATACCCTAGCCCCATAGGGTGATTGGTCAGTGATCACCCAGCTCCTAGGGTGATTGGCTAAAGTCCTACAACACCCATTTCAAAATATTTTTCCAATGTACCAGAAACAGAACTTAGCAAAACACCAGGTGTTGGTCCAGCTTACAAAAACCATCCTACTGTTTTTCATAACTTGTGTGAGAAAGGCAGGACTCTCACTGAATATTGTGAGAACCTGAGAAAATCTCTCCGCTAGCAGCTTTTCAGCATCCACAGTTTCCCACTGTCATTCTGCCCCAGGAGCCCAGCCCCACAAAAGCAGAGCCCTCACTGGGTTTTCCACTGTCCCCTGCCCTCTACTTACCTGCAAAATGAAGAACTGGCTGTTGAAAGCTAGCTAAGCAGACAAGTAGTATCACTTTAAAGAGTTGCCTTAAATACACATTCTCCAATTTCCAGGATGTTTTTGCTGGTATTGGAAGTACTGTAGTAGCACTAGCGCCGTTACACATAGAGCAAGGTGGTCACTACCACTTCTGCAGCCTTTGCTTATAGAGACGTGGCCATTCTTTGCATATCTGCAAACTGTGGCAGTGATCTGAGTTACACACACAAAGTTACTGTGCTTGTGGCATTGATATTGTCAACAGAGGCACTGGGACTTGGCATCACCTTTTTAGAAACCACTCATATTCAATTGGCTACTGTCTAAAGAAGTTGTTGTCTTCGCTGTTCTGGTAGTAGATGCCTGTGTGCAGTGTTGAAGTCCTTTCTGGTGAGTTAAAGACTGGCAGGGACTCTCTACTTTAACTCTGAATGCCAGTGCTGTTGTGCATATAGACTATTTCCTTTTGCTTTAGCCCAGATTTCTGGGTTTTCCAAGTCCATGTTGCTTTCTATAGCTTCACCTCGGTCAGGGTGACTTATAATCTCCCTATTCCTCTATGCACTGGCCTGCAAACTCAAAAGCTCTTGTAGCTTTAGGAGCAGTTTCAACCTACTCACTAGAAAAAGTCATCCACAAAATCAGCATATCTGCTTAACCAGCCTCCACCACTGGTCACGTCTCACTTGCTCATCTACCAAGTATCTAGCTTGGAGACAGGACCTGGTGCTGACCTCATGCCACAGGCAGGGAGATGAAGTTTCAAGTGGATATGGGACTTGCCTGAGGTAATACTGGGAATCTGTGGCAGAGGTGGGAACTGAACACAAGTCTTATAAGTTCTTGAGCTCTGAACAATTGACCATCCTTC
>JANVCC010000040.1:4549412-4749469 GCA_025345505.1 Todiramphus chloris collaris
ACACAAGTCTTATAAGTTCTTGAGCTCTGAACAATTGACCATCCTTCCCTGAGTATATGGCCTCTTCCTAAGTACTAATACAGACCTACTTTTGGCACTAGAGGAGGCTTGGAGAAAGCAGCACACAAAATAGCCCTAACTTGCACGCTGCTTGTCACAACAAACAAGAAAGAGAATCAGATCTTTAGCCTGTGGGGACTATTCCCAAAGGATATAGAAATGATAACTAAGAGAAGCGAATCTATTTCCAGTTGGCTTGAAATTATGCTACAAAGGGTCATCTCTGATAGAAAAAAGTTTTAAATCCATACATCAAAAACAACTAAAAAGCGGCTTATTAGTTGCCAGTTACATTATGCTATGAGCTAAGGACTGGTCTGCCCTGTCCCCAGGCTCCTTCCTTTTCTGCATAAATTAATAGAGAAGTGTCATATCATCACTCTTGCTACATTTGAATGCCCAGGACTAAACGTTTAGGGACGTAGCCGGTACGGTAGCTTTTCCCTTCATGGTAAAGCTACCAAAACTGCCCCAGGCAAAAAGTGACATTTCTCCAATGCTAACAGAGAAAAATGCTAACAAGCTAATTTTGCCTGTTTTGCTTTAATTTTGATTAGGGACTCACTGGCTACAGGTAAATATCTCAGTCTGATGGAGTTGAAAGCGTGCTGTTTGCTTTGTCTTCGCTCATTAGCAAACAGCAGGAGCAAATATAGTGGGTAAGTTGATTACAGCTCTTGGCTCCTTTTACAGGCAAGCAGTGAGTTCCTCAGGAGCACATTCCATCTAGGTGTTATATCCCCTGGTGACTCACACAACAGTCACGCCCCCTGAGATCATGGCTAGAGCATCCTACTGGGTTGGGGGGGCGGGGAGGGGGCAGGTATAGTTGGTTTTTGTTGGTTTTTTTCCCCATGTGGAAATCTGATAACTTCACCAATTCTTTCCTGGATGCCTTTTATTGTGTTTACCTTCAGAAACAGAAACATTTGATTATGTGTTGAGAAGCTGCATGTTGCCTTGTAAACTTTGAAATTATTTTCAGGTGTATTCTGTGGGTATTTTTCCTCTCAGAAACTTAAGGTGCCTCTGTAGCAAATAACTAGGTATAGGTATTTATGGAGTCCTCATTTTGTTTCTTAGAAACACGGAAGTCCCTTCTGCTCTTACTAACATGAGTAGGAATAAGCTAGGGGTTTTTAAAGGAATTAAACGACTTTACCACAGCATATCAGACAGATGAGGGAATGTTTACCAAAGGAGGAAGGGGACATTACTCTGATCCTGCTTCTGATCCCTACCACCCTCGGACATTGCTGAATGCATCAGTGCTGGCAAGGTTGTATTTTCTTTTTGCCTTTAATACATCTTCCAGAGAGCCACAGTTCCCTTACTGAGGGAAACTGTAGAAGGGCAACAGATGTTTCTGAAAGCCAGAAGCATAGAAGACAGTTAACAAGGAGCATCAGTAGCATGGGTATCATATAACTATCTAAAAAGGAATGAGAGCACAGTAGTTTGCTGCTCATGGAGGTGAAAAAACTGCAAGTAGAAGGAGGAAAACTAAACATGTGAAAACATCTGTTGTAAAGAGTCACTGGAGAAATAGCTCTGTATTAATACAGGAGGTGCATCAGCCCCCAGTGCCCTACGCCATGAGGTGTGCAATAAACAGGAGGCAGCGAAACAGGAAAGATCAAGGGCCAAACCAAGTCGCACAAAAGCCTCTCGCTCGCTGCTGGGCTCACTTGCTTATGCCTAGTGACCAACACTCAATGCCTGGGAACACTCATACCTCTTGATATCCTAGTCCTGTCTAGGCAAATATTGGCAAGACACCAACCAGGAGATCTGCAGCTCTTACTCCAAGAGTAACTGACTCCCACGGGACTGCCAAAGAGGACTCGGGCCTCTTTTGCTATGGCTTTTCTCTGCAGGTGCTGTCAGCTCTTGCCTGCTTGGGAGGATCCAGAGAAAACTGAAATCCATCAGTCAATGAATGCACAAGATAGAAGATTCCCACACTAAGAGACACCACTGTCCTGTGGCCATTCCTCACCTTGGAAATGACAACCTAACTCTCTGGAACACATGGGTGTTGGTGGAACCAAAGTGGGGCTATGGGATAACATTTAGTGTTATGCCTTGTGCAGAAGTTAACTGTCTACCAGAGCAGTGCAAACAGAGGTAGGCTTCGATGGGCTTTTACCCCAACACTGGCCCCCACAAAGCTGTCGCCTTAAATTGTCCCACCAGTAAGTTGTATTTCAACTTTTTCCCTTCTCATTTTCACACTCAGAATCTGAGATGACATGAATCACAACATAATCACAAACCTGCACCCATTTAGAGGGGAGAACTGTGGAGTTTGTGAGACCAAGAAAGCTTTGACTTTTTTTGTAAAATGTCAGGGGTTATTCTCTAGCAGGGAAAAGTTATAAGCAGTTCCCAAGATCCGGGGATGCAGATCCAATAAAGGCAGACAAAAGATTTGAGGTTATGTTCTTCAGAGGGGAGCCTCTTTTGTTTGTTTGTTTTGTTTTTACTCAAAGGGCATTTTTAATTTGTTCCTCGGTTGGCTGTTTCCAAATATATTTGTCTTTGCCATCTTCCTCCTTTCCTGCCTCTCTCTGGTTCTGATTTTCACAGCCATTAGTAAATACATCACCAGTGGGATCTCTTCTCTAGGATTTATGTTTATAGTTAAAAATCAATTTCATCTCAGAAAAGAGGATGGAGGGAAAAAGTGTGTGAGGAAAGGAATAAAATATAATAAAAAGAATAAGAAAGAAAAATCACACAGATATTTGGATGAGACTGAACAGTGTCCCCAGTTTATGGAGAGCCCTGATGCCATACACTGGCTTTGAGTCACGGTGTTCAAAAATATATTGATTTCAATATATTAATTTCAATATAGAGAAGATAAAAAATAAAGACCCATATTAGATTGTCTATTAAAAGTATATTCCAGCATGACATAACAATGGCATATAAATGAAACTGTTGATATTTGCCAGAAGAGATGGGTGCTCACACAAACTTCTCGGCATCCTGTAATTGTCTGGTGAAATTTTAACTCCAAATTGCCAGAGCTCTGTATGGACAGACTGGCATGTGTTTAAATTTGGCTTCTAGGAGATTAGTTTGCATGAGCATTTCCCAGGCACACACTAAAAGGACAGTAGCTCATTCAGCTCTAGAAACTTTAAACAGTTAAACAATTCAGGTAAACCAGCTGAGGTGCTGAGTGTACTGGGGCTGAAGGCTGAACCAGGGAGGCACTGCTGTGGTAGTGCCTTTCCAGCACCCCCAGGCTCCTTCCTTGCCCCATGGCAGATATAGCAGTTGGATCACTGCATGACTGCACCGTCGTGAAGCCATTTAAGTAGCCCTTAATAAGTTAGTTCATTTAGGCAGAAACAGGTTTAAGGCTCCCCTGTACAAACAGCTGAACACTGTTCAGAGAAGCAGACAGATCTGGAAGGGGGCAGCAGCAGGAGATAGCCACTTCCTCAGCCAGCAAAACTGCAGCCAAGAGAGGCTGCGTGATAACAGCCTTCTACCCTGGGGCCGGAAGGTCTTGTCCTTGCCCAAACTCTTGATTTTCATCAATATAAGAGAACATTGAAAATCTGTAAAATTTCCATCCAGTCATTCTCAATTTATTGCATCAGGAGGGAATAAACATCATACATTTTCTACATTAGATCTACCCTGAGCTGTGCAGGATTTATTTTATTTAGACCACACATTGTGTGGTGTATTTATAAAGCAGAGACCTCCAAAATACAGTTCTGCGCCGGGAGGTCTCAGCTGAGCCATATATTGAACAATCACACACTTTAGCAAGCTGGTAAATGTGAAAACTAGAAGTCACAGAAGCATCTGGTCAATACAATGGGAAATTGGTAGGAAAGCTGGATGTGGGGCAGAGCGGGCAGGAGACTGGAACTGCCATTAGACTCCGAGCTCTCCTGCAAATCGCAGGACAGCCTTTTCCCAGCATCCTCCCTGCTCGCCATGAGTCACTACAGAGGCTCCACATTGAGTTATCGCCATTTAGAGTGGCATTTCCTTTCAGACTGCACAAAGCAAAGGAGCCATATTAGTAAATTTATTGAGTATTTCATTAGATCAATATGGAGTATGATTTAGGGGCCTCTGCCCAGGCTCTTTAAATCTATTTAATCAAACCAATTAATAAAAAAAATATCTAGAAAGTTGAAACATATCCTGTAAGGTGGATCGTAAATATACTCCCTTACTTATGCTTTTGATCTCAGCCAGGTAATTAACGGCTTTGGTTAAGTTCAAGTCATTCCCTCATGCCTGCTTGTGGTCATAAAGCCCTAGGGCTATGCATAGATCATGGATTTATTATGGGTTTTTTTCCAGTTGCAAAAGCTTCTCTAGTTCTGTTTCCATTTTTTTTCTTCTTTCCTTTAATTCCACCTATGCAGACTTCTGTGGCTTTCAACCCTAGCGACAACAGCAGTGGCTGTCATGTTCTGTGCAATAATGCAATGGAAAACAAGGCCCTTTTGTCTTCTAGCTTTTAGGATACCATAAATACAATTGAAACATGGGTATCCCAACTGTTTTGCCAGAGCTGTAACGTCACCATTGCACATGGCAGGCTAATACTCCTTCCTCAGTGGGGCATCAGCTTCACTTCAGGAGAGATGAGACAAACTCGACAGGAAATCAACCTTCTACCCTCTTCATCCAAAAGCAAAGGGGTGGGAATATATTCCTCTGTGGAGCAGAGGCCCTTAAGCTAGAAAACTCTCAGCCATTTAGACAAGCATGGGGAAAGCTGAAGGGAGAAAAAAAAATTGTGTCCGTCACAGGGTATGTGTAGTACACTGGAGAGAGAGAGAGCATGAACACATTTCTTCCCAGAGTCTTTAAAGTCAAGATAGCAGCTTTATCTTGCTTTACAATCAAGGAAATCCGGGCTCTGGGGGAGAGAGACAAGGGACAGATGAATGGGTTTCCTCTAAGCACATGTAATATATATCAGTATCTGAAGAACATTGGTCATAACTCTTGGACAGTGCCCCATAACAAAATAAATAATGAGGATTGCTGGGCTCACTGGCTGCTTGGAACAGGAAAGCTGAGCCTGAACACGCCGCAGACAAGGAGCTTCTCTCTCCTGCTCACAATAAGAATCTAATTTTTCACAGCAAACAGCTGTGAGAGGTGAAAAAAAACCCAACAAACCAACAAACAACAAAACACAAAAACAACTACTCACTTTTTTAACACAACTCCCTAGAAGAACATGTCTTTCCAAATGAGTGTCAAGTTAATTTTCCATGGTTATATGAACATCACAGGAAATATGCTGAGGTATTCTGGGTGATTAATAGATGTATATAAAATACCAAACATCCTTCCATTGGGGATCATATTTGTTTGGTAGAATAGCTTAAGGTAATATGGAGCACTGCGGGAGACCTGAGAGGTTGCAATTCTCATTGTGTGCTTTATGCTACCACTCTTAATTCCCAAATACAATCTGGCACTCATGGAGCTACTAAGAAGTTCCCATGAAGGCCTTCTGATCTAGACTGACAAGGCAGAAACAGAATAGAGATCTTCTCTGTGACAGACAGGACAGTACCCTGACTGCTGTCTGTGAGTTGCACTCAGGTTTCTCAATACCCAGTTCAGCCTTCTCCAACTTACACCTTTCAGAAATACTCTGCCACCATCCATGGGCAAGGATTACAGTATATTTGCTGGTTTTAACGCAAGAACCCTGGAGGAGAACGTCTCTTTTCTGTGCATCACACCTCAAAACACTTGCTACAATCCAAGACCTCTTGGGAACTGCTGGCAGCCACAAAAGCTGGGGTGGTTTCCCTACTGCAAGAAGGGACAGCAGCTGATGTTACAGGAAAAATACTGGTATGCAGAGGTAAGAGGGAGAGTCTACTAGTTGCCCAATCCTACCAAAAGCTTCAGGATGAGTTATTCTGACCTTTGACTGCGTAAGTGAAAGTCCACAAATGGACTTAACATCAACCTTAACATCACCCTAAGAAAAGGCACAGACCATAGTCTTGCTTTATCTTTCAGTTGGGCTTTCCCTTTCACGAGCAGCCATGTGGCAATGAAAGGACCAGAGGGGATCATCCCTTCCTGAGACCATCTGCAAGTACAAAAAACTGATGGCAGATCCTTTGAAGACAGCAAGAGTCCTTCCATCAATTTCAGCCAACCTTGGATCTAGCCCAGAGCTCACAGCTGAATGACTCACTGGTGAGGTTTTTTCTACTTACCAAAGACAGAAAGAAGATGCTGCTCTCAGACCAGGTTGGGGTCCATGCTGATGAGACCCTTCTGGTTTTTTTCAGCAGTCATGGGATCAGAGCAAAAGCATTATCAGCTGTGTCTTATTACTACAGGGTTTCTAAACTTGTCAGGCCCCAGAATGAGTCTCTTCCCCCCTAACCCCCTCTCCCTTCCCAAGGTCTGGGGTGACCATGTTCAGTGGGCTTTTGATGAGTTGCCATCACGGTGGTCCCATTCTCACCCAAACCACATTCAGCTATGGGGGGGACTAGGAAGGCAGGGGGTGGGGGGAGTGTAAAGGGACTTCTGAAAGCAGGAAAACAAATCCATAGCTAGTAAATTATATATAGCTCTTATCCCACAATTAGTTTGTAATTCTGAAGGACTGCAGACAGTCAGACTCCTGTGTAATAATGCCCGAGATCAGATTCTCATTGAATTGAAGGACTTAGAAGAAAGATATGCAACAAAAATTAGGCCAGGATCTATACCAGTTTACACTACTGAAAGGTCGGTCCCTATACAAGTTTTTAGCAAAAAATGTGAGGCCCTTTCTTCACTTAGCTTTTTATTTGCATAAGTTCTTTTCCCCCTTTGCATGTTTTGTCTATCTCAAATCCAGTTTCTTATCACTACTTCAGTGATGGTCATAATAAGGTTACTCCTACTTTACACCATTGTAAGACACTGTCAGAAAACAGATATCACTGTGGGTGAAAAGAAATATATTTCCAGTTTAGATAATTAGAAATAGACATTGAAAACAATGTGTTTTATATATCACATTATATATATAACATTGCAAAATGGGTGGTACTTGAATTTATCCATTCATCATAAATATTGATCACTCGCGTAGTAAGTGATAAATCAAAATGCAGTAATCACTAAATCAAAGATTTATATGAGTAAAGAGCAGCAAAGCAATTAATCAATTCCCTGTACAGCCCATGATTAATTAGGTTCCAGTCTGAAAGCATAGAGGCTGGTTTACAATTAAGACTATTGCAGATAGGCTTTTTTTTTTTCCCTAAACATCCTGTTCTTGAAAAGGAGATAAGTTGACCCCAAACAAACAATGCTCTAAGAAGGATCAGATGATACAGTTGTGTGTTTACATTCAAGGCTCTCAAGTCCTAGAAGCACAGATCACAGGAGACAGAAGCAACAGCGTGTTGCTGAAATCTCAGAGTCACATCCTTCACTCCATCTGGGCTTTCTCTGTTCCACAGCTCAGAATAGACACTCACCCCGGTGCACGGGATCTGGGAGGTAAAGCCATCAGACAGATGCTCTTGGGTCAGCATGGATCCTGCTGGCTGTCTCTAACCAGTGTCTGTTAAAGACCTATCAGGAGCTGACATGGATCCCAGTTACTTTTGACACTCCAGGTACAGTGGAGTTTGCAAGTGCCACTACCCTTGTGGAAAGCAGCCTCAGACAGAGGGGCTCTGGTCACCTTCTTGCCCTGCACCAGCATCGCAGAGGCAGAGGGTAAAGCTGGAAGTGTCACAAAGTGCCACAGTCCTTCCCGTTGCAGAGGAAAGTGTGTCCTCCTGAGCCTAGAGAGTATCAGCTGCAGCATCCCAGCAGTGGGTCCCACCTGCAGTTACTGGTGACAGCGACTAAGGCAGCATCCAGGGCAAGCCACAGGCTGCTCTACACACCCATTACACAAAGTCACAGCCAGCAGATACCAACAAGTTTATCATCACTTCCCAATGTAGATCACAGGGCAATCTTTTGGCACATCCCACCTCTGTGCTTCGACATGACCCACGTAGGGTTCAGCTTTGAATCAGCAGCACTGCTCCAGTCTGTTGAATCAGAAGCCCTGGGCCTGACATGGGATCAGCTGTGTAGCTCAACAGAGCTGGCACAAATATTTGTTCCCAAATTCTCCTACCATCAAGAGCTGCTCCTCATGCCAGCCAGCTGTTTGGCAAGAGCTGTTTCCTGCTCTTACTCATTGTAATGCCTTAGGGAGGCCAGCTCTTGTGCCTGGAAGAGAGCAGCATTAGCACCATGTGACAGCTATTTCATCCCACTCCTTTCTTTCATGAAGAAGAAGATGAAGAACAGGCCTGAGAGCAGCTAAAAACTGGAGAAGAGGACATGCTACTCCAGCTCAAGGTGCACCCTTACTTCAGAAGGATGAAGCCCCAGTTCATGCAAAATGCTCTGGCTTTGGCTTGCTGGAGCACCACAACAACATAAATTCTGTGGCAGCCACCATCACACATCTGTATGACATTTATCAAGCTGTATCTGTGCCTCTGCCCATAGAAAGATGAACAAGAGTCAGACCTGAGAGAGGAGCTATCAAGAAAGGACAAATGCCTCATACTGGAGAAACAGGTTTTCTTCCCTTTCTCTATTTTTTCACTCCAGTATTTTTTAGGGTGCTGACTTTACATCCCTTCCCTAGGAGAAGAGGTGATAGGAGTGTGGATACACAGATGCCTCCAAGCCCTATGTACTTTGACTTGAGAGGCACTAGCTGGAGCCTTCTTTACCTTGGCACTGCACATTACTCCAGATTTTTTTTTTGTATGACATGCATATTGAAAATGCAGAGGTCATGAGTCTGCAGCCTCACCTGTGCACCTTTCTGAGGCTCTCCAGATGTCCTGCTAAGCCAGGTGAGAGCTCTCAGTCTGTGTGCAGAGGTAATGATAAGTTCCCAATTAATAGCTTACTCATCTAGAAAATACAGTTAAGGGTTACCCAGACAGCTCCAGATAAAAGAAAATTATCCAGTATTTTTGAGGAAAAAGTCCAATCATTTTGTTTGACATTTTGAAAATGAAATGTTACAGCTCCATATTTCAACAGGAAGGTTTTGAGACCAAAATTTGCTCAAGCTCAGGCTTTTTATATATAGATGTATACATTTTTTCCAAACAGAACAAAACAACATGTTTTACATAATTCAAAGTGATAGTTTTCAGAAGAGATGACAGTGGTGAGAGCTGTTTCAGAAGAAAACTTACTTTGTGTTCTCTTAAAATGGTGAACAAGCTGAAAAATTAATTATTCACACGTCTTGAAAGCACAAACTGCACAGTGCAGTGTGGGCCCAGGCAGAGGTATGTTAGAAGTCTCTTCTAGTCAGCAATCGAACCTTGATCCTGCTTCATCCACCTCTGCCTGTAACAACTGGACAAGGCATGAGAGCATCCTGTGGCTAATGGCAGGTGCTTTGCACAGAGGTAGCAGCAAAGCATCCCTTCTGCAGAGCGTTGCCTGCAAATGCTCTTTGTGACCTCGTTTTGCCTCGTTGCCTGCATTACTCACTCTGAATTTGGCTGCCTACCTCACTCTCAAGCCTCTTGTCTCTACTCATTTGTGTTAAGCTTAGGACACATGGACAAAATAACCAGAGCAATGCCAAAGCTGTAACCCAACCCTGCGTGTTTTGAAAACAGCAGAGGAAAAGAACACTTTTTTGGTGCAGCGAAAGGGAAAGGAAAGGGGGAACTGGGATAAGGAATCAGCTAATTAGCCTCATCTACATTTCAGCTACATGGTTCACAGGTACTAAATCATTCCTGACATATTTAGGTTGCCATTTATTACCAAAATTATTCAATGTGAATTTTGCCATTTAGGACGTGTTAAGAAAAATACTTATGCCTTCAGAGTGACTCCAGAGTTGATCCCTTCTGACATAACGGCACCAGCGGGTCATGATTTAAGAGCACCCACGCCTGCCTGCGGCAGCAACCTGGGCACAGAGGTGGACGCAGAGGATGGCAGAGCTGGATTCAGACCTGAGACTGGGGTGCTCAGAAGTGACAGTCAAAAAACCTCACATCTCTGCCATCCCCCCACAAAGCTACAAATTCGTATCTTCTGCTATGATAATCTCAACACTCGCTTCAGTGTTCTTGAGATATATTGAAGATTTTTCATGCAGAAAGACTTAACTTAAAGCTTAGTCTTGAAACAGTATAATCACAGGGGAATCATAGACTTATGCCAAAGGATACACACAAACGTGAATACACACACACGCTTCACAGGACTATTACACTGCCTTATATATTCAGTGAAATCTTCATGGGTCATTAATGGGTTGTCTACATTATTTTGAGCCATAGTTCTCCCCCCACACACCCCAAAAAAAACCCCCACAAACAGCAAGCAACAGCAAACAAACCTCTCTCTCTCAAGCCTTAACATTTATGGACACCAGTGTCACAAGTGCAGGGAGGCTTCAGCTGATCTACACGAACTTGGAATTAACACAGGGACTCTGTATTTGTATCTTCGCTCAGATCACCACTAGCCTGGCAATTGTGCCTCTGCTCACCAGTACCACCAGCTTTTCTCTTTCCTGTTGTGTTCTTATTGTTCTTCTAATGGAGAACTGAGATTTCTCACACTGTGTGTGACTGCATGTGTTTACATCCATAGGTCCCCATTTAATAACTTTAAGATGCAGTGGCTAATTTCAAAGGAAATTTGACAGGGCAACCAAGGTCTCAGAGATATGAAGTTCATGTAGGTTTTATGAAAATTGATTCCTGGATAGAGGAAACTGCTCTTATTAATGTCTCCCACAGAGAAAATGCTAATAAACTCACCCTTTATTAGACATTAGAGAGTCAATGTAGAAAAGAAATGCTGGAATCCCAGCTCAACAGTCCTGCTGCTTGTGGAAAAATTGTATAATCTGGATTTAGTTTGCTCTGGGCTACCACAGCCAAAGATAGCTCTAAAAAATTAAGAGCTGCCTGTATATTCTATTATAGATTAGTAAACAAAGACCACCCTACATTTGAGGTGAAATTCCCCACATTAGTGATAGGCTGAAGATGAATTTTAATGATATATTTTTATCAGGTCAGTTTCTCTGCCACTGCAAATCAGCAAGTCCTCAGGTGTGAATAAAACCAACCTGATTTTCACCACTTTACTCCTTAGCATTGTTGGGAATATATTCACTCCTGCATCTCTGAGTTCAAAGAGGAAAACACAAATAGCCTTTTCCATTAAATAGTCAAAGTGGGAGTGGTTAGTTGGCAAGATTTTTCCAGTGACTGGGTCTTGATTTTGCAACTGGCTTCCAGTTGAGTCCAAGGCAGTCTGAATTTGACTTTCAGGCTATCTGCTGAGCTGTTTTCCCAGGCTTTTGAAACAGATCCAATCTAATGGCATTTTTTTCTTAGCCAGGGCCAGTTTCCTATCAGAGGTGCAAATTCAGATTTATCTACTACAAGAAGCTTAATAAAAAACACCCTTTTCCCCCTCCCCCAGTCATTGGTTATCATAAACAAATCCCTCAGCAGAAGCTAAAAAGAATATACTTTGAGGTTAAAAGCAGCCTTTAAAAGAAAATGATGTTGTACATCATCCCAAAATTTAATATGACTTTATGCACAATAGTAATGTGCCTGGTAATGCAAAGATTTTTCTAAAGTAGCTTAATAACAATCCAATATTCTCTTCCTTAAAAAATGAAAATGTATGTCAAAAAGGGATCTAATGTAGCTGCATCTTGTATCCATTGATGGAGAGAGCTGATTTACATAGATAGCATTTAACATACTATCATCATTATCCTATCAGTCTTCTGTCTAATCTGGAAGCCTTGAGACAGAGTTCTCAATGTTCTCTGAGGTAAAAAAAATACCAACCAAAATTATGGTAAAGGGGGAGAAAAAAAAATCAGCAAGGGACAGATGAATATCAAATCAGATGAAATAAAAATGGGACTTTTTTTTTTTTTAGCCAGCATGGTATGAGCTTAAAATGCTGAAAAGTGGATAAAACAAATAATGTTTAAGACTGTAGCATACGGTACCACAATGATGAGGAATAAAAGAGGGAATTATGCTAATGCTGGGGTCTGAGCGTGTTTGTGGAGACTTCTTATAGATTGCTTGTGATGGCTTGAAGGATACAGATAGACAGTGTGGATCTCTGAAATCCAGACAGTATATAATATTCATTTCCTTTCCCTCTTACCCCCTTTTGCATCAATTTAATGCTTGTGGAGGATGTAAGCAACTGAAGGAGGCCTTCCACTGTAAGTGGGATGGGGTCATATACAAACCTAGACAGGGTGATGAGACCATCCACACTAAAGTCAGTGATGTCCTGTGCTTCTCTCTTTCTGAACCAAGTTTGCATTAAATCACTCATCTTCAACACAAGCGTGTGGTTATGGCAACATCTCCTACCCCTTGTTCTCTCTCACTTCTACAGCCTTTTTTTAACCTCAGCAAACCCATCAGTGCCTACACTTTTCCCAGCCCTGGTGTTTCCCCCCACACTGTGAGGGGCTGCCTCGAATCCCCACGGTCTGCCCTGTCAGCAGGCGGGACCAGGTCTGCAGGTCCTGCTGCTGCAGCTGCCACGCACAGCTCCCACCACCACCACTGGACTGAGGGTTTCAGGGTGGAAGAGAAATAACGTCACTTCTGCTTGTCCAAAAATCTTTGCCTTTGAAAAAGGGCAACTAAGCAGGTGGCAGCTCAGAAAGGTATACGAGGAGACCAGGGCACGGCTCAGGTCAGCAGGTTAGGGCATCAAAAACAGCAGAAAAAAGCCAGCAGCCAAGGGAACTGTGCAGGCTCCCACATGTGAGGTGACATTACAGCCTTGTGGCTGCCTTTGCTGCACTCTGCACCTTTAAACTCTTATTGAGTGGGCTTAACTGCAGCCACACGAGCAAGGTCAGCACTCAGCTCTGATGCTGGGCCATATCCAGGAGCCACCCAGTCTGTGCTCTCCTTACGGCTCTCTGCACTCCTGCTATGGGGTGGCACCCCCACATGCATTTGTGCACCATCCAGGACATAGGGCAGGAGGGCATTTAGCACAGAGCTATAGGGGCTGCAGCATCCCATTACCATCCCACATATGTGATGTTCCTGCTCTGGGTCCATGGCTGGGCAGACATTTCTCCACCCCTCCCCACATTAAACTGGTTGGGGTACATGATTGCTATGGACCTCATAGCGTAAGAGAACATTGGGTTTCCTTGTCTTCTAGGGACCATTGTAGCCTAGCCACTGGTCATCCCACCTCTCCTGCCAGCCCTTCAGCTCACACCCACTTGTTTGCCTGTTTGACAGATTGGTTCCCTTAGTCCAAACTAAACAACTTTCATGATGTAAGGATGCAGTTGCCCTCTTTGTCTGAGAAAGGCATGGCAGGAATTCCTGCAGCAAAAGAGACCCAGGCACTGGTCCAAATCAGCTAGTGGAATTCGGCAGATTTCAGTGTTGTTTGGATCAGGTCCTTCCAGAGAAGGAGAATAAGTAATACCTCTAGCAGAAAGTAAGCATTTACCTTTCCCTGCATGCCATTCACCACACAGGTCTCTCCCAGGACCACAAGCTAGTCTTGCTCATAGGAGGGTGATACACAGAATCCCAACTGATGGCAATTTCCCAGAGTGAGCACAGGGAGCTGGAGGGCACTACAGGAAATGGGCATCCCTCTGGTGCTGTCTGTACCACACATGTCCCCATGTCATGCGACTGTTCAGCCCTTCATTTCATGCTGCATCTGCCCCTGCATAGAAGGAAGTATGACACAATATAAAGCCTGGTCTAGTCACTGCACCTAATTATGAGGAAGAATAGAGCAAATTTTACCCTTACATGGACATGGAGTGCCAAAGTCATGCTGCTACTGGCAGAGTTTCCCTGTGGTCGCAACTATAGGGTACACAGCAGGGATTTAATCCTGTTGTAAGTAGCATTATCTTGAGCTCAGATATTTGTTCTGGGTTTCACAGGGTTAGCAGTAGGGATCAGTCCTGCCCCCAAAACCTAGTGGCTTTCAAAGTGGAACATGACCATTTTATTAATGGGATTACTTGCCATTGTTTGTTTGCAACCACAAAGCACCGGACTCAGTGACTCGGGAGGTGCCTTCCAGTCTTTTGCTGCCCTGTTGCTAATTGAAAGAAAAGCTGCTGGTTCCCTTGTCCTCAACATTTATCATACATAAATCCCTTGGAGATCTTGCAGAAGGTTTCCGTGGGAGCTCAAGGATATTGGGATGTGAAAACTCCCTGACTTTCTAACTCGTATTTATTTGTCTCACTTTCCTATTTTTTTTCATAAGTGGAGAAAAAATGGGACTATAAAAGAGTGAGTTGCAACGTTATTCTTCATAAGTACACTTTGCTTCACCCACTTGATACTGTCCTTCTCAAGCACATTCAGTCTGATCAACAGAGCTCATAGCAGTGCAGCAGATGGGAAACAATGTCAGAGACCCAGACTAGGAAGAGCCACTCTCCCCACACCTAATCTAGACTCAGGTTTCAAAAATACGTCCTAGAAAATAAATTGCACAAGGTGAGTTGCCCAGAGCAGATGAGAGAAAGTAAAAAAGAGATGCAGAAACCATAGCAAACGTTTTCCAACCAACAATAGGGTTAAATGGGCTTAATGAACCTCTAAGAGGAAAGTTCTGTTGAGGAGAAATAGCTGTATGGATCTTGCTACCTTTTAGGTGAGCAGGGACTGCTTTGGTTTGAAGAGGCTCTGCCCGAGTTATTTACCTCCACGGTGATCTGTGTAGCTGCGAGGGAAAAAGCACCATGCCCGTTCACACCAGTCAGGCTCATGTGATTTAGAAGCAAGGCTGAGGTTTCAGCACATAAATTTCAGTGCAGGGAAGCAAAGATCAGATCATCTCACCACAAAAACAGGAAAGAAAGGGAAAGACTTTTCTTTAAAGGAGTTAAGTTGGAAGAGATCAAAATCAAATCTTTTTCTTAAATACGATAACTGATAATGCCCTAATCCTGGAGACAGACATCTAAGCAGATGCAAAGGATTCATTGAAGACAAGCATTAATGTTTGTAAGATAAAGCCTTTATTGATACTTAGAGTTCCATCAGTTTAACTAAATGTATTTTTAAAACTCATTTAGTGAAAACATGCAAAACCCTTGGGCAGACACTCTAAAATTGTTTTAATGGTTTTAAATTGAATTGGCTTCATGATTCCTTACTAAATTAAACTGTGCTAACTTTAAATTGTTCTGCAAGTAGCCAAGCAGTACTATGCACAAGATTAACTAAACCAAGTATTAAATCCAATTTCAGTCAAACTACCTTACATGTAAGTGTGGAAAAAGCTTTAAATACAGGAAGATCATTAAATATAGGATGGTGACATGGCACCTGGCTAAACACACTAAACACACTGAACCTTGTCCGCTGAGACTCAGGAGTTAGAATCACTTCCAAAAATGGATATATTTGCTTTCTTAATGGTTCTGTACAATTTTTAAGTACCTAGTTGACTACTGATAAATGGTTTTCTAGAGTAAATCTCTGCAGCTCTCACATTCATGTGCTGGCTTTGACACTCCAGGAGACTTAACAAGAACTTTTTTCTTTTGGTTCCTCCATGACTTTCTGAGAGGGAAAGCAAAGAGGTGACATTAAAATGGCAGCACCCAGAGACAGCAGTGACAGCTCTGCAGACTATGATACTGAAAGAGTGACAAGTATTTCTAAAGGCTGCTTTGACAACTCATACCGGAGTTTTCCTTTAAGTTACAATCATTTTTCTGAAGCAGTAAAATTGGTGCCTGAAGGATCTGAAAATGAAGAAATAAAGTTGTGTAAAGTTGGCAGTATCTTACAGTGCTCATCGAGCATCAGTTATATATATAATGCCCTGTCTTACACCTGCCAAAGTTGCCTCAAGGCCCTATTGCCGTGCCATGGTACAGTAGTTTATTAATAAAGCTACTGCTCTGCTTCTGGCAACTCCAGGGCAGCAAACAGGAAGCAAATGTAGGATGGCCTGGGTTGCCACACTAGTACCTGCCCTGCTCCCTTCCCATCCCTTCTGGCCACCCCCCAGGCCTTCTTAGGACCTTCCCAAGAACTGATAATGGGACTGTTTGTTACCTTTCCTGCTCAAGGCACTCCTGGTTCCTAAGAGGGGTGACTGGATTAGTGTCATTGTCATTAGCAGTTTGAGGTTTGCTCCTCCCTCTCTGTGCAGAGGCACAAAGAGAAGGCAACATGGTCATTCTGTTGGGTGCTGCAGGGAAAAACAAGACAGTCCCTTCCCCAGAGCCCAGCGCTGAAGAAAAGAGAGGCAAGCAAGTCGTAAGAACTAATTCTACCCAGTATGTCACGATGCCACCGTTGGTGTGTTAATTATAACTAATGAATTATAATTAATTTTAACAACTGAGGTGTTTAAACCCAACAAGATCCAGATTCAGCAAAGGCGTGCAAGATGTTGAGATGTAGCTGCACCTTCCCAAGGCTGCCGTGAGTTACCTTCCCAAGGCAGCAAGAGGCCAGCACTGCAACCCCCTGGGTCACACCCCGGTCCCAGTGATGCCCATAGGGGAAAACAGTTACTTGCTGCTCTCTCCATTCAGGG
This sequence comes from Todiramphus chloris collaris, assembly GCA_025345505.1. Taxonomy (NCBI): domain Eukaryota; kingdom Metazoa; phylum Chordata; class Aves; order Coraciiformes; family Alcedinidae; genus Todiramphus; species Todiramphus chloris. The sequence continues at coordinate 4,566,099 of JANVCC010000040.1, forward strand.
TTTATCCTGAAGGTTCAACCCAGCCCTTGAAATTTGTTTTCACCTGCCTAGAGAAATGATTGCTTGCCTGAATAATTCAGTTGCTGTCAGCTTTATCAGCTGGACATCAGATTATTATTGTTTTGTTTAGAAGGCAGCAAATCATTCTATGCAAAAGTGAGAATCATCTGTGAACTGCAAAAGCTGGCAACTGGACAAACATCAAGATGTCAGGGAACTTCTTTAACCTTGCCCAGCTGCTGGGCCTGATGTACTTGATTTACACATCAGCATCACCCTGCTTGGTGCCTTCCACCAAAAGGCCAGCATCCTTTTATTTTGGCTCTTCCCTGGATCAGGGAAATTCCTTCTTTTCCAGGCCAACCAACAGAAGCTCACCTAGATTTATGGCTTTGATGAGTGAAATTTTCAGCCTTGAATCTACAGACTGCCACTTTAAATACATTATAGAGATTATCAGCAATGTATCAAGGTGTCTTTGCAGGATGGTATAAACTTCTACTGCACTACTTATTGCCATAAACAATACTTCCAGGTTTTTATTTATATGCGCATTAGCTCAATATGATTGGATCTGTAGCCTGCCCTGGGGACTGGAGTAATTTATATATATCAATAAAGGTCTCCAGCCAGCCACTGGGTGCTCTAAGGGGAACAGTAGTTCCATTTAAAACATTAGGAACTGGAGAAATTGAAAATAACTCTCTATTTAGAGGCCAAGAAGTAAGACAGCAGGCAACAGAGGTCCCAGCACAGCAAGGCTATACTAAAGAGATTGTTAAAATGTCATTTCACTTACATATAAGCCACAGAAAAAAAATATTAACCCTTTCTCTCCTATACTCACTACAAATAACACTTGAAAAGAAAACATATTCTTTAGATCTAAAGTGTTTTAAATAATCCCAGAGGATATGACCACAAAATTTTGAGTGATGCATTCAAAGAATTCAGTGGAGTTTACTCGCAAAATTAGTTTTAAAAAAGACAGAAAATCTCATTACCTTTGCATTTGTTAATCTTAGAGCTGAAATGTAAAAGCAGCAAAAAATTCCCTCAGTGGCTGGATTTTACTAGGCACAAAAAGCAGTGGAAGAAGTGTCATCTTGTCTACCTAAAGTAACCAAACCCAATACTAGTAAGTTTTAACTAGTCTTTGACTGCTCTTTTCCTTTCACAAGCAAGGAAAGCATTGCACAAGCATCTAGCATAGATCTGCTGAGGTTCACCTGCATCCATTGCTCCTGTTTCCCATGGTTCATGGATACACTTGGCTGGTAGTCTAGGTTTTAACAGTGTTTATATAGTAAAAATTCCATCTCACAGTGAACTTTAATGACCTGTAACTCAAACCCAGCTTGATCAACTTCCTATAATTTTTTCAAAAATTTTCTTTACCTTTCTGCAAAAGATAACTAGGAGGTCAGAAGGAGGATAGGGCAAAAATGTTCTGGATAAAAAAAAGCCATTTGAAGCTACACAAGAAAAACAGGCTGCAGGGGCTTGTTGTAGTCTGAACTGTGGAGCCAAACTATTCACATGTTAGGACTAGAAAACATGTGGGATTGGTAGAGAGAAGCATCTGTTAAAAGATGGCCTTCCTCTGTTGCGCTGCTCCATCTTTTCTTTGCTTTGAACTAGAAAAGCAGTAAGAACATGCAAGCTCCTTCTCACCATCCCAGCCCTTCTTCTCTCTCACCTTTGCAGGAATGAGTGCTAGCGTTTCATTTTCCCTCCTCAAAGCTGAGGATTTTTCTGAGGGTCTGAAACGCCAGCATGTGGGTCCTGCCTCCCATAAAGCAAACCAGTTGCGTTTTCTTTCTCTGTTTGCTTAACCTGGAAAACAAAACAAAACAAACCACCAGTGTGATGCTAAACTGGGGAGTAGTCATTTCTAAGCAAACATAGCGTGGCTGATGTGACCGCATTGCAGAGTGAGTGAGCCTTCCTCTCTCCCATCATGCCCCCGCAGCCCAAGAGAAAAAAAAAAATAATTGCTCAATGCATAACAATACCATTGTGTGCGGGAGAATTCCTGCCTGGAAGGAAACATCCCCACCAGAGTCCCTGCTTGCGGCTTGCAGAGCTTTGAACACTCCTGCTGTCCTTGTGCTGCAGCCAAACTAAATCCATTTCCATTCAAAACTCAGATACTGCTTTGCTGTTCCAGGTTTGGGGTTGTTTTCTAAAGGTTTATTTCTTATATAGTATATTTATTTTGCAGTGGATTATGGTTCATGAGGCTTTTGTGTTCCAAGGATACTGTTTTCTGCTCTGGGGACATAGTGTGGGCTGGTGGATAGAGCCATTGGGTAGAGGCTATGGAGACCTGAAGCATTGTTTGGAGCAGGTCATGCCCTGCCGCCTCTCTTCCTGTCCCTTCAGCAAAGCCACCCACCCTCCTGGTTTCATGCATGGTTTCATTGCTCCCACTGAAGGAGTGGTTCCTAATTAATGTTATGAAAGTGCTTTATTGAATCTGTCCAACTCAGTGGGCCTGAGATGATACCTAGGTCTTGTATTAGACCTTGTGCCCTAGAGAAAAGTCATTCTAGGATATGTTAGTGGGAGGAAAGCATGAAATGTTGTGGGGGAAGGATAAATATCAGGAAGAGATGTTCATGTGACAGGGCAAAGGTGAAGGAAAAATGCATGGAAAAGTATCACACCATGGTGGCTGATGAATGTGCGAAATCTGCACCACCTACTGATAGTAAACAGATCTCTCTGATAAGGGAAACGGGGCTAATGCTTGTGCTGGAGGCATTGCTGCACTGGTCTTGGTGGCCACTGCATTTCGTTGACTGCATACAGGGCAGGACAGTCTCCATTCAGCTGGGACTGTGCCCAGATCCTGACCAAACAAGCAGGTCATGGCCAAGGTCCAAACTGGGAGTCCTGGAAATGTTTCTGTGCATTCTGCATGGCATCAGTGGTCCCTCCTAGTAGCTGATAATTATGTTTTTTTCCTGAATAAGTGCATTAGTGCCTCAATATTCTCACTTTGCTTGAAACTGCAGGCACACCATGCTGCAATGGTTGTGTTATTCTAACATTATTAAATGTGCACTCTTCTTTTATTAGGCTTTTTAATAACATTTAAGTTGTACTCCTGGGAATTTTTTCAGAAAGGGAATGTTGGCCAGCCTAATTTGTACATGAAAATACCCCATAGGCCAAGGAAACAAGATTCAGATGAATTTCACATGCCTATGAATACAACAAGTGCTGAAGGAGCTTTGGGGTGTAAAACTGTTCAGCTAGGAATATTTGAATCCCATGTGTTGTGCTCTCTAGGCTGCATCTTGTTTGTGCACATTACTGCTTACATTTCATGTGTATTTTTACATCTTTGGTAAATGCACTCAAGTCTTCTCATTTCATGTATAAAATGTGCTTTGTTACACCCCACAATGGGGCAGTGGAGGACTTACTGCCCTTCCTTACAGGAGATCCTGATCCAAATGTCAATCCTAAATCACTTAATTCCCAGGCTGCCAGAAACATAAAGCTCTTAGGGTCCTGGGTGAGCTGTCCAAGTGCAGTCACAGCCAGGAAATTCGTGGGTGTACAGTGATGCTAGAAGAGAAGGCAGATGCTTGTGTCAGGCACAGGACAGGCTCTCCTCTCTGGGAAATCACCAGCTCAGGCATGAATGGGATCAAAGCTCTGGAGAAGAGCAGACTGCCAACGCCAACTAATGTCTCTGAACGCAGTTCTGTCCATTTTGCTCTAGCTTACACTGCTTTTAAGGAGCTTTTATTTATAATCAGCTGTTTGTCCTCTTCCTTGCTACTTCATTATCCCTTTTCAAAAAGAATTTGTAATAATTTTAGAATAGTAAACAAACAAAGTCACTTTAAAAGGGAGAAAACTGTGCATAACTCTTTTCCTTTCCCTGGGAAAATCCTAACTTTGACTTAATGTTTTAATTTGTCTCTCTCTTAACAGCACATGAAGCTTCTGACAGAATGGGCTGCGGGAATTCACAGGAACACTACTGCTTTTCCGTGCTTAGCTGCACGGTTATTGTTTTCCTATAATACTAAGTAGTTTGAAAAGTTGAGCTGTTAAAAAGTGTTAGAAATGAAAAGGCACAGCACCAGGTTCAGAATTAAAGTGTCTGGAAAGATGTTCCTGTGACAAGGCAGGGACTACAATGAATAGAATCTGGCTTTTGGTTTTGCCAAAAGCTCCTTGACTTACCTCAGGTGAGTCACTGAATACATCTGTGCTAATTATTCTCTCCCTTTGCTTTGTTTCTTTAGAACCAGATAAATAATATCTTGTGCCCACCAGTATTCACTTATTTTCTAAACAAATGCCATTATTATGAAAATTATTTAGATAACTGCTTCCTGACGGGAAAATTCTAAGTTCTTTGATGTCTGGGGAGCACTTTTCTCTACATCCAGTCACTAGAGCACAGGAACTCAGATGTGGCTTCAGAGCTTGCAGAACTCATTGTTAACAGCAAGAGCACAAAGAAAAGACGGGAGAGATTGGGTCACAGAGGTTCAGTGTACAGTCCATTTCCAGGGCTACAGCATCGCGTGGGAACCCTGACTCAGCAGTGGGAAGCAAGTTGCATGGTCTCATCTCCCTAAAGCTTGCAGGTTACTCTGTGGTTTCTCTCACACAAAGTTCGTGGGAACATTTTGTTCAGTTTCATGACACAAGTTTTGCACTTCTCATGTTTCGTTTTGAGCATGAAATGATGAACAGACCCAGAACCTCAAAGTGAAACTCAGTTTAAACCACCACATTTCTTTTGTCTTTGTTTTAAATCCAGGAAAATCCACAAAATGCTCGCACTTTCTATGAAAAACCATCAGCTGGCTTAAGGAAAGATCCTAATCAAACCTTCCCTTGATTTCAGTGGGGAGTTCCTGATTTATGCCAGACTAAGCAAAGAAGATTCATAATAACAGCGCCTAGGAACAATGCAGTGAACATGGTCTGGCTTTCTTGCTGATAATAAAAAGGAGACGTGAAAGTAAATGAGTAAGATCAAGATAGTTCTAAAACGAGGTCACTTCCAGGTTTCACAATGGACATTTTGCACTATTTCAGACACAGTCTTATTTTTTCTTGAGCAATTTACCTGCATGTCCACAAACGATACTGGGTGCAGGAATATCCACTGGGATACGGAGCTCCAAATTCAGCAGAGATGTACACAGGGAACCCAAATACCAGGCTTGACTTGTGATGTTCTTTCAGTCTTTCTCTGTCTAGACCCACACGCTGGCACTGGAAACACACGGAGCATGGATCTGAAATGTGTATTTGTTGTGCTATATGGCATATTGGCAATACCAAAGATGTGGTCCTCAGTACACCTCTGCCATGACAGTGGTTCTCCTGGAGAGGAGTGGTGGAGCTACTTTCATCACCACATGGGAAGTGGTTGCAGTGTCTGACAATAGTGCTGATATATGAAACACATGTGAAGACAGTGCAGTCCACATGTGGCCTGTTCTGCACATTGCCATGTCGTTTTCTCTTTCCTGGAAGACAAATGTGAGGAAGATGATAGACTTTACAGAGGCTGGAAAATTATTTTGTTGTTTTGCAATTCTGTTTGAGCTTGTGGCAAGGCAGGCACAGCACAACACGGTGAGTGTGTTTGTATGAAACATAGCATACTCCTAAATAACCCTGATCTCAGACACTGACGCTGGTAGCATTAGTCCTAATCTTTCTATATATAGTGACTTATTGAAAAGGTCTTACTTCGAAACTGCTGCTGCTGCAAAATCACTGTTGCTGAGTAATATGACCCATGATATTTTATATTTACTAGAGCAGATCTATCTCATCCCTGCTCCATTTGATACTGCAACAAGAGATATGTGTAATGAGTTAGTCACTGTGACTCACATAACCTCAGTCCCTATAAAGCAGCTGTGTTTCATGCTTTCTGTCTTTTTTTTTTTTTCATAAGAAGAAAAAAAAACAGTTCTAAGTGATTCAAGAGTAAAAGGAAGAGATGGTAGTAATCAGTTCCACCTAATGATTGATCAGTTTGTAAGGAATGCTGATCAACTCCAGATGTTGCATTCCAGTCTCAAAATGTGATCATCAATTCAGAACTCCCATCTGGTTTGTCTGACACCACCAACACAAGAAGTTTTCCAAGAAACTCTAAAAAAAAAATGTGGTTGTTGGGAGTATATCTGTACTCAGACCGGCATATTAGCCAGTAGGATGTGGCAGAGTTCCTCTTTGTGAGCTTAGCTCCTTTTGATGTTCCTGAGTGACTGGTCTATTGATGGTATCTGACAAAAAAACCACCCACTTTCGGAGATATCCTTTCCTAACGCCCTAACTTTCCAGGCCAGGCATTCTGGATGCTGCACTCTCTAGCTGTGCTGGAGGAGAACTGTGGGTGACACTCTACTGTTAATATTTTAATTCCCCTACAAAATCAGAAGATAATTCCATTCAGTTGTCCTGCCCATTTGCCAGATTTTACAGGAAGCAATGACTGCCAGCAACTCATCAGTGTTTTGCATTTGCAAACTTTCTTTTTTTTTTCGCTTCCTTATTTCTCAGAGCTCTGCTTCCCTTGTTTACTCACCTACTCCATTCATTCCATAATGGAACCAAGCCTTTGGATAGTAAGGTGCCAGATACAGATCTCATTTACTGATTCAGTGTTCCCACTGATTTTAACAGGACTTACACATGTGTTACTGATGGATCAGTCCAACTCTGACCAAAGTGTCTGCACAGCAGTGGTCATTCCCATGCTGCAGTGAGTTCCATGGGGAGGGCACTTGCCAGCAGAGGTGTTATATTCCAGAACCACATGCAGTCAACACTGAGGTGAAATTCCCTTGCACATGAAGAGGCAAAGGAGGCCAACCCACCCTCACAAAGACACAAGGAACAGAGGAGGAAGGCAGCCAGTAGAAGCCTTGTGCACATGCAGTGGTTATGCCCTCACTGGGTCTGTCTGAACCCCTTGTAAACCACATCTTATAATTACAGTTTGTAATCATTTAATGACAGCTTGTCCTGCCACAGAACAGAGAAGTGATCATCAGGCAACCAAACATTCAAGCTCAGCCTTACCCTCCCAGACAGTGAGCACCCACACACAATCATGCTCATATCAAGGATGGAGGAACAGGAGGAGGCAAGAGCAAAACGCAAACCCCACAGGAGGCTTGGCTGCTGCCCTTGTGGGAAGAGGACTCCTTGCAGGGCTAATCCAATCCTGTACTGGAGAGTAGGGCTGGGAGAGTCTGGGGAAACCCCAGGAGCATCCTAGGGCCAGGCAGAGAGTGGCTGTGGAGCAGCCATGTCAGTAACACTTAGAGCTGCCCTGCATTCACAGCACAAAGAAACCTCCAGTAATTGGCTTGGTCTAACCAGCCCAGCTACTGCACAACCAAGGTAATTATCTAGGGGGATTTTAGCTGCCCACTGGAAAAACAGAAGCTGGGTTTGGAAACCCGTTGCATCATGAATGATAATGGTGCTGACAGTTTTAAAAGCACTCAGGGGCATTTTAAAACACAGCTAACCCATCTGAGAGAACCTTTCACGGGGCAGGAGCCGCAGCCACGCAGGCAGGAAGAGCCAGAGCGTTGCAGGGAAACAAAGATCTGCTGCCATGCTGGGCCCTCTGCATTTCCAGAGTTACCTCTCCCTGTGAAAATGCTGCATTACACCACTGCCCAAAGGAGCAGGCATCCTTTCAAGGCAAGGGAAGCCAAGAAAACAGAGTGCTCCTCACCAAGTTCTGGTCGTCTAGCAGGGACTCCCCTCCCTCGTTAGGAATGCCTTGTCTCTATCTGAAGGCATCTACACGGCAAGGCAGTGGTAATGGCTTGGAGCCTGACAGCACTCACCCATATTGGATGGGTGGTTAAGGTGCCCCTACACACTTAAACACATCTCCTTGCTAAATTCCCTGCAGTACATTAATTTTTACTGATTGCTAATGGCTGCCTGTCTGTCTCTAAGGCAACTGGTCCAGTTATTAATTTCCAGGGTAGAAGAACAATAGACATCCATTTATCAGTGAGGTACAAAACAACAGCCATTTTCTGTTGTGGTTGCAGACTGGTTTTTAACAATACAAGTCCCACAGTGATTGTGTTTTGAGGTATTTCTTGCCATTAGAAGTCCTAATGGAGGAAACTTGGGGCAAGAATAAGAAAGTGAAATTGAAGCAGTGCTCAGGAGAAATTTCAGTCTCCTTCAGCAAACAAATATGAAGTGAATGCAATTTTGGAGCAGTCAATGACCTATTTTAGACCCCCTTCTTGCCAAAAACAAACAAACAAAAAACCCTAGGAAACTTAATTTGCCATAACATGATTTTTCTGGAAGAATCAGTGAAAAAAAAAATCAGAAAAGAAAGTTTAAACATAGGGTTTATGAGCAGCTTTTTACTCAGTGCAGGGACAGGGGCAAGCAGAATAAATGGCTTTCTGTCAGCGCTATAACTGTTTCTGTTCAGCCCGCAGGCCAGTGGGGAGAAAAAGTGACCCATGCAAAAGTTAGCATGGCCTTAAATCTTTCATGACATGCACTGTCTGATAGGGAATCCTAAAGTATATAAGCTCAGCTTGCTAAAGTATTTCCTTGTGTATGTTATAATAGAAATCTGCTGGGTTTTGCATGCCCTTGATTTGATATATTTTGGGGGGCAAGTCTTCATGGGCGGAACTGCTCTTTGGATTTACAAAGATGATCCAGTCAAGGAATAGTTAGGAGAACATAATTACATGGTAGATTAAATTATCTTGTAATGCCATTTCTTGCCTCAGAATTGAGATCTAAAAGAACAATTTGCAATGGAAGCAGATGGATTGAACAATTCTTGATGTCACAAAACTCACTAGTAGTGTAGATTTATCTAAGACTATTTAACTATACATAATTTGCATGTTTGTTTTAATAACTATACTTATTGTCTTGTGTCAACTGACATATGCAGATGAGTACAGAGTGTGCAGTATTATACAGAGCAGTAATTTTTTAGTATAGCCAGTCTTTGTAAGGCTACAGCATTTAACAGTCTCTGAGTAGCATCTCAGTTTCATATTTACACATAATTTTGCAAACTTGCAGAGGTTTCATTATTGCAGGGTGGGTACAGGAAATAACGGGTGAGAAAGTGTAAAAGAGTGATAGTAGCAGAATGGGATTTTTTTTATTTTCAGATGTTTTTAAGGTATGGGGTGGTTCTTCCTTTCTGTTTTTGAAATTGTGACATTACAGAAAGCAAATGCTAGTTTACTGGCAACAGGAGTGGCTAGTTGCCACTGCTGACACCCACTTGAAACCTTAGTTATGTCTGAAATGCCTGTACTCTCAAATATTTATTATGTTTCAAAATTAAGGCAGAAATGTGTTGCAGTCTTTACTTTTTAAACTTTTTTAACAAGAGGCAGTCACATTTTTTAAAATCTCAAAATTCCTTTTTTTTTTTTTTAGGAGATTTTTTTTCTTTCTAAACCCCTTTACACATTTTTCAGACTATCAATTTCCTTTTCGCCCAGTTTCCTGTGCTCTGTACTTCTGTGTATTTACTATAAAATGGAGTTGCTTTGTAAAATGCTTTGAAGAGGGATTAAATATATTATATGGGAAACTACTATCATTAACATTGATTTACTAGAGCATTTTGAGAATAGTGAGGTTGAATTTACATATTTAACTGCAATCTCAGCCTTATTCACACAGTTCTTCAATGTACATAACTTTGAACCAAGAGTTAATGACTTGTGTAAGTTCTGTACCAAGCAGACACCTAGGTAAGAGTTACAGATATAAAAGAGTTTTAAATTATGGGGTATTTCAGGTTTCCTTTGAACAAAGTTCTAATGCCACAGTGAATATATTGGCAATTTCTATTTGAAGTCAATGGAACCATTTGCATGACGCCAGTGCAAGGTTCAGTCAAGACCCTCCTATAGCTGAGAGCACGTTTTATTACCAGTGAAATAATCAGGGGATTCTGGTAGATAAAAAGTGCTAATATATAAAAAGTGATACTACTCAGTATACCTGCTATGAATCAGTTGGAGGTGGCTGAGCCCAACAGTACAGAAATCTAACCTAGAGCAATATGTTTTCCTGGATTCATGTATACACGTCAATACTCAAAAGTCACTGAAAGCCTATTAAAAATTGTCTGTTTGATTATATCACTCAATTTTTGCACTATGTCAACTGAATAAGTAGTCAGCCACGCAGGAAAGAGAAATGATACCATACAAATTATTAAACTAACACAACACAGCATGATTTTGAAGTTTCAATATCTGCTACAAATTATCCACGAGCCATTCATAAAGGTAAACCACTTCACCATATAATTTAAACAATCTCTACTGTTCTATAAAGAATATACTTTAATAAACTAGCTTCATCCAGAATGATGGCAGAACATCCAGCACGGCTCCTTAGGTAATTATTATAATATCTGTATCCCCCAGTGTGTTACCTTCTGCTATGCTGGGGTTGATCTTTTTAATATCTAGGAGGTGGAAGGATGAAAACTACTCATTCCTACTAATATCTCATGCCAAGGGTCTGGAGATTTTGTTTGATGTAAGAATGTCTAACCAGCCAACTAATGTCTAATTTTATGGACAGTTCTGGGGGCCCAGGGTGTTTTCCTGGGTTTCTGACAAGTAAGCTCTTCCCTGTCCCACAAATTGCCTTTTCTGATTCCATTGGTGGAGGCATCCCCTTATCTTCCACTAAATTCTCCGTCTTCTGAGGAAGCAGCCCCCTGCAACTTCCATGGCTCTCTAGAGAGTCTATCTCTCTCCCCTGCTTAAAAATACTTTCAGTCTGAAGTCTCATGGGAAATACTTTGTTAGGAAAGGCGGGGAGTGAAAGGAGTTAAATCATTCACACTATTAGCTCAAGTGGCTACTACAGCTGGTCCAGTAAATGCCAAACCAGCCAAAGCTCAGTCATTTTCTCTCTCACACACATTGTGTAGCGAAAGGAGAGTGTCTGCAGATTTATTAGCTTGTATATAACACTAAATTGATGAAAACATCCTCTAGGCAACTTCATCTACTTTTCACTTGCCATGTTCCCATGACAGTGACAACTTGTTGTGTTACAGCTGACCTGTCAGCCTCAGCTACTCCCTGTTCATTGGGGGCTGTCTGTCACTGGATGTATATGAAACGGGAGGTGAGCAGAATACAACAGGCAGTTACACACATATTCTTCCCGAACAGCCTGCTTAAAAACTGGCAAAGCTGACAGTGGATAGATTATTGTTGAACCTTCACATTGATTCATCCAATATATAAGTCTGTTCTAAAAGATGAACAATATTGCTTCAAACATTTTCACCTAGGTATAAATAATCAAATTTCTTAAGTTGTCAGTCCAAAAATAGGATCTCTGGGCGTTTTCTCCTTTTGCAGATCAGCGGTGAAAGGGGCATTTATTAGATTCTCTTTTCTAGATAGAAAGATGACCAGCACAGATCACGTATCAGGCAAGAAGTGCATGCTCCATTGTTATTGCAGATGTGTCAATCCCTGGAAACAAAAGAATCGACACCCGTCTAGGAACAAGCTCCCCGTTAGTTAGCAATTCAGAATGACTTCCAAAAGCAATCCCTTAGTCTCCAATGATATCTGTCTGACAACTACTTAATCTCGGCAAGAGCTGTGTTAAACCAGCCTGTCATCATTGCTACCTCTCAGGTGTAGCTTGAAAAGGGAGAGAGAGAGAGATCTATGAGTTTCAATCACTTAGAAGAAATTATAACTTTTTAGAAGCCTGTATGCAGATAGCATTTACCATATTGAATGGAAGATGACAGTTCCTATATAGACAGAGTGGTACAATGCAAAATGCCAGCTTCCAGGTGATTCTATCCCATCTCCGAGGCTGTCGGGAGCTATCAAATTAATGTTGAAATAATTGTCACTTGTGAATACCTGCCAGTGTAACCAAGTCAGGTATTTAAAAAAAAAAAAATCCCAATTGATCAGCCTCACAAAATGTTCTGAATATTTAAAGAAAAAAGTTTCACTAAGGTGTGACACTGTTACATATTCATTTCAGCAGAAGGAATATTATTTTTTTAGGAACAGAAGCAAATACGAAAGTATTTAAGTTTCCTCACTGAAACCATGTTAATATCATCACTGGTTCTTTGATTATTTCAAATTCATCTACTTTTATCATAAAAGAAGCAAATAAAAATTAGCTAATGCTTGAACCTCTTGCTACTAGAGTAATTTGCAATAAATCTTGATGCCCTTCTCTCTTTCTGTCTCATTGCTATAAAAATTCCCACTTTGTTGAAGTTCTCTTTTATCTCTGCACATCCTTACAGGAGTTTTATTGGGGTTAATAGTTTTTCTAGGTCCTATTGCAGAAAACTGTTACATGTTCTTGGTGTCTAACTTAATGAAGAACAGGGATAGACCCACTGTGTCACTCCAATCCCAATCTTGACAGCATTTTATAATAAATGATAGCATGGGAAACTGTGTTCTCTATTCATGGAACACATGCAGCACCAGCAAGAGCATCGTGCATTTTCTCTGTATTGACTTACCCATGTACCTACAGGAAAGAAGAAGGGAATATAGGCTCTGTGCAATATCAGAGCACTCCCAGCTCCCACTGAAACCACACTCGGTACTTGTCAGGTTTGAATCTTTGACATTTCTTCTAAACCTCTTTAAGGTACCAGGTTTCAGTATTCACCAAGCACACCTTATTACCCAGTACATGGCAAATGATGCATCCTCCTCTCTCAGACATATCTCTCATCATTTTGCAGAGGGCTAAATGCAGTGCATCCCGAATCAGCTCCATTTGAAAGCTGCACCCAGTGCTGAATTCAGCAGACAACTTCTTAGGAAGAAATTCATGTAGGCAGAACGTTGTACCAGTGCTCTGTGACCTGTACTGGCCATCTCATGAATGCCAGGAACAGTCTAAGGTCCCAGTACACAACTACCAGCCCTTCAGTCATCTGGTCCCTGACTACTTGAGGAAGCATGGTACCCTCAGTGATAAAGCAGCAAGATGTTCAGTCTGATTTTTGTTGAGGGCAATAAAGTTTTCTTTCCTCCTGGAAGGCAAATATGATCTTGTGCTCGCTGTGTTCCAGTCCATTGGTCTTTTCACTTCTATACTTGATCTCAAGGAAGGTCAGACACATCATGTCTTGTGAGCCATCAGTTGGGGGAGTTTTAGTGGGCCATGAGTCAAATCACTGGATAGAATCATAGAATCATTTAGGTTGGAAAAGACCTTTAAGATCATCAAGTCCAACCATTAACCCTGTGTAGAGTGCACATGACAAATCACAGCACAGGCTGAGTCTGTAGAACCTTACACACTATCCTAGAGCTTCACAGTTCTCTAATATAAAGGTTCCTCTGTCTCTAAAGAGCGAGCCAGACATGCCAGACAGCTAAAGTCTGTTTTCTAAGCTGATAAACCAAATTCTCTGTTAAGAGCTCCTGTGCTTCAACTGATAGGAGGTCTACTGCAATTAATTTTCAACCACTGAATATTTACAGTAAATTAACTATCTCTTCTCTATTTTATTAGATCATGTTAACAAGTACCTAAAGCTGCTTTTTTTTTCCTTTTCTGATATGGTTAAACAATTCTTGTAACTTGGGCTACATTCTGATTTCTGTACTGTGAAGGAAAATTAAGCCATTCTATACTTATACCAGCAAAACTGAGATAACATTTTGATGCTTGTGTATATATGACCATGGACAGAGAAAAGAATTATTTGCCAACAAAGATTTATGTAGAAAATGTATAGCTGTATGCACACATCCATGCCTTTACACAGCTAATACATGTATTTTGTTGTTATATATGCATGCATGTTTCTATTTCTGTTTACAGGTAGTTATTATCCTGACAGTGATGTACAAAGAAGAAAATAAAGGGCACTCTCCATATTTTAAATTTCAGGCCATAATATCTCCAAATTTTGGAGTGACCTTTCCCAAGGGATGAGCCCATGCTTAGGAACATTTCCCTTGGAAGCCCCACTCCACAAATTCCCTAACACTGTCATGACAAAGGCAGCAGCTGTTTTCCCAGGCCTTTGCTGAATTATTCCAGCAGATTAAAATATACATGTATATATTTATGCCGACAAGAAGGAGGGAAAGTGCAACTTCTAGTCAATGCCTAAATTTCCTGCCTCCAAAGCCCAGCTGGAAAGCAGGAGTTATAACAGAAAACAGCAGCACAATTAGCTGGAGTTCTGTAGCTGTCTGCAGCAGAATGCTTGCTCCTGTCTCTCTATAGGTGGCCTCCCAGTTCATCAGTTCATAAATAAGTAATTTGAAATGTGTTCCTGGGGGAAATTTTCCTCCTTCTCTCCTGAACAGACTGTACTCATCAGTTTTCCTGTTCTCCAGGTACCTGGCGTTCTCATTTATAATGGCCAGAGGAACTATGCTGTTCTAATTCTTGCTTCATTACATTTCCTAATGCTTGTTTTCAGCAGCTTCACAACTCCACATTTCTTTATATATTGATAAAAAAAACTCTTTGCATATATTATTTATTGGCACTTTCATGTTAGCTTTACTGCTGATTTAAATGGAATATTTTTACATACAAAGTAAGACTGTGAAGTTGGTTTCAGGTCTGAGGTTTAGATATTTTGATTTAAATTATGTGGAGGAAAAAAAAAAAACAATCAGCAAGAGAAATCATTGTCACTGGCCATTTTTCTCCCCTCCTCATCACACAATATCCAGACAGATAGTTAGCACATACCAATGCTTCAGTAGAAAGGAACATTTTGTACTTTAGAGAAAAACATGGAGGCCAGATCAAAAGCTTATGGACCCAAGTTTATAAAGGCCTTCAGGTAGTCAAGGATGAAGAAGGACATACAAAAACAACATGGCAAGTGCATAATCCTAAATGAACAGCAAAGGAAAACAGCAGATAAGATAAAACCATGACTTATCCACTGGTTGAAGGGAAAAAAATGTTCATATAAGTTCTCAGGTAAAGCAAAGCAATCTCAACCCAGGAAATGTGGCAGCAAACATCCAGGTTAAACCTTTTTGAAGTTTTGTTGAATAAACTGATTATGTAACAATAATGAACCTCATCACCACTCTGAGTAGATAGGCAATAGCTCACAGTGGTCACATCCTGTCCTGCATGAGGATGTGCTAACACCTGCTGTGACCACATACAGCCTTGCTGAAGCCCAAAGCACTTGGGAGGGTTCAAGGAAGCCAGTCATGACATTGTCAATGTTGAATGAGGTGTACAGATGTCAACACTGGCACAGGAGACAAAATTTCTTCTGGAGATATATTTCTGGGGGTTTCTGAGCTCCAAGTTGCCTTCAGGTGGTGAAGACCAAGACTTCAAGACTTGGTTGCCCACAATAGGCAGGGATTTGACTCGCTGGCCTGAGAGGGCTCATCTCCTCCATGTTCCCATGAAACAAACCCCCCTGAGCTTTAACAGCTGCCAGCAAATGCCTCAATATGCCTCAGTTATGTGCTTGTGATTTTAACTGGTCTGTTTTTCATTCCTCTGTAGAACAAAAGGAAAATGGTGCAATCTCATGAGCCACTGTGAGATGGAATTGCTGCTCCCCAGGAGTCCAGATTAGGTAGCAACAGACCCTGAAGTGGGATTAAGGGATGCAAGCTAAGAGTGCATCTTTATATTGCCTGGAATTACCGTGATTTTATATTGCTCTTTTTGGACTTAATCAAAGATGCCCATTGACTGCAATGGATGATCGATCAGGCTTTGCTTTTTCCCATATTACACTAATCAATGGCTCTAATATATTTCACAGAACAGTTCACCAAATGACAGATTTAGAAGCATCTATCTTTTCCCTTAAGAAATTACCCTGAAAACACCTAATGAAGAAGCACTTATTATTGCTTCTAGCAAGGGCCAAATGTTGCTCTTAATTAAACCAGTGGAAATTCAGAATCATGCAGTTTAGTTCAATAATTGGCTTTTGAATGCTAGTGATAATTTTTAGTTTCCTATATTTTAGAAGCAGCTGGAAACTTTCACTGAAAAGATTTATTTTATATAAAGGAACACTTAGCTTTCCATTTTCTTTTAGTTCTTTTCAATGTCTATATAGATTAGATATATTACTGGTTTGTTGGTTGGTTACCGGTCAGTTTATTTTTAGAGCAATATGAAAAATATTTTAACTTAAAAATAGAAGGGCTGCTCTGTAAACTGAACTGAGCTACTCTAAATAGCAAGTCAGTGTTTTTCTTTGATGAAAGACACCAACATCTAGTTAGGCAAGCTGAATTCAAGTCTAGTTCTTTTTCTGCTTTATTAGACAAAAATGGTATCACCATCAATGTAGTATTGTCCAGATCACGTCTTCAAGCACCATGAATCAAGTCCTCAAATCTGATGAGCTTTGCTTAAAAAATATAATTAAAAAAATTTTGAATCCTTTTCTGCTTTTATTTAGGGCTGCACAAGAATTAACCAGAGTTCTTCCCCCTGCCAGCATATTTTCTGCATTGCCACTAAAGCAGGTATTTACATGATGCCTGGAGCTGGAGCTTTAAGAAACTTATTGTTTTGATACCCATGGTCATAGATTATATAAAACTAATAGCAATGAAACAAACAAACAAAAGAAGCCAAGAATAAATGGCAACTGCTATTTTCCAAGAGTTATTAAAACTATTCAGTGTGAGGTGAAGTGAGAATACTTTGTGAACCTTCTGAAAAAACTCCGTAATTAATATAATCTTCTTTTCACCTGGGATCTTCTTTGATGCAAAGGGAATTTTGTCACCCAACTGATACTGAACTTCTGTGTTAGCCTTAATTATTTGCTGGTTACCTGCATAGCTTATCAGTCACAACTAGAGCTAGACTTTTTAGAAGAGCTCCCTTGCCCTTTTAGCTCTTGCAATGAGGTATATGCTCTTGGATTCCGCCTAAACTTTTGAAAAAATATTATTCTTAATGGGTACAGAAAAAAAAGAAAGTAGTTGTTTCTTCTAAAGGCTGAACTAGCAAAGAAAACAAACTTAGAGAAAAGGCTGGAAAGAAATGTTTTTAGCAGACTACTTGCAAAATGAAATCAAAACATATTTCAGAGACTTTCCTTGCAAGGGATGGAGCGGGAGGAGGAGGGGAAGCAGGAGGCAGACAGGCTCCAGCAGAGCACAGATGCTTTATTCGGCAACAGGCAGGACTCTCTGGGAGTGCAGGTCTCTGTTGCACTTCTCACTCGGACCACTTATTTTCAAGTTTCTGTAGTTCTCAAACGACAGCAGCCCAATGCATTCATGTGGGGGTGTTGGAAGAGAAAAAGGGAGAGGGGCAGAGGGAGGGAGAGCTGCAAAACTGGCACCCGACAAATCTTGCAGATCAATGAGGGGGCAGGGGGAATTGGCTGTAGATTCCCCCCTTGGGATGGCCACTCACGCATGCCCATCATCGTGCCATGTGGCTTGCTGTGTACCACTCACTTCCCTCTCGCCATAAATACTCCAGGCAGGGAAGACACCAAACTGGTTACTTTGCTCCTGCAGTTACTTATCTAAAGTCCTGCTCAAAAGAGGAAATGAGCCTATTTGCATTTTTCCTACTGAATCACGGAATGTTTCTCATTACGTTATGCTGTATGCTCAGGTTTGCCCCAGGCCTGCTTGTAGGCTAGCAGAGCTCTGAAAACACCTGTATCCTTTCCATTTATATGCACACTTCAGACAAATCTTTTTGGAGGCTTTCAGAAGAGAGAGACTAATATTTTTCCATGCTCACACATATTTTTTTTCTATGAGATTGCTGAAAACATAAATTAATCACTTGATTCCCACATACTCCTCTTCCCTGGATCACACTTTTATCTGTAAAAGCCTCCCTCTAGGTTAGGCTTTGGCTAAGCATCTTTCTCTACAGGAAAAAGAAAACATAAACCTTTGGAAATGCACTGTAGCTCAAGCATTTGTCATATACCTGAATGAAAGTTTCAAGGGGACATTTCTATTGGGAAAGACCTGGCACGTTCCTTATTAGAAAATTCAGAATCCATTAAATCATCTCTCTCCTATGGATTTATTCTCTCTGTTGAAAACATCCTGAAAATTTATTACAGCACAGAAGGCTACCACTTCAAGAATGGTTCAAGGCAGTTTCTTTTTGTGTGAGGCTGTTCCCTGCTGCAAAGGATGGAGCAATCATTGGGACTGGATTCAAATCTTACTGAAGTCAAGACAAGTATCCTTACATGAGTGTGCATCTGTTCCAGGCTGGATGGAGGAGAAGCTTTTCTGTCTACAAGTAATTGCACACACAAAAAAGTCTGCCTGGAGAGTAAACCTGGCAGCAGCACTTCAAAGGACCTGAGCTTAAAGATCAGTGACTGCATTAATAAGCAATGTCTATGGAAAAAGCTGGGTGCTCCCCTGACACGTGCAGCTCCCCTGCCCCGATTGAAGCACTGTCTCTCTCCATGCCTGGGAGGCTCCCCACCCTGCTCCGTAACTCAGCTTCCTCATTTTGTAAAACTGTGAGGTTAACCCTCTACAGAAGACACATCATGAGGGCTCCTTAGGCAGCATCTCTCAAGTCCCGTACACTATGGTGAATATTATTATTTACACTTGGACTTAATTACAGAGTGCATGTACATGATCGTGCATATGCACATGTGGTTACCTTGGTGACAGCTTTATTCTGATATGAAGTTGCCATAAGAAAACACCATAGGGGATTGGCAGGAATAAGGCCAAGAGACAAATTAGTTCCCATCAGTATCAGCTAGTGAGAGCCTGATGCCAAGTTACATAACAGGGAGCAAAAAGTCAGTGTTCTTTCCCCGTGTTTTTTTGGTAGAACAAATGTCCCTAAGTCTTCCCTCTCCCATCATATTTTAAAGCAGTTTCATTAGGGAGTGAGGATTTTTCTAATGCATTCAGTAATTTCCCACTCTCTCTCCTAAACGATGATTTCATGTGTAACTGGCAGGAGATGAAATTTCGACAGATTGAATCTCTCTCTCCTCTGCGCGCGCATACACACACATTCTTTCAGTCCCCAGATAGAAACTGTAATTCCCCTATACAAAAATGGGGGAAAAACATTTTTTTTTCCTCCTTTTCAAATGTATAACATAGTTGTGAAGGCTAATTATAAAATAATGTTTATACCTTGGAGACCAAGACAGGAGGTTACAAAAATGCTTTAAAAGTCCCAGTGCTGCAATAGAAGAATTTCATTAACTGAAACAAAGCAGAGCTGGTGAAAGTTTGAAAAACAAAGTATGCAAAACATTAAAAAAAGCCAAGTCTATTTACTGGTCTGGTACATATCAAACTTTCAAGGTTCACAGTCATTCTTTCACATTCCTAAATGAAAAATGCAATTAAAAGGTTCATTTTTTGTCCCTAAAATCTTGGCTTTGAAATGCACAAAGGGTTTTTCCTTTCAAGCCTGGAGGAAGCATAGTGTGGGCTGGTTCTCAAAGAGGTTTGGATGGTGACATCCCACCCAGCACCCCGCAGGATTAGTCTCTATGTAATCCAGGCTGTGCAGTGAGTCTCTGCAGCAGTAGCTGCCCCGGGAGATAGCCGGCTAATGCAGGCTCGGGGCACACATGCTGTGGAGCCAGTCCTGTCCCCTGCATACAAGTTTGCCCTGCATCATTGTCTGATGGACCCAGTGATGAGGAGGCAAACCCTGACAGATGTAGTCTTTATCAGGGAGTAAAATAGGCTCACAGCAGTGTCCCACCAACATGAATGTCACATTTTATGAATTGCCGTATTGCACGCTGCAGTGAGCACTGCCTGCCTGGGCTTCAGGCAACAACCCACCTTTCCTCCTTTGCAGCCTCAGCTCACTGCCTGCATCCCCCAAAAGTAGCAAATAAGAACAGAACAAGCAGCATCAGCTTCTCTGCAAACTCATCACCTTTAAGGTTCAGAAATAATGTGAATATAATGCAAACAAACCAGAGGGGTTAGACTGTCATGGTTTAGTTCGCCAGGACACCTAACAAGGGTAAGGCAGGGCTGAAAGGAGGAAGCAGGGACCCTGATCCATGGTGGCATGAACCACATAATAGAAAAGTGGGCTGCGTCCCCTTCCCTGGGCCCCCACCCACAGCAGCACCCAAGGTCAGCATGGAGGCCAAGATGGGGAGGGTCCCACCTTGGTCCTCAAAAGGAGCATAATGTCACATTCACCAATCACAATGTTCTGAAATGCCATTCCAGTTAAAGAAAATGGAAGATTGACTGGAGGCAATCAGTTGTGATGACTCAGCTTTGAGAGGCGCTACTCCATCATGTGTGTAACATCTCTATGCAAGATCAGGCCACTGGGGAGGGTAGCGGCAACACTAGCAGGGAGGACTGGTGCTAACTCACTCTCTTGAACCTTTTAGATGGTTCTTCAATGGGAAAACTCATCATGCAAGTCAGCATCTAACTCAGTCAAGCCAAAGCTCCAAACAGAGTATGAGCAAAGGCTGAATCAAACAACACAGGGGGGTTTGTTAAGGTTCATTCAAAATAAGTGAGCATCACTGTGCCGTCAAATGAGGCTAAACCCTCAGCAAGACAGAAGGCCTGTGTTCATGTACATTTCCACACAAACAATTCAGGTGTTACATTAGAAGTGGAGATAAGTCTGGGAAAGACATGAAAAATTAGCCATGGCTATATACCTTTAAAATCAGGCAGAAGGAATTCAGCCTTCAGTCTCTCAGAGTGGTCTGTCCTGTGTCCCCACAGTGCCCTGACGCAGTGCTCACCTTCCCGAGTGAACAGGCACCGAGCACTGGCACGGCTCATGCTGCTTCACTGCAGGCTGTCCAAAATCCTTCTGCCCAGCACTATGCAAACACCTCACTGGCTCCTCACATCCCAGGCTTGAACACTTTCTCTCACACACATCCAGACCTTTAGCATGGTCAATTAATTATAGCTGCTCCTGTTGGGAAATGCCCACGACGTAGACAAGGGAACAGCCCCTGCAACTGCCCAGTGAATGCCTGGTAGGCTAGATGGAGAGCTACACATGCCTGCAAAAAGCATGAGAATTTGTTCTTTTTTTTTTTTTCCTTTTTTTGTAATTGTAATTTCTGGAAACATGTTCTTTCACATAAGCATCACCACTTCTTGAGGTCAGCAGGAGAACTGACAGGCTATGGCAGGTAACAATAATATCCTGCCCTCTGGGACACAAAGGAAGCTCTTTCTTTCCCTTCTCTAAGACTGCACACCCCCACCACTCCCTGCAGTCCCTGGAAGGATCATTCATAGCAAGGGAGTGCTGGGTTTTGGGGCACCTGACACTGCTATTCATTTTGAGAGGTCTGCCACTTGTAGGTAAACTTTGAGCTTCCCTGGGACAACTTCTGCCTCTTAAATTACCCCTTCTGCCTCAAACTGAGGAAGCTAAATGGCTGGGATCGCTAGACTCAAACACCCACAGTTTTTGTCATGGAAAAGTTGTGCTTAATGCCTCACCCTGTCAAGATCTTTCTACTTGCCCACAAACCTCTCAGTTTCCCACTTGTAAAATAGGAAAAATATCACTTTCTTAATTCCCAGGGTAGCTACGAAGGTGAAAAGCACTGAAGACAGTATGGCATTCAGATGCAGCACAGCTGCAGTATCGCAGATAGTTACAGCATGGTCCTATAAATGCAATGATATACGTGTGTATACACACACTCACATTTAAAAATGATCAAGAGCATAAATCTGCTTTGAAATCTTGCCCTTGCTTTAAGGTCTCTACCAATTCCACCTAAAAATAAGTATTAGTAAAAGAGAACAGATTCTAAGCCAAGCCAGTCTAAAAGTATTTAACTTCTTGCATATCAGAGAATTCGTTTTATTTTGGCTCACAGAGGACAGTCTTTCTGACAAATATATCAAACCACTTCCGCCTGCTAATCACAAGGGGCAGGACGACCCATTAAAGGAGTAAGATGTTCATCCATGTGACAAGTGCAGTCGTTTAATGAAACACAACAAGCAAAGCTTCAAAACCTCTACCATAAAAGTGGCTCTGAATCTTTTACTGAGACTTCAATGGGACAAAATCACATTCTTAATTCTAAATTTAGTCCCACTGATGCTGAAAGTTTTGCACAATGAAAGCAGGTTGTATGTTTTCAAAGGCAAATTATTTTTTGTACTTTTTTTTTTTTCCTGATAACTGAATAGGATTTCACAGAGCTTGCTGAATGTTTATTTGAACTCTTCTTTTTTAATGAGGAAATTCAAAATTTATTATGGAAAGATTTTACCTGAATTTCAACTGATCCAACTCACAAAGTAGAAGACAAGTGCTTTGCAAAGACCAAACACAAAATGTCATGAAAAGAGAAGTTCAGACAAAGCTTCCAACCCTTTGTGCTTTTAGCACCTGAGGAAAAACTGTAGGAATCATAAAATGTAAGCTTATTGAAAAAATGTTGTTAGTAGCAGAACTTTCCCATTCTTACCAAAACAACTATTTAATTCTTCAGGATTTTTATACTTTTGTCTGGTATTGTTGAACAACAGTTTGAGTCTATTTGTATTTTATTGAGGCCACTTGACCTTTCCCAAGTCTATGGAGTTTTGCTTTCTATGTCTGAAAAGAGTACATAGACCCCAGGAATGGCAATATCACAGAGACTCACAGTCAGGCACTTTATTTAAAATGAAAAAACTGTTTAAATTTGAGAATCTTGTAGGATCTGTGTCACACAAATGAGGAGCATTCCATTCTTGAGGAAATTTGCTTCCTGAGCAAACTTGCTTTTCCTCCTTTTTAAGCAACCTGGGAGATTTACTCCTGAGCTTACAGCAGTTTTACATCCAGGCAACTTCATTAAAACCTTTAGAGATACTTCTAATTATTTACCTTGAATTTCACATGAGGACCATCAGCCCCTCACTTGCCTTTTTTGGATATATTTGTTTATTTGCCTTGTATGTTTTCCCTGTCTGCTAGAAAATGGAATACAAACAGACATTAGAGAATTGTTCTTTGGAGAACATGGCTCTGGAGTTACCGCTCCTCAGAGGGCTTGCATTTGAGTCCTATAAAACTTGCCATAGGCTCACAGGCTACTGAAAATGTTATTTACAGGTGTGAATAACACAAACAACAGAAACTACCAAGTGCAAGTTACTCCTCCTTTCCCCTCTTTTCACCTTAAAAAAGTAGTTGAAGGAGGAAAAAGAATGACAGCAAAGGGAATAAAAATTAGGATGAAATAGAAAATCATCTAAGAAAAATCTCTTTCAGCTCCAGTTTGACAGTGTCATTCATTTGGACCAGAACAGGAGCTTGGTGCCTACAGTTCAAGAGAAGCGGACAGCTCCTCTTGTGAGGAAAATGAGACATTTTCCTTGGAGATGTCTTCAGTTTCTTCAGCGTGGAGCTGAGCGTAGTTTCTATCACTCTGAGATAGGGGGGTCCCTGTTATAGCAACCTGCTCTGTAACTAACTTGCAGTCCCCTTGCTAATTAAAAGCTTTTGTTTCCGATCCACCCCCTGAGCTGCTCCCAAGATGGCATGAGTGTGAGAGACAATTTGATTTCATTGTGGAGGAAGCACATTTACAGGGTTGGGCTTTGTTTGCTTAGAGAGAAGTCACCAGAGGAAGAGAGGACGGATGACTGACAGCTGTCAGCGACAGGTTTGGCACACATTAGCACTCCTCTCCTGCTCCCCACCCCCAAGAACACCTGCACAGTCAGGACTGGGAATCCAAGGAGGTTTCACTGCTTCAAAATCCCAGGCTTCGGGTGTGTGTCACATCCAATCCAGATTACAACACAACCAGGGCTTGAAGAGTGCCCCATGGCACTGATTATTTGGTGATATTTCCTATTTAGTTTAAACCAACATACTGATTGTATCAGCCATAAAGCTTTATAGAGGTTCGTTCATTCCCCCCCTTCAAGTGGACTGTTCTCCTCTCTGTCATAAAGTTAATTTTATAGTCTTTGTTCATTTTCCTAATCTGCAAATTACATCCTCCTGTACTCTGATTACTTACTATTGGAAAAAACAGACCTTCTATATTTCCCCTCTGCTTTCAGTTTGAATATTCTTTGTATTATCTTGATGACCTTAATCTCTTTTTTTTTCCCCCACTGGCCTTTCAAGGAAGAAGCAAATGCATCAGCAACACAAAGTGTGTCAGACAGAAAAATATAATCTCAGCTCCTGTTCTATGCTTAGTCCATCAAACTCCCCACTCTTTTTTTTTTTATTATTATTATTTAATTTTTTTTTTTCCTAGTTTTTCTTTTTTTTATTTCTCCCCTCTTCCTCCAACAGCAAAAACTGTGAGGAAGAAGTGGAATTGCATCTGAGAGAATTTGGCATCCTTGTAGAAATCCCTCATTTCCTATTGGGAAGGAAGGCAGTTTAAAGTGTTGAGAAACAAGGTATTAATATGCCAGAAACTGGCCATTGAACAACATTACAACAAACAGGTCATTTTCCATTTAAATATACATTCATTTTGTAAGCAGTATGTTGATTCACGTGCTCACATTTCTACTTAAAATGGCCACAACCCGGCAGCACTAAGATCAAGAGATGTCTCCTGGGAATTCATGCCTGGGCTTCACTGAAGTCCTGCTTGAACCTCCAAAATAAGGGCCAGGAAGGTTTCAGATTGCTCCATGTCCTCATGCTGCTTCTGTTAACTGGATGATCATCCCTAAAACAGATCCCGAGTTCTTAGCAATTGTGAAACCATACTGGCAAGCTTGCAGAAGGAAGCCCTAAGGAGAGAAAACTAATAGATGGGATGTTGCTATACACAAGACAAAAATGGTACATGTGGGGGAATGAGAGATATGCCAGGGCATTTGAGCATAAAAAAGTGGTCTTGTTCCCAGTCTCCAGTTCTTCGTCACTGTGGGATATTCTCTACCTGTGGTTTTCAGGCTTGTTCTCATTGCACATCACTAAAAATATGGCTTCATGTGAGCTGACTGGCTGTAAACTTGTTTTTCCTGCAATCCCTTTGGAAGTTCTTATGAATACCATAGAAGCCAACAGACAATGGTTTGAACATTACAGTACAGTATCCATCCTCTGAATTGCTATTCTTTATCACCTATAAAATGGGGAAAATGAGATGCACACATTACTGTCATAATGGTGGACCCTGGTGACAGTTCACTTTGGGTGGAGCATCACTGAGCATCTCCTGTGAAGTTCCAAATATCTTCATAAACCCTGGCCTTTGATGGAGACACTCACATCCTCTCTGTTGGGACTGTTGTGGCCTTAACTGTGATGTCTAACCACAGTTTCTAGCCAGAGGGATTCCCTGGAAGAGGCCCAGCCTAGTCCACAGCAGCATACAGGGCACAGCAGCACCCAACAGCCTGAGGAGAAGCTCCTGAAAATGTGTTTTTCCTGCTGGAGGATACAAGGGCTAGAAGCTGTACACTCGCTCGTTAGGAATTCATCTGTGTTTCCCTGCTATCTGTGTCTTCCGTCAGCTAGCTCCTGCTGCTGCTTTGCCTGTCTACCTCCACATGCACTTCCCTCTGCTCGCAGCCACCTCTGCTCTTGCTTCCTCCACTTTTCTCCAGTCTCCTCTTGCCCAGCCTCCCTGTCCCTTCTTGTGATCCCAGCCCAGCTTCACCTCCCTTGGGCTTATTTTCTTACTTTTTTCTCCTCTAATCCCCTCTGTTCTCTCCCTCTCAGATCTCCTCTGTCCCGCTTCCATTCTTTTTTATCCCTCCCCCCAGCCCTTAGATTTCTTTTAATTTAAAATCCTCTCGGTATTCCTGTCTCTGGTTCTTTCCCTCTCTTCTTTCTGACTCTCACCTGTCTCTCGCTTTCCTGCCTTCCCTTTGCGGGTGTAATTCAGTGGGAGCTGCTGTTCAAATCCTAATTTGCGATGCAGTCCTCGGGACCGCTTATGTGGCCCTCACTTGCAAACAACAGCTCCAGCCAGAAAAATAAGACACCAACTAATTCTAGCAGCCAACTTTTTGCTTAAAAGCCTTGCATTATTTCCCATTAAAGACCGGCACTCTCTGTCTGACTGCAAACTGCCCAGCGCCAGGAACGTATTTATAGAAGGACCTATGGAAGGAAGGCTTTGGGCTTTTTTTTCCCCCTAGTAAACACAGAGATAGGGGGATTGTTTCATTTCAAATGCATGTGCAAATTCTCCAGGGCGCAGCTCGAGGCCAGAGCAGGAATGGGTCTTTATTTGTAAGCTGTTAGTCTTGGCAAGTCTGCAAAATGTTTTCCCTTAAATGCATTTTACACTCATAATTACTGCATGGTGGGTTTGTATCAAACCCCTATAACTTCAGATGTGTGACACAATCTATTAAACCCTATACATAACTGACGGGGGGGGCGGGTGCGGGGAGCGCGGGGCCGGGGGCTGCTCCCGGAGCGGCCGCGGCCCCGGTCCCGGTCCCAGCTCCGGCTCGGGGCCGTTCCTGGGCCGCCAGCGCCATCTAGCCGGTCCCGGCTCCTCCAGCCCCCGGCAGCACCCCGCGGGACGCGTCCGGACCTTCCTGTCCCCGCTCCCGGCCGGGGTCTGTCGGGCAGGCCGAGCCCGCGGTCAGCCTGCCCCGTCCCCGCGGCCCCGCCACCGCCTCCCCCGGCCCGGCCCGGCCAGGCCCGGCAGCTCGTCTGGCAGCGGGCGGCTCAGCTCCGGCGTCCGCTGCCCCGGCCGAGATGCCTCATTGCGGGGACAGGTTTCATGTTTGTTTTTCTTTTCTGTTGCTGTCGTTGCCTTCCCGAGGGGCTATGGGCGCGCAGAAGCCACCAGACGGACCAGGGCTGTGGGGCCATCTGGTTCGGGAGCTTCTTGTGACAAATGCCCAGTGCACGCAGCAGAAGAGGGAAGGGCAAGAAATGTCAGAGAAGGCATTTATTAGAACAGGAAAAAGCCCCTTGCCTTTACATTATATTTTACTCGGCCACCGTCATCCAGCAGACGAGCTGTCCCCTCCACGAGAATAAGGCGATGAAGTGACTTGCAAATCATTTCAAACGAGAGCCAAGACATCCCCCACTGAGGACAGCGAGGTGGTTGTTCATTGAGTCAGTGGGTGTTGGATTGGGTCCAGTGTGAATTCAGCTGAGTATTTTGTAATCATTTTGCAGACAAATATTGAAGAGGATGATGTGGGAGGGAGGGAGAATTGCACAGAAAGCAAGCTCAGGCCTCCCCAGGCTGCACTTAGGGAAGAGCCACAAAAGCTCTGTTAGGTATTCCAAAGGCTAAGCTACTATTTTGTAAAGATTTGCCTCAGAAATCAGAGCTACGTTTAAAAGAAAAAACAAATATGAATCAGTTGTGCAGGCAGTGCCATCCCTTTCACACTCTGCTTGGGGCGGTGGTATCTCAGAGATGGTACCTAAGCATTGCAGAGAGAGGGCTGTGGAAGGGCCTTTGACAGATGTGCACGTTTGCCCAGTGCCTTGCTTGTCTCACGACAATAAGGTCTTCACATAGTAGCAGAGCAAGTTAACTGGCCTGACCTTCTCTGCTCCAGGAAGCATTTATCAGGGGTGCCGTTTCCAAGCTGGATATCATCCACCAAAGACAGTTGAATCTCACATGCTTTCTTGCACTGTTCCTCACCCTAACTGAAGGAGTCTGGGGCAAAGTTGCTGTGGCCAGAACCTATTTCCAAGAGTGTTAACGCAATACTGAGGTGGAAGTGATGAGTTACACATCTTGTGACTGAATATCTGCACTGCCTGACTCTGCTATAAACCAGGTAACCCAATGAGTACACTTCACAGCCTGAAGAGTCAAACAGGACATTTCATCATTGTCTGTCACACAAGAGAGGCACCCCATCTCGCACCCCATCTCTTACACTTCACTGAAGACAGTTGAAGCCCATATTAAGCCTTGTGTGCACACAGTCAGCAGCGCTGGATGAAAAGCCCTTTTCAGAGTCCTTCTTGACCCTTGGAAACTAAAGCTTTTGTAAGCAGACTGAAAATTCGTGTTTGCCCTTCCCACCCACCCCTGTTCCCTCTTGGAGAGCACCACTGTTTGCAGGACAAAGTCCTCTGCTGAAAGAGTGGCTCTGAAGCTCTCACCATCGGCTTCAGAAATAAAACACGCTCGCTGTTTCTTTCCTAAGTGAGATGCCTGCTGACCTCTTCTCTCACGTAACATAAAACTTTCACACTTCAACTTCTCTGGGTTTCTTAAAGTAACACTTGGAAACACAAACCAGTCAACACCTCAGGGAGCCAGGGCACTTGGCTGAAGCATTGCACTGCTGTTGTTAAGCCAGAGCTCCACAACAGGAGCCAGGTGACCGGGCGATGGAGACTCAGGACAAATGCAGATAAGGGATTCTTGCTAGGCAGTACATCCCACGGATCAGTAGTGCTGTCCATTGCTGCTTCTCCTAGACACCTTCAAGGTCTCTGAAGTCAGGCTTTTAACCTCCTCTGCACTTCTGATTCCTGTCCAACATTTTGCCTGTCCCTCTCTTCAGTCTTCCTCTCAAGATAAGCCTGAAAGACTCCAGTAACATCACTGGTAGAACTGCATCTGACATTTCTAGACCAGAAAGAGTGTAACTGGAGATCTTGGAAACCGAGTGTCCTCACATGTAGTACTTGCTCACAGGAGAAATGAGGATGAGCTCTGGCTTAGCTGGGCCGTGGACAAAGCGCCACTGCCATAGAACTGGACATGCCATGACAGATTCCCTTGTAATGTGGAAATTTCCATCCACATTTAATTCTGGGGGAAACGGGAGCGAAAATATCATTTTCTCTGGATTTCCGCTTCCCAGCATTTTCCAGGATACTTCACATGCTGTGTTCCTCATCTTTAAAAGTATGGTATAGCCATATGCTCAGTGGGAAGAGATTCCTTTGCGCTTCGTACAGTGAGTGCTTGCTTGTGAGGGGCAGCTGGGAGTTCTCCGGCTCTCCCAGGTTGGTGCGGTGCCTTGCGGATCACACACCACAGCACAGGGGAGTGGTGGCTGGGTCAGGGAGCTGCCGTCATCACACACACTCACAGAATACACAACAGGAGCTGAATATTGATTTCCAGCAAGCATTGCATCACCAGACTCATTTTTGCTTTTCCTGTCGTCCCATGAAGCCTGAACTGTAGCTCAAATCCCAGAATGTCCTTGTCTACATTTTTTACTGCAGAGAAAGTGCAGTTTTGTCCTGAAAAGGGGCTCTAGAAATGGTATCACTGGGTTCCACATTTACTGTATCATAGTGAATTCCCAGAAAATTCTCAGCTCGCACACAAAGGCTTGCCTTTTTAGTTCCAAATGAAACCTGATATACGAAAACAACTATGGGTTCTTTCTGTTGCCACCAGGAATAAAGACTCTGCAACTGCAGCTTTGCTAATTGTTCTGTCAATTACTGCAAATTAATTTGCTCATATTTATTTATCACTGTGCTATCAAAACTGCACTCAGAGATACGGAATACAGCAATAAAGACAGCCTTTGCTGTGGGAACCCTGCAGCTTTGGTTTGCTCAGGAAATTAGCTGCTGAACCTGCAAGGAAGGCAAAGGATGTGAGGGCCTAATCCAGCACCCACTGGACTGGCATGAATGTGTGCTGGATCTGCCCTCTTGACAGGTTTTTAAGAAAGTGTTAGTTTGTATATAGACTTTTTTTTTTTTCCCATGGTCCCATAATTTTAAACGAGCAGAAAACACAATTATAAGCCCTTAGCCAAATGAGCTTCCTTCTTTTACTGTAATTACACAAGCACTACTAGGTGAAGTCAGGTGAACAGTATATGAACCCTGTTAATAAAATAATGACACGTGTGATTGTGTGTAATGTGGCAGGCAAGTGTACACTAAACAGGAGCATTAGTGGTCACTGCGCATGATAACTCACTGTGACACCTCTTATTTTCTACTGTAACAAAGAAAGAAAACAGAATAATATACTTCCCTATGGCTCTGTATTTTACAAAAAGCTTGTCATAAAGAAGTGTGATTTTCTATTCCATTTTCAACAGACGGTTCTTTTGCATAAAATATTCTTCTGCTCTCTGCCCTTCACTCCCTTGAGTTTGGCTCCCAAAAGACATTAGACCCCTTTAGAACAACCTCTGTAGGAACAAGGCGCTCCAATTCACCTAAAATTCAGGGATATCAAGTCTGACAGCTCCACACACTGAACTCCTGGTCTAAAATGCCCTCTGCTTTTCAGATTCCCAAGAGCTAGACTCTTCATTGAGAAATTCTAGTGGTTTGCCTATTAGGAAACAATCAGAATCTATCAAGGAAAGTATCAGTATAGATTTCTTTCCACTATAACACATGTATTTGTGTATAAATGAATCAGACACAGATATGTATAAAGCCTGACAAATAAATGTTTTATTACGTATAACTATAATACTAAATATATCATTCATCATCTTACAGTGAAGAACTATTTCATAGAAAATATCTAGTCTTTTATGTTTTTATAGAGCGGTTGAAATATTTTGCACAAAATGCTCTTAATAAAAACCAAAAATCACCTTTTCTCCCTGAAACAAAATTTGTCATTAAAATTATTAACTTAATTAACATAATCCATTTTCCTTGGCATTCCCTGTGTCTGTTTCTACTGATACTGTTATTAAAGATTTGATCAGAATGATATTTCAAATTAATTTTTTTTTTTCCCAAATCTGTATTTTTCTCCCGGAAAGTCCTATAAAAAAGGAAAGAGGAATTTGCAAAAGGATTCTGGAAGAAGACTGGGGGATTTTTGGAATATGCTGCAGAAAAATATTTTTTAAAGACCCAGAGTGTAAAATAGGTATAAATCCAGTCCTGGAAAACAGATGACACACATCTTTTTATACTGTTTTCTTAAAATGGCTTCTTTAGTTTTGACCAGCTCTCTGCATTTCTGTATCTGGGGAAGCCATGATTTGTTAGAACTTTTTGGATCATCTATCATTTCATACACTATTACATTTTACAATACCAAAGCTTAGCTGGATTATCGCTGCTGAGAAAACACAAACACATTCATACAATATATGTGTTTATTTTAGTGCACATTATAGGTGTGCACATAGAAGAACATTCCATGGGAAATGTGTTCCTATAATGCATAACTATATAATCTACTGTATATAAAGTAATGCCTGCTCATAGATAATTGTGTATAGGAATGATAGAGGCAAAAACCTTCATCTCTGTGCAATTTTGTTAGCGAAGGCTTTGCAAATGAAAGTTCAATATAGCCACCCCGGCTGAAGCACAGCACACATCTGAACTGCACAATTCTTATCTCACTGGTGGCTCTTGCAAGGAAGATATGAAAGTCTCATTCTTTCATAAGAGGGCTGCGTGGAATTGAGGATTGTATGGTTCTAGAGAGACTTACTGTATAATATCAGAAATTGCTAGACATTTGAAGACAGAAATGTCTTTCTCCTTTGAGCATTGCATCCTAAGTGCCAGCCAGAAATGATTTATACATGCTCATCCTTATTATGGACTACACATAATAAGGGCATGATAGAAATCGTATCTGCATAGATTCAGGCAGTTCCAAGAGATCTGCTGCCAGTTTTGTTTGACAAGACACTCAATCAAGTGAAAAGGTTCCAAATATTTCAGAAGGAACCTTCTGCATTTTTAAGACCCAATATTTGTATCCACATAACAGAAATCCTAAATGAGAGTAATATTAGTCTATATTCACCCTAAGTTGCATTTTGCAAAGAGGAAAATATTTTGAGCTTGGCTGCCATCTTTTTAAAATAAACATTTTATTCATTTCATCATTTCAATAAGATCCAACACATTCCTGTTTCTTTTTTTCCATTCTTGGAAGAATGTGAAGCAGGATAATAATGCTCTGGAAAAAGGATCTCAGAACACATTTTATATATTATGTTATTAATTGGGCTGAGGGTGTTCCATTATAGAGCTTAATGTCTCTACAGCTCTCTTCAAATCCTACCTGATCTTTGAAATGCAGGTCATTTTCCAAAGAAGCAGATGCATAAAGAAAAACAGAGCACTTGAGAGAATTTTATACAGCGAGAAATTACAGTGATGGTAATTGACATTCCTTAGAGCGCATCAGATTTTCCATGGAATGTTCCACTGCTCCCATTGAGGCCCAGTTCATCCAAACTTAAGCAATCCCATTACAGTCAGTAAAATTACTCACATGAGTAAAGCGTCACAGAGCTCACTTCTGATGGGCAAGAAAGGAGGGCAGGTCTTGTCCTAAAAATGACAAAAGGAACTCAGCTTGAGTGATTGGCTTTGCTGTCTCTGATAGAGTTGAATCTCCCCCCCACCTCCTCGCATCTTGAAAATCCATGGACACACAAGTCATTGAGCTGCTCCTAGAAAAGCTCTTTTTCTAAGACAATGTAGTGCAACACAAACTGAGGCACGTGTAGGCCAAGAGGCTGTGCCACAGCAAAGCACCGAGAAATAAAACATTCACTCTTCCAGCACTTACTGCACTGACAGCTTGATAAAATGGTTCAAGTCATAATGTTCAAACAGAGGGAGGAAAAAAAATTAAAAATGTAATAATAAAGTTAAATGTAACTGTTTTAAAGTATAATTCTTTGGAGAGCTCAGTTTTATGTTGGGCCGGCATTTGAAGTAGCACTAGTCATTATTAACGGGAAGCACAGATAGAGGAGATTTAAATCACTAAAGTAATAAAATCTGAACGAGGGCTAGCACCTTGAAAGGCTCTTGGAGAGAAGATTGCATACAAATGCAATTAAAACGATGCTTATAAAATACTAAGATGTTAATTGGGTTTAGTCCCAGAAGCCCCAGCAGTACAGTATGTCAGAAGTTAGCTGGTTTGAAGTTTAAAAAGAGTGGTTTAATTTGTACACCTTGTCCTAATTACGAAGCTTTCTGCAGCCTGTGTATCGGCATGGTTTATTGTAGCTTAGAGCTTTGTAAAACAAACACACACCAGTTAATTGGGTTATTGCAATGGAAAATTGGGCTGCAGAACTGAAACCTTCCTTGCTAGTGTTTTTTTACAGCTTGTAATGAACGCTCCAGCAATGTCAGGATAGACTGATTTGTAAGGTGTGCAGTTTACAACTTGCTTATACCGCTGGTCCGAAAAATAGGTGATACAGTGAAAACAAAGACTAGCACGATATAATGTTGCTGAGCTGGTGGGTTGAAGCCCCAGCTGGCTTATTTATATCTTGCAATCCCCCCAAATACTCCAGCAGGTCTGAACTCTACATTCCCACATTCAAGTAAGGACCCTAATAAGGCAAGGAGAGAATACCGTGGTTGTTCGAGGAGCCTGTGGAGGTTGTGAGCACCTGCTGGGGGTCCTGTGAGGTCGTGTGTTTTTTCTCATAATCAGTAAATAAATACTTAGAATAAGAACAGAGTAATACAAAGGAAGGAACTGCAGAATGGGGGACATTGCAATTCAAATGCTGCTCAGGACCACTCTCCCTGGAGTTCATTTGTGCCATTCAGCCGATACTCGTTTCTTTGTATGTGATGGAACACTTTCCAAAGGACAAACAAGCCTCCCCCCCTCCTGTTGTGCTTCAGTCCAGACTTCATGGAGTTGGGGTTTCAGAGCATGCTCCAGCAAAGTCCTTATCCAGGTCATGAAACCTCCCATACGTAGTTTGCTGTTATGTGTTGTTGAACAGGCTCTGAGCCTGGCACCCCTCAAACTTGTACTATAGAAAATCAAAAGTAGCTGTGCTGAGGTCAGTGGATTCCTCCTAATTGAAAGCAGATACCTGGAGAGGAGACTGAGATTCCTACCGTCAGCTCAGCAGCGAACAGAGACAGCATGACCCTAGCCTTCCCTTCCCTGATCTGGCTCTGCCATTCAAGGCCAGATACCAGGAAGCAGCGTGGAAACTTTATGAACCCTCCAGCGCTGCAGAGGGCTAGTGTGACAAGTTGACATGACACTGATTTAGGTTTGTGATGTGGGGACTTCCACCAACAAAGAGAATTTCTCCTCTGCCTCCCCGGGGAACTGCACTTTATCAGGCACTTTGGGACAGATTTCTACTGAAAAGCAGTGAGCTGCTCTGGCTGATACGGGTTTGGACCTGCCCTGCTGCAGATCAGATCTGTGTCTGTTCGGAGAAGCGTGGGAGTGCACACACCGGGGAAAGCTGGTAATACACTGGGAAAGGGAAAGAACTAGTCTGGATGTTTCTCAAGACTGCTTCCAGACCTCAGGCAGTGACCGCGACAGAGCCATGCCCAAAACCTCTAGCTAAAACACATGAATGGTGCAGTGAGGGTCTAGAGACGCTGTACATCAAGGCACAAGTCAGGGCAGAATGGAAATAATATGTGTGACTGGTCCTACAGTCAGCAGACTACAGGACAGAGGAAAGAATGTTCCTTTGCACATCATTATCTCATTTGTATGTATTATTTATGTCCGTGTTGGCACAGCTGGCTAGTTAGGCACTAACAGACCACTTAATTAGTCTTCAGGTAGAGAATAAGTTGCTGAGAGGGAGGAATGGTCATGCAATCAGAAATGCTAACCTTTCTCAGTCCAGGTGACATGAGTAGCATCAATAGATCGTATACAATGGGTCAAAGCTTCTGCAGTCTTGACATACATCAGATAACTTAGGAATGTGTAACAGTACGTACCTATGAAAATAAAGTTCTTACTGTGTATAGGAAATTGATACTGGTTTTGTATCATTGACACTGGTTATATTTGATGGGAAATGCATGCTAAGAAAATCAGTGCGATCACTTGTAATTCCAGGTTTTCAGGTCCCCCTTTCCCACCTTCCCCAGTTAACAGCCTGTCCACACAGCTATCGCTTCCCCTTAAAGGTCTGCAAAGCCCTGCGTTTCCCAGTCTTGAGTAGCTGCCATGCCAATTGCTGCATTTACAAGCTACTTAAGATACATCGGGGCATAATCTCACCTCATTGAGGAGGGGATTTACATACATAGCTCCCATTAGCATTTATAGGCAATACGCATATAACTCACAGCCCAACACAGAATGAAAATATAATTATCATAACCATTGCCACATTGCGTGAGGCTTGCACCATTCTGAGGCATAGGTCTAATTAGCTCTAAGCTGCAGAAGATTTGACTGTAGTGGTTTCTTTTTGACTTACTGCTCAGTGCTTGGTCTGAATATTCAAATATATTGTTTCTTTTTAAAGTAGCTCCTTCATGGCTCACTGTGTCATGTCAAAACTCCCTTATCTTACTGACTTTTTGTAAAGGTCCCTACAGGCGCATTAAGATACATTTTTAGCCTGCTCTGTTGATCTCTCTGTTCTGGCTTCATTGTTTATAAATGCAAAAGACCAGTGCTGCACTGGTAACACTTTTATTTTTTATTCACCAGGATTTGCCAGCAGTGAAGTTATGTGACACTAAAAGGAGACTTACATGCACTGTTTCCAGATAAATGCATTTTGTGTGCTGAATTCACTTCAAAAGTTTATGATATTTGCAAAAATGGCAACTCAAGTCCTTATCGCACAGGTCTTTCAACTTTCACTGTGTCCGATGTTCCCTGAATTTGGGAACAGTCACTCTTGGCTTCCTGTACAGGCAAAGGAGAGAGAGACGCACAGCCAGGAGACAATTAAGATTTTAGGTGGATTGAATGAAGCTTAAGAGGGTCTTATTTCTCTTTATTGAGATGACAAATCTATCCCACCTTATCTTGAGGACCTCGCTGATGTACCTAGAATCCCCTTTATGAAGTATTGATTTTAGAATGCTAGATCTGTAACAATCCTGAGCTAAAAGGCTGTGCCTGTAAAAGCATATATCACAGGATGATTTCTCTTAAAGGATCTCTGAGAGACAAGTGCCTATAAACTTGTTTTTTATAGGAGACCAAGTCTCAAGGTCCTTCTTTAGTTTCCTTCTCTACAGAATGAAGGGTTCGCTTGGATACAGGGCGGATAAAATAATGAAATAACAAGCAAGATCTTCAGGGGTTGGTCCTTCCTCTACTAAAAGCCACCACGAGTTTCCAGAGGCTGCCCGTATTCAGTAGCTCAGCTCAAGTGGGCTGCACATTATGCAGAGTGTTCCTGATGCCACTTGAACTCTGAAGTGCATCTCCAACCACAAATACCTCTGCCGCCTCAAGAGCCTGCAAACAAGGTTAACTCCTCAGCTTGATGTAGGTATCTTTGCCACACCTAAGGGTGTATCTTCGCCTCAGAGCCAAGCTGATCAAACAAAAAGCCCCTGCCAAAAGGGAGATCCCACTTCAGCCTCTATCTACAGCCACATGCCTCTGCCTCTCCCTCCCGTGATGGATGCTCAGGCATCTGGTTGACTTGCAAAATAATATTTTTTTCTGCTGGATCAACCACTTGCATCGACTCATCCCAAAAGGAAACAATTTCCAGTTCTGATCCAAAGGGGAATTTTCACATACTGCAGGAGCCAGTCTGTTTTTTGAGTGAATCTTTTCATCAGAGCTGCTCAGTGCAACATAAAAGCTCACCCTTAGGTTTTCAGGTCTGAGGGAAAAAAAACCTAGCAGCGAGGTGAAAAGGGGAGATGATCTGCATGTGCATGCAATATTAATCATCACATTGATTGAGGGCTTCATGGGAGATACAAGTGAATGAAGAAATACTCAATTGATAGCACGGTACCAGGAATTGATTAGGTGTTACACAATGGATGCTTAACTCAATTCCATTCCACTGTTTAAGCATTCAGGAAGCCCCTTTGTGGGGTATTTGAGAAGAGAAGTTTTGAGGAAAATGCTAAGCAATGTATGGCTCATTTACAATTTTGCATCACTTTTTGACATCCAAGTCCAAATACTATTGAATTTTATTTCTACTTCCATGCAAAGTGCCTGGCTAAGGGTTCTTCTCGTGGGCAATTACAGCATCTTGAAGGGGGTGGTACAGATACATTCACTTTCTTTATAGTCAGCCTGGGGAGTTGAAAGATTTGAGGAAATAGGATCCAGTTAAGAGAGAGGGAAATTATGAAAACACTATTTATTCTAAGAATACTGTTGTCCATACAAGGAATGCCATTATTTTACTAAAAAAAGCAAAAGAAAAACAGAAGTGCCAAACAACAGTTCTCACATTGGAACCCACGCAAATGAAAGATGCCCCATGATCTATTCCTAAGCTTAGCCCTCCAAGGCCAAGCCAAGACACTACCCACAACTTCACCCACCAGCAGCAACCCAGCTGAATGCCTGTGCCCTTGTTGAAGAAGAGCATAGGGAACCTCTTCTCATTTGTAGCATCTGTGATGGTGAGGAGGCAAAGATTAAAACAGGTCTAACCAGTGCTGGGGATTTTTCATTCATCAATGTTCAGCAACATATTTTGCTTCTTCCATCATCATTGTTTTGGAGGGAGCCATGTGAAAAGGCACGTCAAATCTGCATTTAGAAATGAACTGCCTTCTAGAAGTTTCATCTCTTGGGCATTCAGTCATTCCATGAAAACCAGAGAACGTGCAACAAAAAATAATCTCAATTATTTCACAAAACTTTCTGTTTTGACCAAAAATCAACAGTTGGAGAGAATGTGGTGGGGGCGGGTTGAATGGAAAATTTTCAGCAAGCAGTTTCCTGAGCTGCCTTGTTCTTCCAAACACATTGACAATTTGGAAGCTGAAACCACCCATCAAGTCACTGGGCTGCCTTTCTGCTGAAGCTGCCTTCCAAAAAAGGGTGCTGCTGGCCAACCTCCAGTTTTGCTTCTCCCTCAGTTTGGGCTTCGCTCTCAGGCCCATTGTCCAGCACGCAAGAGCAATGCTCCTAGGGCCGGGACCCATCTCTGGAGAGAAAGGAAACATCCACATCTCCTTTCCCTTCCTGGGGGTGTTGGCAAACTCCCACTGCATCAGCGATGTAACTCACAGAAAAATCCCTGTGCTGTGGCACCGCTGCCATTTCAATCAACAGCTGCCTCCTGCAGAACGGTGTTGCGAGCCTGTTTTGTTCCACTCACTGTTCGGGAAGCGGGAGATAAGTGACACACCCCAACTTGCTGAGGGCTTTGGGAAAGTCATCTTGCTGGAGGAACTGTAGGAGAAGTCTCCCTGGGAATAGCAGCTCATATTTAGCCTCCCCTAGATCATATCAATGTGAGTCTGGAGAGAACAGGTCTTTCATTTTTCTTCTTCAGTAAGCTACCATATGTACCTCATCCCCCACTTAAGCTAAGAGATTGATGGCTAAATTGCTTAACCCCGGTGTTTTTAATTAATTAGGTCTACTTCATAGAAGGTTTAATACAGTAGTTTAATTTAGACTTTGCTCAGTGCATGATATAAAATCCAGATTTATT
Organism: Todiramphus chloris collaris; assembly: GCA_025345505.1. Taxonomy (NCBI): domain Eukaryota; kingdom Metazoa; phylum Chordata; class Aves; order Coraciiformes; family Alcedinidae; genus Todiramphus; species Todiramphus chloris. The sequence continues at coordinate 4,604,393 of JANVCC010000040.1, forward strand.
ACTATTTTTTATCAATTTTTATTTTTATATGATTCAGTCACTCATATAAAAAGACTACTGTATGTTATAGACTTTAAAAAGTGATTCCCTGTAGGTATTGTAAAGTATAGGGTCTATTATATGACAGTAGTGTGTTTATAGCTAAGTTTTGGGGCATTGTTCAGGAATCCATTCAAAGATGGCACATAGAAAAGACATTTTATTCTGTAAAATAGTAAGGGAAAGTACCTGTTCTTTTAAAATATCATCTTACAGTGCTTTTACATAATACCGAAGGGTATGGGATAACCACTGCTTTAAGAAACTCAATTCTAAAAAGAAAATGACTTCAAATCTTTAAAGAGTAAAAAAGGCACAACATTTTGTTGATAGCTCTTTCATAAAGGACCTGCAGAGCTGTAATCTGGGGAAATCCACTGCTACTCTTGGTTAATGAGCAATTTGTTAGTTAACAGATGTTGTTATTAACATGAGAGGTACCTGGTTTATAACAGCAATACTTAATCATGGTGTGGGGTAGCAGAATCATTCCTAAGAGCCAATGCAGTGGCACTGTAGCAACTGTAAGTGCTGCCATGTGGGAACGCAAGGTGAGGAGGTCACGTATCTATTCTGCTGCATGTGTTTGTGCTCTGTTTTGGGGAGATTCTGGTTGCACTTTGCAAAATTCCAGCAGAAGTGACTTTAGATGAAATGCAAGCAAGGACTGCATGGAGATCATTTTAGTCAGGGCATCAGTTATATTCTCTTGATTTTTATCAGATATATTCTGTTGTGTAAATCTGGCTCCAAGAACATACAAAGTATGAAAGATCTTAAGGTACTGAGGTGACCCAGGAATGGAAGTCACAAAAGGACCTTATGTAGCCAACAGACAAACTGACAGGCCCCTGTTTCTACAATGTGACACTGACAGAGACTTTAAGAAAGTTTGGGGATGTTTCCCTTTTACAGAGCACTCGGTTTCCAGAGACCACTTTTTCAGATGACTGGTTTTTTGCTGAGATTCACTCCTCATTGGCCCAGGTTTAACTCCTACTATTTCAGCTATTAAAGGTATTTCAAGGTAAACACACAAAATCTTTATTCTTTCCTGAATTTTGGCCTAAGGAGCCCAGCCAGTTCACTTCTTTTCTGAGGACATTACACCAGAGTGCTAAAGAACTACAAGGGCACTTATGACTCTTACAAAGGAAACAGAGGGAAATAGAGGAGAAGGAAGTCTCTGAGAGCACACCACAAGGAACACCAAGTAAATTAAAATAGAAAAACAAACAAGCATCTTCTAAATATGAATCTTACTTTCTAGATGAAGATTAAGTCTGAAAAGCCTAAGATTTTTTAGGCTAAGTTTAAAACCTTCAAGGTGCATAGCCACTCCAAAATACAAAGAGTGACTACACCTCATAAGAAAATAGTGTCTTGACACTATGTCTGTAAGCCCAGATATAAAATGCTACCTCGGAAGACCCTAGGAAAAGAAATTGAGATACTTCACGTCACCAGATTTAACATCACAGAAGTAGCAAATCAGAAGGAAGAATTCAGCTCCCTTGCTGCCCTTGAGTCCCTGTTGTCATCAGTGAAGCACCTGGTAGCACTTCAGTAGCAGCTGCACAAGAGACCAGGAGGACTTGGAGAGCAGCAGCTGCTCAGTATAACCCTCCTAGATTCCTCAAGGGAAAATGATGTAGCTACCCAATGGTCTGTCCTTCCACCAAAGGCGGTGGATGCTAAAGATGTGAAAGAGCTCATGATCTTCAAGTTAGAAACCCGAGAGTATCCCTTTGTAAAACAAGAGTGAGGATAGAAGAACAGGTTTTATTTCCAACTCTTTCCTACACTACTGTCAAATCAAAGCAAGAGCCCGTAGTATTTCCCATGCAAAATGCAAGCTGGGCAGTTGAGAATAAAGGCACAATAATATGTGGTTCAGAAAAAAGCTCTATTAGAAGAAGAAACAAACGCAGGCTAAAAGGTAAGCTTGCAGCTTAGATTCCAATCGGTATATTGACTCAGCTTTACAGATCCCCAGCCCAAAATGAATTCCACACAATAACTAAGCAGTTGCCTTCCAAAGGTGTTAAGCCTATTTGCATTTTGTTTGTTTTGGAATGGACAATAAAACAGCTTTAGATGATGTCAAACAGTGCTTAGGCCCATACAGAGGGAGACAGCTGCTCAGATAAATATTCAAACATGAAACCATGTTCTGCTTTATAAGTCATCAAAAGCTCTTTGAAAATCCACTTGATATGTAGCTGAGAGCTAATGCTACTTCCTCACACTTGCCAGACTACTCTGGGCAGGTCAGGAGCAAGCAGCAAGCTTGTCCACCAGTCTGAGCTGCTGCTAGTATTTCTTTTCTCCTAGGAAAATTAGAGAGCCTTCTCCTATCTTTCTGAATAGTAATCTCCCTATGACGCTGCAGTCCCTGAGATCAGGTGCTGCCCCTGCTTCTTGCAGCATAAAAGTGGTAGAGAGTCATAAACATGTATAGCCAAAGCTGCCTGAAGGCACTTCAGGCACATTTTACTTGAGATGATTGCTATTGCCAGGCAAGTCCCTCACACACTTCCTTCTCTATATATTAATTCTTTCCTCTGTTGTTCCCTTTGACCTGTAGCTAAAGCCCTCAGACTTACGAGTGCCTTTAGTTTTCAGACAAACATATACTGCACTTTAGGTATAATACATGAAAAGCACTGTGTAAGCTCTGATGAGAGAACCATTCCAGTGGTTTAGGGTTGGGAGAAGGCTCCAGTCCTTACCCATGTGCACTGGTGTCAGTCAGGAGTAATTAAAGCCATTAAATCCATTAAAGCCAAGGAAATGATTAGAGCTATGAGCTGAAGGTGCTCTGTGGTCCCACATGCAGCCCCAGTGACCATATGCAAAACCAAGTGGTTAAGAAACTGCTACTAACTCAAGGCGCCAAGTAAAACACAGGAGGTGCTTTAGGGCACAACAGCACTTACTTTTTAAATCCTGAGTCCTGGTTTAAAACCAGTCACTGGCAGGAATAGGAACTCAGAGGGACATGTCCTGGCGTCCTGTTTATCTTTGCTGTGAATCAGAAAAAGGGAGGTAGGGCAAGGAGCATGTTGCTGAATGGGTGTTATGTTTCAGACAGCCAGACAGGGCTGAGCCAGACTGGTGTACCAGCTACTGCAATATTCTCCTGGGCACAGAAGAAGAAAAAGCCGCCAAGAGATGTTTGAGAAAATACATCTGTGGGTGGGTTTCCTGCAAATGCTTGATTTCAACACACCAGCCTGAGTCCTTCATAGAAAGACAAAGCTACAATTCTGACATTACATACACAATTTTGATCCTAGAGTGCTCCATGTTGCCAGTTAGGAGAGATGGTTGGTTAATGGAACCTTGTGCAGAATCATGTCTCTGCCTTCGCTTCAGGGGGCTTGAACAAATGCTTCAAAAAAAATCTGAAGCAGCAAAGAGGACAAAATAAAAGGAAAAGACCAGCGCATCCTTTGTCCAAAGTGGTCTCTGTGTTATGACTTACCCAAAGTGTGGATCAGAACTGGTAGGATTCCTCAGAGTTACCGAAAACCAACACAGTTACTTCGTTCTGAAATGTTGATGAGTTGAAACTTTCAGAGAAGTTGAAAATTAAAGTAGATTTTTTTGATGGCAATAATGGTTTCTTCAATGCAACATGATCATTTGCTTTTTATAAAGAGGAAAGAAGGGATAACATGGCCAGCACCAATCAAACCATTTACAACGGCCAAAAGAGATGGAGCTGAGGCCTTCAAGCACTACAAAGAAGCCAAGTAGGGTAAGGAGAAAGATGACAAGAAGTTGGATACAAGTGCAAAATTATTTCCTTTCCATTCAACATAATAATAGACCTACAGCTGACCTTGAAACTTCCAAAAGGTGCCCTTGTATTGAGGCCTGGAAACAGTAGAAACAGCAGAGGGCTTCTGATCTCTAGGAACTTCACTCACTCACTGAACTTTTGAGCTGTCATTTCCAATAAACTTGGCTGCAGATGAACCAGAACTTTTTTTTTTTAAAGGAAAACTATTCATAGTTTGAAAAAAGAATTGCGGGGATTTTTTTCCCTTTGTCGTTCCATTTGACGTCCAAAAAAACTACAATATCCTTGTGGACTAGAAAGTGAAATAGATGGAAGGGGAAAAGCGGTGAGAATAATGTTACAATGAAACCACAAGCAACAGAAGAGGAAATGTTAAAGACCCCAAACCCAAAGAGAAAAATCAAGCTAAGAGCACGTCTTTAAAGCAAGTGAGACCCAAATGTGCTTAGGGAAATTAAGCGATTCCCTATACGAGCTAGTTTCTCATTTTAAAATGGGTTGATAATGATTAGCAACCAACATATTAAATGAATATCTCTTTCTACTATCAAAAGTTTTAACTTGTCTATACCAGACTTGACTCCTAAACCTAAGCAGTTCAGGAAGGTGACCTGAGATGACAGTAGAGGATGACATGCTATTGACTACAGTGAGGAAGTAGGAGGAACAATTGTGCCTATCAATTATTAAACAGAAAGAAAGGAAGGACTGAGTGAATAACTAATGGAAGATGGAAGCCTCCATCTGTATGCTCCATACAGACTTTGGTAGCCTAGATTTATAAGAACAGAAAGTTTTATTATAGATAAAATTTAAGTGTAGAATGATTAAATGGTTTCTCTTAAATTAAATAGTCATTCAAAACTTGTTTGCTGTCAATCTGATGTAAAGTAATGTAATCTTTGGAATACGAGGCAAATGTTGCCCCCAGAATGGGTAACACAGAGTTAGGTGGTAATTACATGGAGTACTATATCCCTGAGTCAAGGAAAACCTCGACAAAATGCTTGGTGGCACTGCTAATGCAGCCAGTTAGGAAAACCTTGGCTGATAAATGGGAAGAGAAACAGTACAGCAATAAATTCTTCTGTCTACCCCGCAGTCAATAGATTTGTCTTGTACTATATTCAAGCTGGGTGTTTTTCACCTTGTGCAGAGAATCAATGTAAAATTTAGGCTACATTTAAGTTTGCGTAAGCCAAAGCTTCCCAAAGCTTCCTGAGTACTTCCTGAGTGTTCCCATGAGTTCCATACATGGCTTTTCATTTTCTAGCAAAGAAGGATTGCAATTTTTAACTTGTTCCAGTCCTGCTCCCACTTCTTGTCATTCTGTGCCTGCTCTGCATCTTGTATATTGACCTTTCTGATGAAGCAGAGATTTACAAGCAGAAATGCCTTGCTGAGACCCTCTAGATCCCAGAAATAGAAAGAACCTTGCCAGAGGTAGATGCATGCATGAAACGAGATAGCATATTCTACATCTGATAAAGCTTCCTTGGCTTAGCTGTCTGAAAATCATTACCTGTGTTTATTTCTGTAACATATATCGATCAAAAAAGTGCATGCTTCTTACTGGCTTTCAAACACTAAAGTTTTAGCCAGATATGATCTGAACTGACATGTCTACCAAAATGGTGATATGCTATAAGAAAGACAAAGAAAAAAACCCTCTCTTAAATGATCCCTCTTAAAATAGAATAAACGGCAAGCAGTACCAAATATATTTTCTTTAACTCCTAGAACTACTTTTTGGAATAGGAGTAGAACTTGCCTAATAACCTTTATAACAAGCAAATAATAAAAAAAAAAGACTTCCAGGCTTCATTACAATGGGATTAAGTCAGAACAAATCCACTGACTCCAGTGGCATTACCTCAGCCTTACACCACTTCATCCAGAACTCCCTCAGCATCAGTGGAGCTGCAGAAGGTTTCCTTTGCTGCTTTAGATCCAGATCCCACTATAAATCTCAGGTTTCATTTGGCTGGGAAGGAGGAAGTTTTATTTTTCATGTTTACCATGGGTTGGCTGTGGTAGTTTTTATTTTAAAAAGCTGTTGATATTTGTTTCCATCTTAGACCCACTGAAAACAATGGCTTTAGTGTGGGAAGGTCCAGATCTGTTGCTGATTTGTTTTATGGGAGGCCTTTTAGCAGAGAATTTTGATCCAGAACTCAAGAGAATTAGAAAGAGTACAAGTGAAGGGGACTTGAGATCAGATTACCAGTAACATGGAGGCACCTCTGGCATAAGAAGATCAAAACAGAAGATCAACCTGCAAGGTGCTGAGCTCTTCCATCCCCTTTTACACTTGGTGGAGGAGATGGCAGCTTGCAGGATCAGGCCCTGTGGGTGCCAGGGAAGACTGATAGCCCATTTCAGCTCCTGCACAAGGAGGAGAGATCCTCAGTCACACCAGAAACCCCATCATAAATTTAGCACAGGCAAGCTGGTGTTAAGACATCAGCGTACAGCTGCCTCACGAAACAGTTGGGGTTTTAATAGGCTAGATATTGTTCCAGCATTTGGTATTCACAGATAATAATAGAGATTAGGTTTACTTAATATATTTGCTATTTAGGCAGATGATTCATGTTAAGCCATCGGCATTCAGTGGCAAACATCATTAGTTCAAATTGTATGAGAGAAAGGCCCAGGAAGAGGAGTCACAATCTGGCCTCTATCACAAGCAGCTGTGTTTCTAAATCACCATTTTCGGGTTATTTCCTGTAGTTGTTGGTATATACTCTACACTGAAAATTAGGCCTCAAAAACACTTATTAAAAATTTATACAACTTATGACAGGCTCTTTCAGAAACATAACCCTTAACTAATTCATGTTCACTTACCCTCCAGTTTTCTATTTATAATACTTTACAATTTCTGTGTATTTGTACTATAAATTATTCAATGACATCAAGGTTTTTATTTTGATGAGAGAATTTTTGATGAATTTGACAGAGTAATTACTTCAAATCCTGTTCTGGATTGCTATGAAAATATTTAATTTTATTTACTCCAATAAATAATTAAAATGTGAGAGTAGCAGACATAGTCACAGTGCCTTATAGCCTGTGACTTCTGTTTGCTTCTCCCTAATTAAAATAGCAATGTTTATGTGTGTATGGATTTAAAATAATAATAAATTACCAACTGGGGAGGGACATCTAAAGGAGGAGGAAAAAGACTCTTGTAACAACAAGCGCAGTCTTAAATGCAGGAAAAAATATTCTGAAGAAATAGGAAGTTATTGATCCTTCAATGCTGTTAAATAGAGGCACTCAGGATGGAATTTCAACAAGGTACATGTTACTGAAATGCAGCCTATTCCTTTTGTAGATTTAAAGTTTAAAAATGGGCAGCCTTCTGGACGCTCCCACCTGATTCAGCAATATTTTAAGCACATGCTTAACTTGAACCCATGAGCAGTTCCACTTACTTCAAGAACGTTCATGCTCAGATTTAAATTAAAGTATTGAAGAACTGTTCTGGCAGCAGCCTAAATCTTCTGCTAAATTAAAGATTAAAATTACAGTGTCTCTTAACTCTCTGTGATTTAATCCCAGACAAATACTCTTCACCCTATTGAGGAAAGCTCAGGTCACAACAGTCACTGGTCTGTAGGCTGCAGTCCTCTGTCTCCTCCAAAGAATCTGTGTAGAGTGAAATTTATTTATAAGTCTCATACGTAATTTTACTGCTTTCAGATCAGGGGTCTGAAAGACAGAAAAACTTTATGTATAGAAAACAAACAAAGAAAGAAAAGTCCAAACCCTCAGAAACCTCTTAATTGCTGTACAGGTCACAAACAGGCACATATTAGAAGTTTTTAATTACACTGAAGCCATCAAGCATGCAAGTGCATAGTCATTATCATATAATAACTGTTTAATTACCTTATTAGTTGACTTTTTGTTTTTTACTTTAAAACTTGCTCATTATTGCCAGGTACAACAGTGATCTGGTTACCCACAGGCTGGTAAATGGCAAAATCTGACACCTCTTGACAAAGTGACTATTTGTGTTTCACAGGATTGGAGTGAAGGGGGGACAAGGCATTTGTTTAACAGCTGCAAGGAAAAGTAGAAATATTTTTCTTTTTTTCTAAACTATTTGCCTGGCTAAACGAGGTAAAATACAGCTGATCCTTGCTGGTAGTGAAAGATGGAGCGTTTTAGTGCTTTAGTCACAGGTAAGAAATTGGTAACAGTCAGCAAACCGTGGCTGAAAACCAGCGTCATCTGTTGGCAGTTTGCTGGACTGTATGCAAACGGAATGGGTGATAGTTCACTCTGGTTCCCCCTGGACACATGTTCATATCTCCCCCAAAACACGAACAGCTTGGGAACAAATTGGCACTCTGGGTGGCAGCGTCAGTGCAGAGGATGTAATCCGAATGTTCATAGGGCTGGTGAACTAAATGGCAAAGACTTTGGGAACTTCCACTATCCCCAGTTACTCTGTAACCTCAACAGACTCCATCTGTGTAACTGAGATAGAAAGTGCACCCTTCCTTCATCCCCAGCTGCCTCCCAGTGACACAAACAGTGTGCAGGTTAAGCACCACAGGAGATTTTAACCCCAAGCACAGGACATGAGCTGCTGCAAAGGGCTCCGGATACACTGCCACACCACAGCAACTCGCTCCCAGGTTGGTCACTCCCTGTCCCTCACAGCAATCGTGCACACACACAGACACACGTGCACAAAACCACGCACGCCCCACCGCTTCATCGTGAGCTCTGACGTGACTGAAAGTCACGGCTGGTAATAAATCCTCGCCGTTGGTATTGGGTTGGATTGCATGTTCGTGGGTTAATCCAATAGCAGACCCTAATAACACGACTTTCAGCTTGCTGCAAAAGCAATTTCTGTGCAACGTGCCATATTTCTATGGCAGTGCCTCAAGTCGCGACGAGTAACACGTTCTGTCAGAGGCCGTTGTAAACACTCGGGCTGTTCGGCATGTACCGTGCATGATTTCTCTGAGCGGAGACCTAAAATCTTACACCTGACTGTTTCACTCACGATCAAGCCTAAATAAAGCTTCAATGGCAGAAGCAAGCAGGGAACACAAACCAGTTGTGACTGGTGCTTGGAGCCGAACACTTCGGAGCACCAGACATGGGTGGGGTTTGTTCTTTTGCTTTTTGTGGAGATGGTGAAGTAGCAGCGTTAAGGGAGAGTAGAGCCCAGGGAGGTGCTGAATGCCAACCAAGCACTTCCAGGCAATGGGAGAAGAGCATTTGGAGCTCATCCTTTCTGGAACTAAAATCCCAGTGGCCACTTGGCTATGGGTTCAGGCATGATGTGATTTTGAGCTCCAGGTCTGGTAGCTAAAAGGAGAGCAGAAGGCCTATCTGCCTTCTAGTCCTGGCCCTCCTGTTGATTTGTTTGTAACATCAGGAGAGTCCTGTCTGGGCCACGCTGTTCCCAGATTGGAAGCCAAAAGTTAATTTAAGATAATGCAGCTGTTAAATAAGCATTTTGATTTTCAGAGTTGATAGTGTGAAAGAATGAAAGAAGCATGCGATACAATGCACCTTGTATGTAACATTTTACTTACAGTCATTCAAAGGCATGAATCTATAGAACAGCAGCCTCTGTGACATGTAAAACAATGTCTGGCATCTTTTTTTCCCCTCATCTTTCCCCCTTACTCTCTCTCTCTTTTTCTTTTTTTTTTTTTTTTTTCCCTAGTGTGTGCAGCTAATGCTGAAGATTTCATTTTTCCTTTCTAATGGAGCAATTGTTATTGACTACCTGATGCCTGTGTTCACAGGGTAGGAAAATAACCCAATAAAATCTACCAAACCTAAAAATAAACAACAACAGGAGCTCTCTGTACCATGTGCACCTGGAGGAAAGGAGTGCCATGCAGTCTATCCCACCCTAGGAAATAGATACTGTAGTGGGCCTCTCTGTATCCCACTAAACAAGGGACCTGGCACAAACTGCCTGCTTGTCCCCCCACTGTTCTGGACTACCCTATGCAAGGGATGCAGTGTGTGAATGGCTGAGCTCATTCAGACATTTTTAACTTCCTTGGTTCCCATGAACTTTTAGAGGACCCTTTCCAAAGGGACTCTGTCTTCATCTAACTCTGTGACAATGTGGGAAAGAAGTTCTAGCATCAAAGCCATCTTAAAATCTGGACCAACTTGAAGGAAGACCAGTGAATTAGTCAGGGCTTAAAGATTTGCTCTGAAAGCTTGAAAAGTTCATGAAGCTTGAAAAGTTTAAGAAATGCTGCTCAGTATCAAGCCCCTCCCAGTATGTTCCAAAACCCGTACCCATAAAATCCTGCCTGGGACAGACCCAAGAACTAATTTACATTTGCAATTGCATAGCACTGCATTTAAGCACCTTCTCTCCTTTGCCAGTATATTATTACTATTTACAAATCACTAAATGTTGACTGCACAGGAAGCAGGTGTACAGGGTGTAACTTCAAGTCAAGGCCCTGGGTGTTTCTCCTTTGAGAATGAGGACATTAACTGCACCAGGACACACATGGTGCTGGAGTTTTACCACCAAAAACAGTAAAGCAATTTTAAATTGTGTAAAAAAGAGGAAGAATAAGTCCTTCCTCCAGAAACATCTTGGGTGGGAAGTGACACGAGTCATGCCACAAGGAGACGAGGAGCAAGCATACTTTTTGGAAAATAAAGATGCGAGTTAAATCTCCTATGATGAATATAACATGCCTCTTTTGTATTTAATGAGGAGTCACCTTTTCTGATGACCAGGACTTCTCTTTTAAGGGCACCACTTTGTACCTGACTTTTCACACAGCAAAGCACATGGCAAAAAAGCAGGAACAGGGGATTAAGGTACATTTTAACGGGCGGCATGTTCAGCCAGATGGCCTATTCCCTGCTCTTCAAGATTTGAATGCTTTTTTCCACCTCTAGAGTTATTTTGATTGAATTCCTCAACTCCCTCCCGCAAAAAATAAAAGTCCATGGTTTATGCTACTTTAATGCATACTTCTCCATCCACCTCAAGCACATCCTCATGCACAGGCTTTTTGAACAGAAACCATGGCATCAAGGTAAACAAGGGTCTTTCTGGCTTTGAGAACAACAGTACCTCAAGACTTAAGAGTCTTTTCCAGTGAGCACCCCGTGCCTTCCTCTCCTAACCTGGGCAGCAGCAGCGATAGTATCATGATGCTGTTATATCCATGCTGACAGCAGCAAAGGAAGGCAACAAGGGGCCAGAGCTGGTGAAGTGCAGTACATGTCTCTGACTGCCCCAGCCATGGAGTTCCCAGAAAGTTTGAAGCAGGGCACAAATCTGATGAGATTTTTTTCCTGCCAGCTCCCCTGACTTTTCTCCCCCACTCTGCTGTTGAAACTGCCTGTCTGTTCTTCATTAATGGCTCCCAATGCTGCAGAGATGTCCCAAAAGATTCTGCTCTCTCAACAAACTGGGCAGAACCAGGAGTTCCCATGGCCAAGCCATCACTGATGGCACCACTGAATGACCAGAAAAGCATAAAGATGAGATAAAGGAACCATTGTTCATTGAAAAGAGGAGGAAGATAATGGCAATTAAACAATATGGATGTTCTTAAGAAAGTGCAGCTAAGAGAAAAGCCCTAGTTCACATGGTTGCTATGTCAAGGCACTTAAAAACTGTCCACTATTACTTTTTAAAGACAAGAACTAAATGTGGGATAAAAAGTCCTCTAGAACTAAATTAACTATGGAGCAACTAAATGTCAGCGGAGAGGATTACTGGAGAAAACTCAGGAAGATAAAAACAAGAAGCATACATTTGGTGTTGCAGTTTGTAGAGTCCTCGAATGAATCATCTGGCTGACACCACGATGGCAATGGTCAGGTACTGGTACTGGACAGTTTTCAGCATCCAGGTGAATCAGTTCAGTTTCACTGAAGCAATAAACATGCAGATACCCAGGTTACCAGAAAGCAAGGGTTAGAGGTGCCAATCATCCTGACATCCTGCACTGAAGCTGCTCTGGACCCTTTGGACAGATGGAGAGGAGCAGATGAAGGAACTGAACAACTCCGCAGTGCCCAGGAACACTACTCCAGGAACAGCAAAGCATGAAATAAACACCCACATCCAGTAATGTATGTATCACAGCTATTGTTACATATACCTGTGTGTGTATACACACACACATATATACATGAAAAAATATAAGGCAAGCAAGCAATCTCATTTTAAGAAAACTACACTATTTTTATGGCATAGAGAAAACAGTAATGATGATTACACTTCCTCAGTGGAAGCCTTCATGAATACAAGGTAAATTGCATGACACAAATGCAAGAACAAGGCTTCAAAATTCTGACAAATAGCTACTGGAGAAATTTGGATGAGACATCAAGGAGAGCACAGCGGGGAACTTCCCATGGCTGGAGCTGGACAGTGTGTAATGAGCAAAATTCATTATCTTAAACTTTTGGCTATGATGTGTAATTGTTAACCTCTGCCGTTAGTTCAAGGCTGCTTTCAGTAAAATATATGGGCTGCCATCAAAGCTGATTTGGATTAGGAGGCAAGCATGTGCCCTCACTTTTAGGTTATATTAATACACCAAAATCAATAACATGCCATAGCTTTCAGAAGTAGTAATAAAACACCCTAAAATATTCCCAGAATACTTCTATAAATTATTTGTTCAATGTACTTATGTTAAAAAGGTTGTCAGTTACAGTGCTCTGAAAGACTCTAAAATTACAAGTCATCGTATTTGTATTTGATAAACCCCCTGCTGTTTTGGGTCAGAGAGGGCTCCAGAATGGAGGGGGGGGAAAAATCATTATTTTCCCTAATAAATAAATTACTTGCCTATATTTCATGTATCACTAAAGCCTGCCAGTATTGAGGGCTTAAATAATAAATAGCAAATAGCTCCATTCATTTATTAATAATAACGCATCTTTTCTTCCTCTTAGCATATTTGCGGGCAAAGGATTGAACAGTAGTCAGGTGGAAGGACAAAGAGTTGGGCCACTGGGAACATTTAAAATTTTCCAGTTTAAGGTGAACTTGTCAGCACTGGCAGCCCCTTTAGCTTTGTCGGCATGGTGCAGTGCCGGGGCTGTGTACTGTCAGTGGCAGGAGCCTTGGGGCTTCAAAACTGTAAAACCCCTTGGAAACCTGATTAGCTAATGGAGTTCCTACATGTGTTTCTCAAATGAACCCCCATTTTCAATTAGTCATCACAATACCTGTTTAACCCTGTTCAACAAAACATGGAGGTACCTCACAGGTTTCATGTTCATAAGCAACTCTGGCTGGGCAACCCAATCCCTGGCTGTACAGGTGGCAAACAAAGATGTTGGGCAGGAAAGGTGGCAATAAGTAGGGGGCAGATCCAGACACGTGTCTCTCTTACCTTCAACTAACCAAAGAGATATGTTTTATTTGTGACTGTTCTCAGCATAAACTGCTCATTCCCTTTCTGACATAATCCACATCTATGTCAACCTGACTATTTTTAACAGTCATTCTGCTTCATGGCTCTTTGATTTAAAGAAAAATAAAACGTGAGCAGTTTACAAGAAAGCTGCAGGTTTGTCAAGCTCTGCAACCTCCAGACAAATCTCCTCCTCGCCTAAGCAGGGTATTGCAAGCTGACTGCCAGTGCAAGTAGTGACACAAATATGTACGTGAGTCCTAAAGACTATAGTTCTTAACATCACCAGCAGACCAGTCTGTAGGCAGTGGGATAAGTGGATAAGCGTGGATTTCAACATCATGCCTTAATCCAGCATCTTCCATGGAGAGTTCAGAGAACACATGCACACAGATGACCATACCCACCACTGCCTTTCCTCCAGAAGAAGAGAGCTGGAACCTCTGTGTATTCATGTAGGCCATGGCATCATCACGCCTGGTGATGGAGAATGAGCCCCCTTCTTCATCTAAACACCCAGTGGGAGTAGATGGGATGTAAACAGCCTTGTATTAACCACAAAGTCACCTTTGCCCCTTACCTGGAGAGCTAATCTTTTTCAAGGGTCAGAAAGAAAGCACTTTGCATTCCCACTGTGCCTTGAGCAACCCAGACCCGCCTTCTGACAAAATAAAAAGCCAAGAAAAGAGAAAAACACATCACATGGTACCACACTATCAGACACGCATCAGACTGTGCTGAAATCTGGAAGCTCACATAGGAGGGACTGCCAGCATTTCAGCTTGTCACTATTAAGAAGAACAAGTATGGTGGTACTCAGTCAGGGTGCAGGATTTTCAAGAGCATGCCCTGCTACCCTCTAAAGGAATTTAATCACGCAGCCTGCTACAGGAACTTCACTTCCAACTACCTACAGAGTGCAGGTTTGTGTTTAAAGCAGACTATTTCTTACAGCCTTACCCACTGTGAAGTACAGTTATGTTTTTCTACAAGATTAAGCTACAGGGCAAAAGACTTTAAGCATCTGAAAATACAGATGAGAGGTCTGGCATGATACTGCTGACCCAGTCTAATAGGACCCTTGATAGCTGGATGAGTTGGGTCACATCCTACCCCTTGTTTCCTTATGCCCAGAGTGACATTGGCTCTTTTCTGACCTAGGTAAATTGCTTCTTTTCTTCTGGCTACTCCTTAAGCTACCCTAGGCACCAAGCAAGGAAAGTAAACACATGGCAAAGGCACAATAGGCAGAACGGACTTGATCTTTGTTTAAAGCACAGGGTCAGCTCCTTGCTGTGAGCAGATTTTCCTCTTTGGAAACAGGTTCATGTTTATGTTTTAAGTTCCAGCAACATGCTCGGGATTTTCAACATGTGCAGCACATCTGCTCCAGTCCAGATTTATGAACAAATCTGCATATAATCGTGCTGGGCTAGGGTGTTGTTGTTGTTGTTGTATTACCCCCCTCCTCCACCCCTCCATACCCACCCTTTAAATAAAATAGCTTTGTCCAGAGCTGTATAAACCACTGATTCCAAGCCATATAATTTTATGGACAGGAAAAAAAAAAAAATCTTCTTTTGTATTGCACCTGAGCTCATTAAAACCCCCAAATTCCATAATTTTACACTACCATGTGCTGCATATTGTATTTAGTACCTAGCGGAGTAATTGCTTACAGTCCTCAGAGTGAGTGCACATAGGTGGAGAAATGATGGAACAGGTGGGACAAGCCACCCTGCGCTTGGGAATCACGGGTTTGCACCCCTGTGCAGCTGACGTAAAGCTGTGTGGATGAACGCTTCAAAAGCCTGGATTAGTCTTTTCTTAGCCCTGTCGTTGATGCCAAGTCCCAGACGTCAGCTTCCAGTGAACACAGTGGCTTCTGTGGTGGACCAGATAAAACAAATAAGCATGTGGGATACAGACGGGAAAGGGGAGAAGCCAAGGATAAGAGGGTCAAGGTGAAAGATGCGAGATGCCAGAGGAATCAGCAACTTATAATAATTAACCAGGCATCCCAAGAGAAAACAACCCTGGAAAATTCAAGAGAAAGTGAGCAGCTCAAGAACTCTCCTGTGGCAACATTCAAGGTTTCCTAACTTCGTCAGAAATAAAATCAAAGTCTTTTGTTCACCTTCACAAAGGGAATGATGTTAAAACAGCTGTTTCTAAATCAAAAAGGGTTTGCGTGCTCCCTGTCTCTGTGAGCAAAGACTCTGTGAAGCCACTTTTGCCATCATGTCTTGAATGTACAAATCTCTTCTAGGGTGGGAAGAGGAGAGGAAGGTGCAAGCAGATTTATAGTTTGGTCACACATGCTCTATTTTGGGTGACTGTACTCTTTGGAGACTAAATTCCCCTCACTTGACACGATGTGCTTGCTCAAGTGCTGAATGGGATCCAGTTGCAAAGGTCTCTGTGTTCAGTGCTCCTCAGGGGCACATCCTAGAGATGTTTGTCTCAGCCCATGGCTTACCCAGCCTGATGTCTCAGGAAGGGTTTAGGCCTCCAGCCTGTAAGAAAGAGAGGTGCTTTTTTAAAAAATGATCCAGGCATGGCTTGCTCAAGGACACGCAGGAACAGTGCAGCAGAGGAACTCATTTCAGCCATGGCTCTCAAGTCCCATCCATGTGCCCTAATCACTAGACTTGTATCAGAGCTGCTGATAAGATCTGAGTGATTTCCTTGTGCCTGGAACTGTAAGTGCAGCCTGCTTGAGATTCTCCGGTGTCTTATCGGCATCCTTTCAGATAGTTAAGATTAGGAAGACAGAAAAAAGACAGAGACACTGTGATCACAAAAAAAACTGTGAACAGGGGGTGACTGAAATGGGCATATGCCAATGTACACCTACATGGACAGTGGGTCATAAAGGTTTTGCTTACTAGCCTGGTTTCCAAAGGAAGATAAAAAACCCAAAACAAATATGTCAAAATCACTGAAACCACCAAGTAGGTTTTGCAATGGTCAGAGAAGACGAATATTTTGGTAACAGCAAAGCAGAAATGCACAAAAATTACACATAGCTGTGCTCAGCCTTAAATGGTGGGAAAGGTGGAAGGCTCTAACCTCGACATTAGGAAACATTTGACATTTAGAGTTTCAAAACTCTCTTAGTAAGGAACAATTTGTTTCTTTTTTTTTTTCTTTTTTTTTTTTTCCTGTAGTCCCTCCTCATTTAAAACATATAATGAATGTGAACAGTCATCAGTCTGTAAATACTGGTTTTAAGTTCACTAGAGCTTTGTTGAGATACTCCTCCTAGGTAACAAGTCTGTGCCTCATTAGTCTCTCATTAGCAAGACAGAAATAAAGATGCAAAAGGAAAAAAAAACCTCCAACTTTCTCCAAAGATATTGTTGCAGTCTAATTGCCTGCAAGGAATTCTTAATAATGTTTACTAATGCCTTTTCAGCATTGCCAATTTTATAATGTTCCAGATGTGACGTTGCTGTTCCCTGCTGTGATATTACTAAGTCTGCTAAGGCACCTACAGTACTAAGTTTGGAAAGATTTTAGCCCCATCTTATGTCATGGACATGAAACAACATCCGTTGGGGCTTTCCAGCATTATATTTGTACTTTTGAAAAAAATGATCAGAAAAAGCCTGTCTGATCCACTGTTTCTACAGAACTAAGTAAATTCAATCACAACGTGCACTGGCTGGAGCCGACAGCCTTACAAGGGACATTAGCAGCACTATCAGTTGCTCAAAGCTCAGTGACATTTGCTTTCCTGGTTTTGTGGTTTTGGGTTTTTTTTTTATTTTTAATATATTGTTTTAGACTTTGTGGCATTAATTGTTTCCGTATTCATAGAGAAACATCTTTTGGTTGGGATATGATTTTATATTGTAAGCAGCATTTGGAATATAAACCACACAGATGTTAGCTGAGAGCAAGACTCACGGCAGCAACATTGTGTTACACCCTCACTATACAGCCAAGCTCAGGGAACAAAGCGAGCAGCAAACATGCAGATTTTGAAACAATAGAGCTTTTAACCTAAACTACTCTGAAGTTTCTTCGTGCTCTGGGAATAAGTGGGCTCTCCACCTAAGTTAGATTTGTATGCCATTCAGAATACGTAAATAAACATCTTTTTGGCCTATTTTACTAAGGAAAAAAAACCTGTGAGCTCATCATATCGCTGTCATTCTTCCCATCTAACAACTCCTGTACCTGCTCGCCAAATTCAGCCAAACTGAAAACATTGTGGAAATTTCCACAATATGAAATTCCTGGAAAGAATTGGGTAGAGAAAAGAGCCAGTATTAGTGCTCCCAGGAGGAAAAATTCTGTGGTGTGAGCACTGTGTCTGTATTAGAGAAAGAAGCTTCATACTGGAAAGAAATAGCAAGAATGCCCCAATCACAGGGAAAATCTCTCTTGGACAAAGAATCCATGAGATAACATGCTTTCTTGATGCTATTCACCACAGACCAAATTGAGGGGGTTGATTATTTTTTTAATGGTTTTCTACATGGTCTGGGTTGCTTATCTTCTCTGTCTTCAGGATCTGGAGTGCCCAAGTTCTTCAGTGTCATACTAGCCATAACCTGCATGGCCACCATGGCACATATCTCCCCATAGCATGAGCTTTTCCTCATCTTCCAGCTAAGCAAATGGTCTGGCTGCTATTGCAGCCCCCCTCCCCAGAGGTAACTGTCCTTCAGATTTGGCTGCACACGTTGGCACTCTCCATCCAACCCAGCTCTGCCAAAATGATCCAAATGAGCTCACAGCAGTGTGGAGAAGGAGTAGTAAGGACCTTTTCACCAGAACTGAGTTAGGAAGGAAGCACACAGCTATACCAGCAGATTTAGGGGCAATGGCTTCGGGTCAGTTACTAGTACCTGTGTAGCAGATTCAGCTCTAGCTGAAATGGTGATTATGGCCATATCCTAATGCACAGTCTCAGAATCAATAAAAGGGCTGATTTTGTACAGTTGAAGGAGAGAGGATGAGTTACATCATAGTCCTACAATAGCAAAAACTAAATGATCAGCAAGGACAATCTGCTCTCTGAGTAGCTGTCCAACCTGTTCATTCAGAAAGCTTATGCAAAAAAATACATTGGGGTATTGTAACTCTGATACATCAGTCAACGGCTGCAAAACTCATTCCTTTGTCTTAAATTTATCAGGCGGCTGCTAAAACGACATCTCTGACAATTAATGCTAAGGAGTTCCTTATGCCTTTCAGACTGGGGTAGGGCCATCTCTAAGGGCACCCTGCACTCCATTCTCTTCCCAGGTCCGGAGAAGAGGGACACGCTGCAGTCTGGCCACCTTGGCTCATGATGTTAAAAAGCTCTTGCTTCCAACTCTGAAGGTCCCCGGTTCATTTTCCCAGTATGTCAGCCAAGACGGTGGTCCTCACATTTGCACTCTTCTAATAGTTCCAAGCTTACATCACATTCCCCTTTATTTACTCTTTTTCCAAGTTTTATATATATATCCTTAGCCTTAATCACTGTTCAGCCAAGGTTTCTTCAAGCAGGCCCAAATCTAGCGATCAGTGGAGCCAATGGGAATCTTTCTACTGACTCCAGCGGACTCAGGATCATAAAGTCATGAACCCACAAACATCTGCAAGATCTGGAGGCATTCCAATATGGATTCAGATTGGACATCAGCCACTCAGGCCCATCTTAATTCATAAATCAACATACCCATCTGACTTTCTCTTCTCTGGATCCCCTCCAATTTGTTAATACGTTTCTGTTAACGAGGTGCTTAGAACTAAGCACAATATCCCCAGTGCAGTCACATGAGAGCTGTTACATTCCTACTTCATAATGTTATGTCTCCACATATCCCGGCCAAAATTGCACTGACTTCACTAGCTACCATGTTTTGTTGCAGCCTTGAAACCCTCGTCCTGTCACTCTCACTCACTGAGAGCAATCCTTTGCTGCACAGGTAATAGTGCTAAAGCCAGCAGGACTTCTCACACAGGACTGGCAATGCAAGCAAGGAAAGCAGAAACTGATCCCGGAGAAAGAATTCATATGTAGATTTTCTGAACTGATAAACTCAGACGCAGAATAATTGTAACAATGCCATCCTGCTGCTTTCCTGAGCAATAATCTATTTTCCTCATTGGGATAAATGACTTGGCCATCAGTCTCCCGGTTTAGCCATTTGGGAACTGGATTATTGCTTCATAAACTGTGCAACGCACTCCTATTACTGTTTAATTGCACTGGGCAGAGAAAGGGGGGAAAAAGATTTTGCAATTTCTAACAGAAGTCTCCCAGAAGCACTTTTTCTGTGTTACTTTCCTCAAGAGTTAAGGCAGTGAACTGCATTCCAATCCAAAATTTTCCTCTGAACAAAGAGCATAATTTTTCTTTATACATTTCTGCGAGTGCAGCACACTGCTCCTTTCCTGGACCTGGATGCTCAGTGTAGTGAGAATACACTGTCTTCTAGGCAAACATTTTCTGTAAAATCTCATCTATACATTCCGGCCTGCATTTCTATCCAGATTTCCTCTCACTGTTAGCAGAAGCTGTCCTTGAACCTCTTCATTCTTTCCATCCTTTTCATTTTGTTTGTTGTCTGCGAGCTCGTCAGAGCCACGACTGCCTCCTGTTACACAGAGAACCTCCGTCCAGCACGTTGGCTGCTAAGCACTCCTGTAACTGAGACACATCCTGCCTCCCAAACCAAGGGGGGGGAAAGGCTTGATCTGCAAGTATTTTCATTTTTAAACCAGTGCAGCATTCACTCCTGTCTCCAGAATGTTTTCCAACACTAATCTCCATACTCTGACACAGCACTGAAAAGTCAAGATGAGTTCAAGGAAGCTCTGTTCAGCTGTTTGAGAAAAGGCTGGGGCCTTGGCTTTAAATTATTTAACGATGTCACTTGTTTCCCTTTGGGAAACTTTACCCAATTTCTTTAATGTTATTTCTTTCTAATTTCAGGAGTTGGTTGGAGTGTTTTTATCAGAATGTTTCTCAGGAAAAATACCTTTTCAACAAACATGGAAATTTTTGCTGGCCAAAGCATTCAACATGGGCAGCGCATTTTACAGATTTTCCCCTGTGAAAATCTGACAAAGAAAATGAACAAGACATTTCTTGGTGAAATGTTTTCCCTTAAAAAATGCACTGTTTGGTTCTCAAAATGCGGCTTTGTGAGAAGTCTGGAAACTTGTACCAAAAGGTATAGTTTTAAATTTTTATCACTATAAATTTCATAGGAAATATAACGAAAGTAAAATCAAAGTTAGGAAACTTTTCTGAGCACCAGTGAAAAGGAATTGGTAGAATTAAATCTCAGTGTTTTTAAAATAAAAAAAAAAAGGGGGGGCGGGATCTTGGAACTTCCTGGGCTTACTGTGTCCCAGACAAGTCTGAGAAACTGCAAGGCAGCTTCTCCCTTAAGCACTGCCATGTGTTCTCCCACACTGCTCCACACATTGGTGCCAAAAACCTGTCCAATTACCTATCCTCTGGTAAACCCTATCTTATCATTTACTTGCGCTTAGTGCTTACAGATTGTTCCCATTGCTTTCCATTAGTCAGGCAGCCAGCTGACCTTTCTGCTAAACTCTCTGTATCTCGTTGCCGGAAGTGTTTTCCAAACCGCATCTGCCCAGTTTGTCCAATTCACCCGTCGCTGCACCAGAGCACATAGCCTGTGAGCTCTCCGGGGCTGCACCTGATTCCTACAGCACCTGGCCAGGGAGCTCCTGTCCCCGCAGGGCTGCAGGTCTTAACTGGGATTCCCAGGTTCTCTTGGAATGCCAATAAAAAAACCAAACAAGCCAATCAACTGCCAGCTGAATAGGGGGAATCTGTGACAGGGGGCAGCTTTAGCAGAGCATCCAGAGACAGCTCATATTCTGATTTTCAAAGCTGGCAGTGCCTTTCTACAGAATATTAAGCTGTTATCACAACGGAAGGGAAAATATTTGGCATTGGGAGTTAATTGTTGGCAAACACTGATTTTAACACACTGCTGGGATCCCCTCTGCAGTAAGCACAGTAGCTTTAATTGTATATAACCTGGGGAAGATGACCCCTGTGAAAGGAGGTGTAGAAGTGGGTGCTGGAACTGCTGCTTGTCCATGCATGGCTTGTGCTGCTCCAGGGAGAGAGCACACGCTGTAGTGGCAGGGATCTGCGTCTTTCGGCTCCCGTGATACCAAAGCTCACTGGCAGGATGTCCGGCCAGCAAGGAAACATGCTGGTATTTTTAACGGGAGGTTAGAGGGTTGAGAGATGGGGACAGCAGCAGGTCAGATGAAAGGCTTGGCAGGCCAAGTTGTCAGGCATGCTCTCCTCCAGTGAAATTCCGTCTGGAGATCTCCAATCAGACTCTTTTCTCCTCTCTGCCGTTTCTGGGACATGCACTCCTGCCTCCTACACAACTTTGCAGTTTCCAAGGAGACCGCATGCTGCGCACCCCACAACTCACTGCAGATGACCGTGTGACTTCACTCGGTCAGGGAGACCATAAAACACTGCAGCCAAAACGATAGCGCTGAAGCTTGACTCACTGTGATATTAGTGAATCCTAAAGGACATATGAACCTAATGATGGGTTGTTCGGTTTGCTTTTTCATTAGGGCTGTTATGATGAGACCTAGACATGGTGTCACTGCTTGGAGACAGCCTAAAGAAAAAAAAAATTACTGTGGAATCACAGGCTTCAAAGAACCGATTCCAATAATCATGTTACTCGGTTTCCTGAAGGGAGATAAATACGAGAATTCAATTTCATAATTGTAACAGTACAAAAATGCACTAGAAATTCAACATTTATAACATGAAGTAAGTTCACACCAAGATCAAAGATTAAAAATTGGCTACATTCCTGCTAGTATGAAATGCATCAATTAGGTAGTGCAGCTCAGTGTCAGGAGATGTGAATCTGGAGCCTTGCTTAGTTGCAGGCGTCCTGAAGGATTTTGGAAAATTCATACAGGACATAAATGTCATCTCTTTTTTTTTGTAATGCAATACTCATCTCCACCTGAAAATTAGGGTCTGCAAATAGTTTTTCAGACCCCAGGCCAAAAAGAGCTATGAAGTTGTAAATTCTCTTCCAGAACCAAATAGAAAATAGTTATCTGGATGTCTCTGTGAGTGTAGCTGTTACTGTTTCTGTAGCTTTAATTCCCTATGTCTTAAGTAAGAATACTAGAGTTTATCTCACTGGAATGGGGTGAAAAGAAGAATTTTAAAGTACTTATGAAGAACATATACTAATGTGGAAAACAGCTAGATAGTAAGAGTTTCTATTGCAGAAGTGATGGGGGAAGTCCTAATTCAGGACTATAAGAGAAGGAAGCAGAAATCACACATATACACACAGCAGGGTAATTCACAGGTAACACTTGCAGCCCATCTGCTGAGTGCTGTACAGTTGGCAGAATTCAGTTTTCCCATGACATTGTATCAGCTGTGGCTATAGCAAATACAGGAGCAAAGGATGCTATTTACCAAGGAGCAAAGGATGCTATTTACCCCAAGTAGAATCCACAGCTGTTTAGAAATTAAATATTTTACCATTTCTTCTTGGACAGTTTATTTAAAAAAAAACCTTCATGCGGATTTTGTCCCATATGTCAACCCACTCAAATGTTGTCCAAAATCACATTGAAAAAAATTCCAAATGCTCCAGAAAAATGGTTAATGTTTGCATATATATTTTAGTGGTAATGACATCTTGCCTCATTAGCCAGTTAAGAAGGTAATATCATTGGTTTTATGCAGCAGGAACCACTACTGAACAAAAAGACAAGGAATAGTTTTGTTTGTTTGGACAGTCTCCATCTGCACAGTCTGCATCCAATACAGGAAAATTAAACATTCATGTTCATTCATGACAAATGTGCTGCTCTCCTGCCATTCAGGTTTTGTGTACACCAGTGGCTGTAGTGAACTTTGAGGTTCTCTTGCACCAGACTTGTGCATTTTGATCATATCCCTCATCTGCAGAATAGCTCACAGCCTTTGTTAAAACAATTCACATGGTTCTTCTAGACAACAAAGCTGGGCTCTTTTAGAAACAGGATTATGAGCTACTTCTAGGCATGCCTCTAGGACATGTGCCAGACCAAGAGATAAAATGGAAGAGTAAGGGACAGAAGTTTGGTAGAGTTCCCATGAATCTGCCTGACAAGAATAGCCGGTAATTTCATGTGCTACTTAGGACAATTTTTCATCTGGTCCCAACACTTCATGCAGGACTAAAGGTGTGTTCATTGGATAAATAAGCAAATTCCACATTCTGGAGTAAGTGATTGCGAGAGGCAGGTCCCAGGTGATTCTACTGGGTCAGAGCCATTTGCTCCTTAAAAACTCTTCCTAGGCCTTGCACAAACACCACCCCTAAACTAATGTTACTCTTTTAAGTTCGGTCCTGCCTGACTTGTAGTCTAAAATATTCCAAAATTATGATTGTTGGACAACTGCAACAACTTGCAGTGGAGAAACAGCTGAGCAAAGCACGTCCACAATAATCCCATCAATATCCCTTAACTGTCCTAGTAAAGGAGGTGGTTACAGTGAGATATTGAAGGAGAACCACTATCTACTTCAAATTTCAATAAATAGAGAGTTGAAGAGAAAATAAGGTGAAGTGAATCTCCTGCACTGACATAAAGATTAGCCTGAAGAAAAACTCTGAAGTAATAATTTATTCCTTCTGAAAGGATTTACAAACCTCTGTCTTGTTCTAAAAGTAACGAAGAGGAAAATCCACTTCACTCTTCTGCCATTGAGGAAACAGTTAATGGGTTCAGCAAAAGGTGGCAGGCTGACTCCTGAGGAACTCCCCTTACTTTGTTACTGACTGACATGATCCACTCAATTTGTTGGATGAATTGGGTTTTTTTGAAGATAAAATACTTTTCTTTCCACTCTTTCAACTGTTGCTCCAGGAATACAGATTATCCAAAAAAATGTGCTGGATGCATCAGAAATTGCAGCCCCAGGAAAACAGCCCTTGATAGAGCAGATTTTCTCTCTTACTGTTAAGTTTCCCACGCTTCTCAGCCAGATTCTGCTGGCCACGGCTCAGAGCCTGACTCTTGCTGTGAAAGTACGGGAAGCTTGTTCATCCTTGCAGCTTACAGACCCGGGGTGTTTGAGCTGCAAGGGTTGGAGTGGACGTCAGAGGATGGAGATGTGACATAGAACAGCCTTCTGGAATGGCTGGTACTGTAAGGTCTCTGATCTCCCCTCATATTGGCCACCTGACTACCTGTAACACATTCATCCCTGTAATGCCTGGAGAGGAGAGGAGAGGAGAGGAGAGGAGAGGAGAGGAGAGGAGAGGAGACATCACTGTCCTGATGGGGAATGAACACAAGGACACAAGGGAGAAGGCAGAAAAGGAATATATCCTTGTGGCTTTCAAGTCCTAGACTGCATCCAGCTCCCTCTTTTGTACATCACCTTGCTCCTCCTCATACATCCACAAAAAAAGACAATGCAACTCAAATACTTCTGTTCAGCAGGCTTTGTCCATAGGAGGCTTTCTGCTATGGCAACCAGAGGTAATACACAATATACTGTGTTATCTGTTGATTCAGCTCACACTGGCTCTGGAATCGCTTATAACCTCATGGAAGAAACACGTCTTTTTAGGGCTCTTACCTGAAGGCACAGGGTGACTACCAACCAGGAGCTCAGGGTATGTGACCCTTGTCCTGGGTTCTCCCTCTCTTTCTAAGCCAGCAACTCATGCTCAGTTTTAGGTCTTCACTTATCCACTTGCAAATTACAATTCTGCCTATTCAGTGGAGCCGTGTGAAATTTATTACTTAACTAATAACTTGCAAATTATTCTGGGCATTCCTAATGATATCTGTATAAGGCAGAACTGTCAGGAGGCCTTATCATGAATTGGGATCCCATTGTATACAGAAAATATAAGACCCTATAAACAGCAGAACAATGGAACAAACGCCAGCACATCTGCAGATGCAGCAGTGGATAACATTTTAACCTCACTTTTTTCTTAAGTCTCCCACACTGCATTAAAAATATTCTGCGAAATCCCACTTCCTGTCCTGACCCCATGGCAAGAAGGAACATGGAAACCAGGGAGAGCAGGAAATTCCACTCAGATTCCAGCTGCAATCATTTCTGTGAACAGGAGGGACAAAATGCAGCAGAGATCGTGGTAGATAAATGTCATGTGCCCAAAGAGGCAACCAGTAAAGAGTAAGGTCTGGGATGGGGTGCAGGTTACACATGGAAGTAGGAAGCCCTGATCCTTGACTTACATTGTACATCAATATTAATTAAGAATTGACTTTACCTAAATAAGACTAATACTGCTAAAGGTGTCTCCTTGAATTTCTTGTTCCCCGTGACAGCTGGATAGAACTTCACCCCAGCTTTTAGGAGGTGGGAGGAGAGACTGGAATTCATTCAAAGGCTTTTTTAATCATTACTGTAGATCTTACTGTTAAAGTTACCAGAATGAAGTTAAGAATGCAACCCACACACAGTTCTTGAACAAAGGAAAGGAAGTATCACAGTTTTGCTTAACGTATTCACTGGACCTCTCTTGGACTAGGAAGCTGTCCTGAAATACTTAGTGTTCTTCAAAAGCAGGAAAAGTTAAGTCCAGAAGCCTGAAATCAGTGCCAGCAGAAGACGTATATATTCTGAGCTCATTAGAAGCCTGATTTAACTTGGTGGGTTGTTCTCTGATATTTTAAATCTAGACTTATAAATATTTAACTTCTGTTGGTGACCATGCTTGTGCAAGGCAGGAAGAGAATTGCTTAACTGTTAAAGCAATGTCTGCATAGGGGTTTGTCATGTTTTAAATAGGTCTCTTAATTTAAGTTAACACATGAGAATGGTGCAAACTCAACACATAGGCAGGTCTGAGAGGTACAAACCACCCTGACCACACTGGAGATGATGCAGACCCTCTTCCCAACTCTTCCAAGGCTGGTTCTTTGCAAACTGAATGCAATGGAATCACCACCACCACACAGTCTATTTCCCTACAGGAAAACAACCCTTTCCATTTGGCTGGGGATGTTGCCGGGTCTTCATCTGCCCTTTCCATTTGCCATCTACCCAAGGGACTTTCCAAAACAATACAGAAAAGGAGTCAACATCACTCTGACAACTTGTCTCCTGCTACTATGCCAATAAAAATGATCTTCCTTACACCACACTTCTCTGAACCTGACATCTGTCCTAAATCTCAAGTCATACATACCATTCTTCCATTAACATGAGTCATCCTACAGACGTCCTTCTGCCTCTCTTAGAGTCATGTCAGAAAGAATCATTGACTTATTGTCAGCAGATTCAGCCTACCATGTAACAGTGTCTGCAGAGCCCTCTTCTCTGATCATCTTGTTCTTACATGCCAAAAAATGCTGGAAAATACTTGCTGAGCTGTAGGATGTCAGCAGCAAGGGGAGAATTGCCTGTCCTGTATTGCTACTCTGTCTGGAGTTATAAAGGGTAATTTGTCAAATTTTGGAGTCCTCTACCTTGAAGCAGAGCAGATAAACAGCTTCTCTTCAGGAACTCACAAAGCCCCAAGCTGCCTATATAAAAGACCTGGTGCTAGTGATGCTCTTGAGAATTTCAGGAAATGTAACTGAACTTTCTCTACAGAGATTATGGGCATTATGTACAGGCATCTTGCCTGATCTGTTTTGCACAGGAGTCTATACTGGACTCTGCCTAATGCCAGATGCTTAAGGGTATAATAATGGGACTTCAGAGTGGACAGTTGCATAAGAATAGAGAAGACAGTTAATGTGTTACGCCTCGAATCATAAGGTATTTACATCCCTTCTGTTTTTAAAGCAGAGACCAAATAGGGAAGAAGCTTCCATTAAGGGGCAGGGGACATGGCAAGCCCTGCTAGCTGTTTTCATTATTCCACCAGCTTGGTGTCTTGAAAGATTTATTAACTCGTTCTCTTTATTGGTCTTTTATTTCTATTAAGTCTCTTATGTTGCCTTCATTCTCATGCACTTCACAGTGGCCTTTCTGCAAAGTCAGTGGAGACCAGTCTCAGCCTTCATCTCTCTTCCACAGATGGGAATCTGTTTGCAGAGCATGGGTTGTCTGTGTTGTGCTAGGGTCCAGGAGTCGAGCCATTGAGCCACATCTTTGCCTAGTGTAAATCAGCGCTGAGACTTTACCTAATTTCTGGTGGGAATAAGGAAATCATTACAGGATCAGTCTGCAGGTTCATATAGTCCATTTTCAGCAGAGAGCTACTGCTTTCAGGGAGATGCACAAAACCTTCCAAGGTCTGTTTTCTCTGAAGCACACCTCTGTGTTGTGCTACATAGAAGAGAATTCCCAGCTCGTGCAGGCCAGAACAGAGCCTGCAGTGGGCTATGACCACAAGAAGGAGGCTGCACAGATTCCTGGTTTGCAGAGCTCTTTATGTCCCCCTCTCTACCCATTTTCCCTGCTGAGCTACACTCATTTCCACCTTCTTTTGCTGCAGCTAATTGCTCTGGAGACACAAAAAGCAACTTCTGTAAGAGCTGGAAGTTACTCAGGAAAATATTTATGCTCATAATTCCTTTCAGTCAGAGCAATCTAAACACCAAAAAACTTCGGTGCTTTCTCCCCTCAACAGCATCAGTGTTTCCCTTCCAGACTGCTCACTCTTTGGGATAACGGAATGCACACAGTGATTGCACTGGAAACACATGCAATAATCCCAGTGCATTGATGAAGGGGGCTGTGGGAACTCCCCTGACTACAGCCCATCTTGACATGCACAGCATGAAAAGCAGCTACGTGGGATCTCAGGGAAGCACACAGAGGAACCCCATTCAAGAAAAGCTGAAGACACGTTGCAGTAGGGAGGTCAGCTCTGAGCCAGCTGGAGAAGGAGAAAGAAGAATAATACTCCATGCACTCCTCTGCTCACCACAGCTCATCTTTGCTTAGGATGCAGTGCTCTCTTACAGTCTCATCCCAAATGCAAAAGCATATGGTTGGGTAATCACTGTGGCTAATTGTCCTGTGCACACACACAGTGCTCAGTGCTTTGGGACATGCCCACACCCCATCATCAGCCAGGTGGGGGGACAACATGTCAGTGAGGTACGGATGAATCAGTTCATTCCATCCCATCATGACAGTGGACAGCAGGCTGCCACGGAACAGTCGCATTTCTGAGACAGACAACTACTTCGGCTATAATTAAAGCTAATTATTCAAAGGCACCCTGTTCATGTAGTGCTGCTCAGAAGCTCCCTGCATGAGCATGTAGGCAGCAGGGCTGTTTTTCTTCATAAAAACTTATGAGGAACGCTGCGCAGATTAACAGCTTTAATGACAAAAATTACCGCTTACAACACTGACTTCAAATCAAAGAACAATATCTGCAGACAGATATTTTCATGGTTTTCATAACAATTCATTATAGGTGGCACCAAGGGATTACATTTTTATTTCCCTTGTGTCATTTCTCTCAGACTCAGGTTCATTTCTCTTAATGAGGCAGCAGAAGATAAAGGGCAGTGAAGGCTCCTCCAATGCCTCTGCAGAGTGTGAGGAGTTTAGGGGCAAAGTGATAACTGATCCTCTAACGGAAGAGGGAGGGCTTGGAAGGGGAGGAGGAGAGGGAGAGTGATGGGCTGGGATGTTCTCTGCCATAATGAACTAAAATTAAGACATAAATTCTCCTACCTTTGTTCCGACCAGATCTAACAAAAGGGATTCGGCTTTTTAATGAAGAATGGATCAGTAGCAAAATTATTAGCTAATTAATTGTAAAGGGAAGTGAAAGAAAGATTAAAAAAAAAAAATTCCCTGAAAAGACAGGACTGAAAGTTCTTCTCATAGGCTCTCGGAATAGGAAGGAAGACGCTGAACCTGGAAGATTTTACTTGGACAGCAAGGCCTTTCTTCACATGCAGTTTGGGATGGCAAGGCAAAGATCTATGCAAGAAGGAATGAGAACTAAGCAGAGGTCAAAATGGGATCTGGGATTCCCCTGATAGTACCGGGCTTGTTAAGGACTGAGAAGATGTTCCCAGTGGAACTGGATGGAAACTCTCCTGTGAAATAGGTTTCTTTTGGAAAATAATGTGAAGACAGCACAAAAAGGTTCCTGGGAGTAGGGGACTCCTGGCACGGCCTCAGGAGACCAGGCAACTGTTTTGTTTCTAAAACCAAAAACATCAGCCCAAATGCTTCAAAGTATTCTGAGAAAGGAAAAAAAAAAGCAAAACAGAAAACTGGCATTTCCGATCCATGGAAAGCCTTCTCATTGCTGAGTTTTGTTCCAGCATTTGTTCCAACAATTTTGGTTTCCCATGAGTGGGGCAATCTGTGTTTCAGCAAGCTCTGACCATCAGTTAGGGCCTCAGGGCTCCCAGCATTTGTGGCTCTAAGGGACATAAAAAGAGAACTCAGGGTTCCTCTATTTTGGTGGTCACACTGGCAAAAAAAGAATCTATTTGGAGCTTCCCAAAGTGGAACAAAACTGAAATGGGGAAATCAAAAAATCTCCAGTAAAGGGAATTGTTTTCTATGGGTTAATTCTAATTTAGATCCTTCTTCTGCCTGCTGTAAGTAGTGCTTTCCTGAAAACCAGTATTTTAAGCATTGCTAGAGTTGGGCAAAAGCCTGGGAGCCTGGATGGGTAAATATATCTGACAAGCCATAGAGACAGGAGACAAAGGGGCTAGACAGGGGAAAGGAGAAACCAAGGATAAATGAGATACAGTTAGTGGCATTCATGTCTGTTTGGCTGTGGTAAAGGCAATCTTGAGAAAGAGGAAAGTATTTTTATCATAGCCCCTCTCCCTCTATTTATTGTTGGCTCCCTACTTTTCACCCTCTAAATGAAAAAGGAATAGCCATCCTTTTGGGATGGGTGGGCTAGGCTGAAATAGAACCTTTCTTTATGAAGTAAATATCCATGGAGCATTTAGCCCACACTCTTTCTGCCTCCTTCAAACAATAAGGAATCCTTCATGCCTTGGCAGGGCCCCCAGGCACACAAAGGGGTGTTTCACACCTGCCCTCCTGCTCTGCACTGGCACCAGGGAGCACAGGCTCACAGATTGAAAAACATGGGGCTATGGACTCCAAGGTCCCTTCCCGTCTTGTCTCCAATGAGTCAGGCCCCAAGAAAGTACAAAGTTGACCTTCAAAAAAAATGTTTTTAAATTAATCTATATGTGTATTTTATATATCTATCTCAAGAGGGTAATTCTTTGCCATCTGCTTCCCATATTTTTCAGTCTTTTCATTTGAAATCAACAGGGCTTGAATCATCTCTCTCTTTTAATGAAGGCTGAGCTTCTTGTGGACTCACATGACAGCAGGAGGTGCTGCTCACTGAAAAGCCCAGAATGGTGGGAGACTTTGATAACATCACGAGAGTTGGTAACACGGGCAGAAGACTTTGAATAAAGCTGTCTGACCTCCTTGGCCCAAGTGCTTTTACAGCCAAGCAAAACAATTTCTCTGGACTCTAATGAATAGACTTCTGTCATTGTTCATCATAATAATGCCCCGATCCTGGCAAGATTACCTAGATGCTACCATAATCCTGCTAATAAGTGATGATTATAAAACACACACTTGAGGAAAAGGAAAGGTAGAATTTGGATCTTTTGCCCCAGTCTCTTCCCAAAGGAAAGCAGGATAATAAATGACTCCTGACTGTGATATATGACAAAGAGCCTTACCACATCAGAGTCTTCAACAGCAAAATTCAGCCAGCTCACTCAGTTTTGTCCATAAAAATATTGCTCTATTCAGTGTGAGAGGCCTGATAAATGGGATGGGGGCCATACTGAAGGCATCTAGTGAGATTTTTTTTTTTTTTTTTCTTTCTGGGGGAAACAGCTGGAGACAGAAAAAAAAGATTGTTTTTTGTGAAACAAGCATTTCTTCAAGCAAGAAGACTTCCTCATAATAATATGGGAATATATGATACTCTTATTATGTGTGACTTCCTATCTAGTGACTTCTGTTTTCTGGCAGAGTCCAGTATCTAACCCACAGACAAAACCAAGCTGCTAAAGACAGCAAAGTGTGACTGAGCAGACTAGAAGAATGAAAAAAAAAAAAAATCAAGTAGGCTAATTCTGACATTTTATTCTTGCAACAGAGCATGCGTCATGTCCCTGCTGTCCCATTCCAACTAAGCTGCTGCCTCTTGACTATGGAAGGTACCACAGGCTACATATCCCAGGGCACGTGGTCAGTTTGTGTTTAAACCGCGAACACGGAGTTTCTTTTCTTCAGAATTTGGTCCATTATAGCTGATGGCACATGCAGCAGAGCAGTTTCTCATGCTTGCTCTGCTTCTTAAGTGTACCTACTGCTTCCAATGCAGACATAAAAGGAGGGCTTCATTCAGAAGCATGAACAATGTGTTAGGCAGGTAAAATACTTGCTGTATTCTGTAGCCTTAAAAGCAGGGGATGAGATATTGGTGTATGCAATGAATAAGGCAGAGTTAAGATTGTCTGACTGGGAGACCTCCGCAGGTACAGCGTAACAAGATCTGGGCAAATTCCAGCACAGGAAACACTTAGGTGTTCTTGCAAGAAATGTGTTTCTACTGCACCCGTTATTATTCATTCCTGCTAACAATACGTATGTCACCTCATCTGCACACCAGAAGTACCTGGTGTTCGAGCCTGTGTGGATTTAGAAAGTCTAATACATTTTTTGGAAAAATTTCACAACAAAGTTATCAGCAGCTCAGCTACCACCTGAGCTAAAAAAGCCTTCGTCTTAAGGCGAGAGTCTTTCTCTTCCCACTGGATTAGATTTCAGTGGGAACTAGGCCAGGAAATTGCTTTTATTTATATTCTCCACCCCTGGCAAAGTCAATGGCCTCATTAATCTGCTGATGGGCCAGCACCACGATGGAAACTAGAGATGCGGCAGGAAAGAGTGCTAGAGAAACTGCTGCTTTTCTTCTCTCCCCAGCCTTCACCTTGCTCCCACCCTAACCTCACCTTCAGATTCCTCCCACCAGCCCTCAGCGCTCTTGCCACCATCTCCTCCTTTCCACCTGGATCTCCGCCTTTCTTGGAGACGGAAGGAAGAATACAGCCCTAAGTTCCATAGACATATCGCATCTGCTAGGACAGATTGGAAAAGGTTGAAACTACCACACTGCCTCTAGGATCAGGACCAAATAAATCTTTGCTTTCCTAAAAGTACAGTAGAATTGTAATACAGCCTGTAGAAAATTAATTGTGACACTGACTATGGTGAATCTGGGGAAAGTTTTCTCCATTTCAGACCACAGCTTAGATTCCTACTGAACCCCTCTTGGAGGGGCTTCTACCCTCTCACTTCTTTTCAACACATCTTTTTATGTTAAAAGTGGGTTTGAGCATGTGCTTTAATAGTGCGGCTGGCTTTGCTTTGACTTTTATTTTCCATATAATCTGGTTTGCAGTAGAGGGACCATTAGCCAGTCAAACAATGTTCAACCCAATAACACTACTGCTTAAAGGGAGCATGGCAAGAAATTCTGCTAACTAGTGGGCAGTAAATTTACTCTCTTAATAGGTTCATCCTTTATTAGGTATTTATTTCAGGAGTTTAAACCATAATTAGACTGCCTTTGGAAGCTAAAAAATAAAGGATTGGAGATTCCAGCCTGGGAATTTGTTTTATTTGCTCCTCGGACGTCCAAAGAAATTCTCGGCACAATCTGTATTCCTCCAGGTAGGGGGTCGCACAACTAAACAGCTCCGATGTTTCTGCCAGGAGTTTGCATTTGTCTTTCCTGCACAGAAGTTATTGCCAAGCTGTAATCTTGCCCTGAAAGACAGCGCGCGGAGCCAACGCTGAACCCAATTTACTGTGGCAGATGAATACAGCCAAGGTGGTGGTCTGAATGTTTGGCCTAAAGGCACAATCCAATTTTCAACTGTTCCAAAGCTATTATGTCAAAGGCTGTTTGCATAAACATAACAATAGGCGAGCCCGGCGGCAGCGGAGCGGGAGAAGCGAAGCCCGCCCCCTCCTGCCCGCTGCCCGCAGCTGCTCGCGAGGAGGCGGAGGGACGCCCCAAACCCCCCTGCCTGGGCTGGGCTGGCCCGGGCTGCGCTGGGCTGGGCTGGGCTGCGCTGGGCTGCGCTGGGCCGGGCTGGGCCGGGCTGGGCCGGGCTGCGCCGGGCTCCGAGTGCTCGGCGGGGAGCGGGCGGGTGCCTGCCCTGCTGAGCCCCGAGCCCCCCGCCCGGGCCGCGCTCGCCGGCGGGGCTGTGCCTGCGCGGGACGCCGAGCTCTGCCCGCCGGCTCTGCAGGGACCCCGAGGCAGCGGGTGGCGGCTGCAGGCGCACCATGCGCGCGCGGGCACGCGTGCACGCACGGACGCACACGTACGCACGCGCACACACATGCACACGCACACAGATGCACACACGTACGCACATGCACACATATACACACGCACATGCATGCACACACATGTACACATGCATACACACAGATGCACACACGTACACACATGCACACATGTATACACACGCACACACATGCATACACACAGATGCACACACACAGACATGCACACACATATGCACACTCACACACATGCACACTAACACACGTGCATACCCACACAGGCACACACATGCACACACATACGCACATACACACACATGCATACACACATGCACACACATACACACATACACACACGTGCATACACACATGCACACACATATGCACACCCACACAGATGCACACACATACGCACATGCACACAGACACACGCACATGCACACAGACACACACACATGCATACACACACAGATGCACACACATACGCACATGCGCACAGACACACGCACATGCGCACAGACACACACACATGCATACACACACAAGCACAAACGTACACACGTACACACATGCATACACACACATGCACACATGTACACACACTCCCATGCATACACACAAGCACACACACGCGTACGTGCACACACGCACACGCACACACAGGCGCACAGACAGTTTTTCACATGTCTCCGCTGTCGAGATGCTGATTAAAAAAAATAAATAAAAGTAGATTCTGCCAGTGATGGAAATGGGAGAATGTTAATGACTTTTTAAACTTTTCTCAAGCTTGAGAAACAGATGTGATTATTCAATTCATTACAAGAAAAATGTCTTGCAGCAGTGTGCATGTGATGAGCTGACTGATGATGTGGGAACCTATGAGAAAGCTGTTTCCCTTATTAGAACTGGAGGGTTTTCAAGCTGATGTTCTCGTTCCTGTTATGTACACACTTACATGCTTTTTTAAATAATATGAATCTGGGCTAAACTTTCAAATCCATAATGACAAAAGCAAAAGAGCAGGCCCAAAGACTCTGTAACCTGCATGGCTTTACATGTGGACTGGAACTTTCCTCAGATCTTCCATGTTCTGACAGTGCTTGGAGTGTGGCCAAATATAGAGTGGACCCAGTACTGAGGCTCTTCTCTAATGTATAAGATGGGAAAAGGATACACTTATCTGGTTTTGGGAGGGTAGCTGGAGCAGGAAAATCATTAAATAACAGAAGTTGCCAAAAATAAACATCCTCTGCTTTAAAAAATCTGCGGAACCATCAATGCACAGGGCTTATTAAGACATCTGGCAAATTATTTTTTCTGATGGAGAGAATTCTCAAGGCCTCAAACCTGGAATAATAGAGGATTTCACAGGAAAACAGATTTGCAGCATTAACATCACAAATCCCACGGCCATTTCTAGGAGTCTGAGTGCACTGGTGCCCAGCAGTTAAGACAGGGCTGAAGCCAACATTGAGGGACACAACCCTACAACCACCTGACAACAAAGTCCTTCTCGTCCACTATCTGATCTCCAGACAAAGCCAGAATTAGACACTACTAACAAATAGGATAATGTGATGCCAGATGTGTGTGATAGATACTGAATAATGGGGTTCCAAACTGAAAAACCTTTCTGAATTTGGATATCTAGAGTCTTAGACCAAGAAACATACGTTTTTACATTGTCCCACATTCCCATTTTTGCAGTGACTGCTGTTAAAGCACACATGGTATCTAGAGCTGTGGCTAGACAACTCTAGCACCTTTCTACAACTCTACCTTATTTCTGGCACATTAACCAAGTATATCTCATAGAAATGCACTTCATGCTACCAAAACACCAGCTATCTGAATAAAAATATGCCACTCATCATTATTATACTCTTTTGAATAACCCAGGGATCATACAAATACAACAAAAAAATAAACAAAGCCATCTATCCAGTCAAAAATAATGGACAATGACTGCAGAACATTCGCGGGCGTTTGCCAGGGTTGGAGTGGGTCAGCTAACGGAAGGTAGACCTTGCCCTAGGAAGCCTGTTGCCTTAAAAAGATGATGCAGATGAAAGCAAAGCAACAGATAGAGATGTAAGCATTACGTTAGAAATATGAAAATAGCTCTTTTTGTCTGTAAGTAAAAGCACATCATACATTTCATCATATATTTTCTTCCAGAGCCAAGGTAGGATTTGTAAATCTTGTCTTATGGTTCAGAGGTCCACAGGCTTACTGAGATCACCAAAATACTGGTACAATACAGCCAAGTGTCCCCAGAGTTTTCCTTGCCTCTGAAATGGGACAATGACAATTAAGACAATTACATTTTTCACAGGACATCATGATGATTAATTAGTTACGGAAGGAGCACATCATACAGAAATTAAGAAGTGGATATTTTTATACGATTGAAAAATATTTGTATATCTATGTAAACATTGCCCGACATTCAGAAGTGAGAGCAGAGACTTTTTGAGCTATGCCCTGAACAATCTCCTCACAGAGCTGCTGCCTGGAAGAGCCGCTCTCCGCCTGCCCACGCGAGCCTCCTGACACCTTCCCCACACATGTAACCCATTGACTACGGCTGTTGTGACTTGTGTACGTAAAACTGAGCGTGAACACAGGCCTTTGGGAGTTGGGGGTAGTAAGAATCACAGGACAGGCGCTGAAAAGGAAAACATGACACTGCTTTTGCCCAACTCAGTAGCAAAACTAAGTCTTCCAACTCCCAGGCTGGTGCTTTACCCACAAAAGCATCTGCCTTCCAAGGAAGGGCTGCTGGAGCAGAAGGAACTAGGATGCACTGAAGCAGTGGGAATGCTGAAAAAGACAGCTGAGAAATGCTTTAATGAAGAACAGCTTTGTTAGATATTTTTCTGCATCTTGTTGTTTTAAAGATGTATTCCTGTTTACATTGTTTCAGTTGCTGCTCCGTCCTTGGCTTTCCTGGGCCCAGTGTTAGATCCTCTTGTGGAGACCAGGATGTTTGGAATTGCCCTTCTGCTGCTGTGACTCGGATGTTAGAAACCTCTTAGGCATAAACAAAGCCTACAACCTTTGGAGGCACTCCCCCAAAGAGGGTTGTGACAGCCCGAGAAAGACACTGAAAGGCAGTTCTCAGCTCCACCGTGACACATTGGGCGTACTGACTTCAAACAGGGCATGTGCGCATCCGCGGAGTATTCTCTGAAATAGATGTGAGATTTTTTGCAGACAGAAGTTTCAGTGCTTTGCTGAGTAAGGAAAGCTCACACGTAAGTGTTCTGCTGAATTGCACATTGATTGAACACAAAGAAACAAGAAGCAACTTGACTGCAGGAGGGAAAATACAAAAAGTTGTAAGGCTGACATGTTTTATTAGAGCCCCACGTGACTGAGTCCCTACAGACTCCTGCAGTCATGCACGTCCCTTGCATGGTAGCTCAGCTCAGGGGGATGACCCCAGCAAAAGCAGAACTAAAAAGATATGTGTAAAGCCACAGAGCTAGGACTGGTTTTGTGTAAGCAATAGTTCTGCTATAATTTGCTTCACACTCTCTGCCAAGTCACTACACTGTACATCTTTAACACGCCTGTGTTTTCAGGGACCCAGTTCCTAGCTTTCTGAAGCACAACTATGTCTAGACTGAGGGAACTGAGAATATCCTGGAGCTCCTTTGTCCATATGGGCCCTGCTTCAGTCTCATTCCAATACCCTGATTTTCAAGAGCACGTGTCCATTAGGAGTTAAAACACAAAGCAACAGACTCATGACCTAGACATTGGAAGAAGCAGCCCTCTAAAAGCAACAGCCAGCACCAGGAGGTCAGTTAGTCAGTCACAGAAACTCTGAAATGAAGAAAAGGGGAAATTAGTAGAAACCTGAGTATCCTGCAGTTCCATGATTTAAACCACTACGAAATGGGGATAACATCTGCCAATGAGGTGCAGACACTACAGCATCCTGTGTGAAGCCAGCAAGTCCTAGCTTTGTCTCACGATGGTACTGCAAAGCTTCCTTACCATTTGTGAAATGTTTGGAGAGCCTGGGATGAAAGATGATATTGGAGAGCAAAGTAGCATTGTTCATTAGTGTTAGAATTAAGTCTGCATGCTGACAGCAAAGTAGATGGGATGAAAAATGTCAAGGGCTCAGAAAGGCTGCAAATTTCAAGATGCATAAAGGGAGCTGCCTGCTTTTCCCCTTCCCCCTGCTTCCCATCACGCTCAGATGTAATAACTTTCCCTAGTTCCGTGGCTCTCACATAGCTAATGCTGTGTTCGGTTGCTGGAGTCTTTACAGATGCAATGCATTAGCAAAGCCTGCCAGTCGGCATCCTGTTTTTCCAATCACTCTTCTGAAACTCCTCCACTTTTCTCAGAGGTTTTATCAGAAAGATGTTCTTCTGAAACATTTCAGTGAGGGGATCTGACAGCTCTTCAAACACCAGCTGAAATTCATTTGTTTTCCACTGCTTCCTGTTTTTACAAGTTCGTTACTGTTTCACCAAGATAGACTAAAGATTAGAAACTTTCACCAGCCATGCTGGATCCCTGACATACAGAGTCATGGGAGACTGTCTAAGCCTCCACATTACATATACAAACACAAAAATACATGACCCACATAGGTCTAAACATACAAACATCGAAGCGTCTGTCAAACCCGTGTGAGAGAGCTGGGTACTGAAAAATCCCTTCTCCTGTCCCCGCGTGTACCAAGGACGGCAGCCATGGTGTGCACGCGCACACCCCGACACGCACACACAGCAAGAGCAAAGGCCCCATTGTGGGCAGCCTGACACTGAGCCTTTTTTTTTTTTTTAATGGAATTTCTGAGGCCAAGAAAGTAAATAAGAGCCTAAAGTATCTCAGCTGTGGTCCATAGGTCAGGGCTGCTCTCAGGACAAGCAGGAGGCAGAAAGCGTGTACAGATACATTCCTGAGGACTCACAGGGGCTGAGTGTTGGAGCTCAATGAAGAAGGCACTGTGTGTGCTCAAGCATCCAGGCTTTTAGCATTATCTGTCTGGTACATTAATATGCTAATTGTAAGAGAAGAAACGTGGAACTAATTCCATGTATCATTCATGTAAGAGCATCTAGGTAGCAGTGAGATAGGGTTGTATCAAAACAGACATAATCACATTACTTTTGATGTATTCTAGAGCAGGACTACACAGTATGTTCGCCTATTTAAATGGGTTAACAGGCTGGTTAGTTACAACAGCAGCAAGAAAATCGAAATCTATTTCTACTCTTCACACAGAAGCTGCTTTGTTTTGTATCCCTGAAATGCAGCCAGACTGATGCTTCTTATAAATTGCGGTTATGAAGAAAACAGCAAGGAGCAAGAGAGACAGTCTTAAGATCAGTAAATCTGTTTATTCCCAAAGTCATAAACCATTATTTTGATCTTAATAATGATGATTTAACAGTTGGCACTTAAACTGTCCATCTTCTGTTTGTTTTTTTGTTTTGTTTTGGTTTTTTATTCTTACTTTCTCAAAATGCCCTAGAACTCATCTATTCAGAAATTATGAGGGAAAAAAAAAAGGTGAAGGAAAGCACGTCTGCTTTGGTCTAGTGATTTTAAACAGCCAACAGAAAGTGCTGTTGATAAAATCATGAAAGGCACTGGGTAACATTCTGTACTTCTACATTAAACTAAATTTGTATGATCTGGGAGCTGAAGCTTTCTAGTTGACTGCTATGAAAATGTTAAATAACATTGTATTTTTTTTTAAGTGGGTTCTAAGGCTGGTGGTGATTTACAGACAAATGTTTATGATAGAATCAAAAAGCCTTCTTTTTGTTTGCTTTTGTTTCAGGTCTGATTCTATGATTTCAGCATTCCACCATGTGAGTAAGACCAGCCTTGCTTTAAAAATGGTTCCCTGGATGACCAAAACGTCAAATTCCCTTAAAATTGTCCTGAGCCCTTAACACCACAGAGCCATAATCAACTTTGCCATAGACTATAAAATAGAATGTTTGGTTACACATTGTACTTGTTGATTTGTCTGTCTGCCCATTCTTGCAACTATTTGTCATTTCAAGCTATTATTAAAAGTATTAGTTACTTTTGATGACTAATGAATACTCTATTATTATCTCACAACAGTGTTTGGCGTCTCTTTGTGTTTCCTCCAAAGTCTTTTGACCTGCCAAACAGAGCTAGAAACATAATCAGGTGCTTTCATGCTATTTTCATTACTGCTCTCTCCCTGGCTGAACCAGCATTGCTGCAGGAGTATTTTATGTATTTCACCTTCACCTTCGAGGTTTTGCAGAGACAAAAACAAAAGGACACTAGAGGGAAAAGTAATAAGTAAACTAGCAGAGGTTTCCTAGGCTGTGGGAATGAGAAGGCCTACTGTTAGTTCAAGCAATGGGCAAAGGTGAAGATCATCATCAAGTTCATGATAAAAAATAACCACCACCATCGTGCATCAGTGTGAAGTTTTTTTTCATCTGACATCCCTGAAAATTTTATCCTAATTACACAGCCACAGAGCAAACAGACTTGTAAGATCTTTGGCACACCACAAGCCATACAAGACTTTTGATGTTTTTGTTGGTCATCTGTTCTGTGAAAAAATGCAAATGTCTAGCCTGCAAAGGAAATAGCAAACTAACCACCCTACCTGTTGCCTTTGTTTATTTCCACCAAAAATACTTTATTATTCATGACCTACATAATACAAGCAGCATGTTAGATTCTGTAGAGACAGGTGGAGAAGAAAGTAATACCAGAGGAAGCCAAGTTCACTATTTACCTCTTCCTGGCTTCTTAGGAAGTTCTTTACAGAAACAGTGGGTTCCCCATTAACACAAAGGATAGGATGTGCTGCCTTTTGCAGAATGTACCAGCATGGTTACGAAGAGAAAAAAATAGCCTTTAGCATTGGAGTAGCAGATCAAAATCTGTTCTTAAGTCAGGTTGTTAAGACAGAACTTTACCTGGCAGTTTCATCTGTTCATTAGCTGTGGTAAATGAGCAATGTATCATATTTACTTGAAGATAATATTTTTCAGTCTCCCAGGCTCCTAAGAAATAAATGTCACCTTGGGGCTGGTATCCTTGAATCTGAGTAAAACCAACAGAAACACGGGGGAAGGGGAGGGAGAATGGTAGGACTAGAAATGATAGCAAAGTTAGCATGTTTGGAAATGATTTCTACTGTTTCCCTTTGAAAATCCCCAGATACTTAATGTGGAGTGTTATGAGTGTATAAATTACCTTTTGGAGGGAATGAGTTTTAATGATGTGCTTGACAGAGGGGAAGCACAAGGGCACAGGAGAAGCCATCTGGGAGCAGAGTACAGCATGACTTCAAAGAAAAAAGCCAAGAGCTGAGAGTAGGAAAATTCATCAGGCAACTTGGCCAAGGCAGCGGAAGGCAGTGGAAAGAGATGAGAGAATGGAGACAAGCTTCAGTAGATCTTCCTTCCTCATTGCTTTTCTGTTGCTATTGACCTCTCCACCTCCTTTTTCTCCAAGCCGCCAAGGCAAGGTGAGACCGTCTGGTGTCTGCAGCCCAATTTTTCCCCCCTCTCTCAACACCATCTGGGAATCCACACTCCTAATGGAATTTCCAGATGTTTGTGTCATTCTGGCGTTTGTGTCATTCTGGATCTGCTCTTTCAGTTTTGATCTCCTGTATCTCTGCCATGGCATTGCATGTACATCAAAACCTCACAATACACAGCAATAAGCAGAAGAATCTTACCTAGATAAAAGCATGCTGCAGGGAGGGATAACTGACCTTTCGTTACTGGTGTTCACACAGTAGAACTGTCTCACAGACAGACACAGATGTGCTGAGGTATCCGTGGGGTGCA
This sequence comes from Todiramphus chloris collaris, assembly GCA_025345505.1. NCBI lineage: Eukaryota > Metazoa > Chordata > Aves > Coraciiformes > Alcedinidae > Todiramphus > Todiramphus chloris. Next base: position 4,645,766 of record JANVCC010000040.1, read on the forward strand.
TCACCCCATTTCCTGTCAGCTTTTAATACTGGTCAGCTTTCAATACTGGTCAGCTTTCAACATGCACCTCAATTATCATCACTGGGATGACCATTGCTTAGAACATTTTTCCAATAGATACAGATAAATCAAAACATGAAGTACCAGAAGGAATAACTTTTTCAACCTGTCGGAGAAAATTTCATCTAATAGGTCACTTGCACCTACAACTTCCATGCTGTAATCAGCTAAGTTATTCCACATAATGGTGTTGTGGGGATCCTCCCTGAGTTTGCACTTGCACAGCGTAAGGCAGAGCTTCTCCGAGACAGATCATAGCCCTGACATGGCTATAATTAACATCTACTATGTTTAAAAACAGAATGATTACAATTTTTTTTCCTCAGGCTTATGAAAATTCTCTGCAAGTATCCCTCAGGTGCATGGTCCCACCAAGACCTTTACAGGTTTGCTTTGCTCAGCGGCCATTTGGTACCTTCACCCTGCCTGTTTTCAAGGTATCTCCAAGCTACTTTGGCAACAGGTTTGCAGGCAGTGCTGCCTATGACACTGGAGATTTTGAACCACAGGACACTGCCCAAGAAACTCAGAAATATCTCATTGTCTGTTTTACTAAAAGACTAACATATTTACTTTATTCTGGCCTTCTAAAAGAGTTAAAAAAATGCAGTATGATTCTTTGCAGCTACTCTAAGCAAGCAGCAATGCTTCTCTAGTAAGGACTTTACTATGTAGCAAAGGAGCACAAAATAAAGGATGACAATTTCAAAGGCAGTGGCTATTTCACAAACTCCTGAACCACTAGTACCTTTTCTATAGTTTACATTAATCTGCTTGTAAAATGGATTGACTGAAGTTGCACAAAGGCACTTCAGTATAGAAGAACATCAGCTCTGGGAGTTAGCACAGAACAGTTAAGAGTGCCTAAAACATATCCCCAAATGTACTCTGTACTAACTTCCTGCTCAGATCAGCCCTAAGAGTTGAACTGTTTGCTCCTGATGTTCCCTGTGAAACTTCAAAACACAGGGTGGTGGGAGCATGTGTCTTGGAGAACAGGGTTCAGAACCAGAGAATCTATTCAGTTGTTTTCTCACTTAAATGACAGGGAAAAAAAAAAGTTCCCTTAAACTCCCAGCCAAGGAGGAAAGTAACTTGGCAAATAGATTTCTTCATAGTTCTTTTACTGGAAAGATTTATATTTTACTCAGCACAAATACAGAGAGCAGACGTATAGCATGCTGCGTATTTGCTTGTGTTCCTTGTAGCAGAAGATTTTGGCAATCTTTTCTAGGGTAAAGTTTAGAAAACTCACACTGCTGAGGGCAACCTGGCCACTGTAAAAGCCAAACCCAGCTTTCAACTAGGTAAGCTATAGATTCAGGCAGTTGGGATTTTAGGCCAGAAGGTACTACTGATCATGCATCCCATCTCGTCTCCTGCACAGTACAGGCCATAGGGCTTCTCTAAATTAAATTCAACATCAAGTCCAATAGTTGCAGCTGAATTCAAGTATCTTTTAGAAAGACATCCAATTGCAAAAGAAAAGTTTCCAGTAATGGAGAACATACCACATCACAGAAAAACATATGCCCAGGATTTCTTGGACAACCTCACTGCACGTGTGCTGTTTACACCCCATACTGAAGTCAGAAACTTTCGTAAAGCTTCAAGCCTGCTGTTCCCATGCAGGAGTTACTGCAGCCCATGTCTCTTAAGAGGTCAACCTGCCTTTGGATGAGACCTCCCATCTACCTAGAAGCTCTAGACAAATGCAGCCAATCTTCAGATCTAAAAGAATTCTGTTAAATTCCCTTTCTGTGCTCCACAGAGGACCCTCAGAAGAACAGAGGTACACAGTATCCTAATCATAGCCCTAGTGCTTCTAAAAGGAAATTATCCTACCTGTTTAAAAGTATCTTAGAGATGCATTAAGGAAAGGCAAGTAAAAGCAGAAAGGGAAAGAAAACCTTCCCCATGGTAAAAGTGTTTTGACAAAGCCCCTGACCTCTTTCCTTTTTTTTATTCTGTTTCTCTCACGAAAGGTCTCATCTGCACTGGGCAGCTAGTGCCCTACAGCTGCCCCATCCCTCCACTCAGCCGTGAGCAGCTTGTCCACCCAAAGAAACAGTGTAAACCTTTTCTCTGATGACCTATTGGACTAATTTATTCTTTTGGGCTGGCTCATAGAAAGTGCTATAAAGACTTGCAAGAGGTCAGATGAGAGCAGAAAGAAAATCACAGTTTAAAATCACAGTTTTTAAGGCTATGCTGCTAGTGGCAATAAATTTTGCACGTTAAGGCGCATTTGTGTGTACTGTGGATTACTGAAAGGAGGGAACTTCAACTGCATGACCATGATTTAATTTGTTTTGCACTTCATTATGCCAAATTTTAGTGCTTCTCCTGAGACTTCGTGTTCTGCCTTGAGAGCAAGGACAAAATTATTGTTGAGCTTTACCTGCTTCATATAGTTACTCAGAATTTTGACAGGGTAACAATCACCAGGCTTTCCAAACTACCTGGCCATTAGGCAGACTTCTACTGGAAGGCTCAAACCATTTAGTGAGCTTTCAAGCAGTCCAGCATCCACTTTCTGAAATGCAGGCATTTTTCAAGTATTTGCAGCTGGACAAGAAAGTCACTTTGGATGTCCCTCCCTAAGTGTCTGTCCTCAAGATATTTAGTTCAAGGAAGAGTGGTTCCAGTTCATTTGGCATTGGCATAAAGCTGTTCTCTGGGAATCATCCTCAGCTTTCAGTGAGGGCGGAAAAAAGAGAGTTTGGTTTTGAAAAGGTGCATGCATTGAGCATACACCTTCACTCTTGTGATAACACAACTGTATTAGTAGCAACACAATTGTACAACCCCTTTCCCCTTCATATTCTGGCTGCACCCAGACCAGCAAAGTCCTCTGCTTTGGTAGTACCGGATTTTTAGAGCACTACTGAAGGTTATCAGGCTGCAAGTGTTTTAGCTTGCATAAAACAGTGGCATACCTAATTTAACTACAGAAAACAGATAACTGCATACCCCTACCATACAGAATGTCTATGCTTTGGCCCAATGCACTAAAAAAAGTCTTTATAAAACATTGTTAGGAAAAACTTACATTTACATACTTTAAAGTGAAGCAGTATTAGGAATATGGACAGAAGAACATGTTTTTTCTCTCCATTTATCCTGTGTTTAGAAACAGAATTTTACAGGCCAACCAGCCAGCTGGTGCAACATCCATTATTTACTCCTGTTGGACTGGGAATCTCAACAAGACCCAGCACCAGTGACCTGACACTGGCAGCGTAGAGAGGGGAGGCAAGAAAGATGCTCCCCAATGTCCCTAGCAGACTGTTCCTGCTGTCTCAGCCAGATGAAGAGCACTGAGTGTTGCTCTTGTTTGGAAAGTAAGAAAAAAGAAAATCCCTTTATTTATTTATCTTAGAAGATTCATTCCCTACTCAGTGGGCCTGATTTTCCATTGCTGCCCTGTAAGATATAGTTTCTTATATGCATGTTGCACTCTTTTTGTAATGATTTAAATGCCATTATTTTATAGCATAGAATCATGGAATCATTTAGGTTGGAAAAGACCTTTAAAAGCATCAAGTCCAACTGTAAAAAAATGAAATGGTGTAATATTCACACAGAACAAAGACATCAGATTCCTGCATGGGCTTTTCCACTTTCAGTTGCATAAACAGCTTCCATTACCATAGCACAGACTGCACAGCCTTCAAGGAAAAGATACATGAAATGAAATAAAAGTAGAGGGTTATATAAAAAAAATTAAAAAAGAAGTTGCTTGTCCACAGAACACATTCCTGATGGAGAAAGAGAGAGGTAAGCATATACAAGCATACAGTACCCTCCATGCCTGTGAATATCATGGACTTAACCTTAATAGGGGTGGGCCTGGCTCAGCACCTGGGCAGAAGCCATAGCACAGAAACTGCACCCTGCAGGACAGCAACGCTGGCCACAGGAGCTCAAGGACCAGAATGTGTTGCCCAAGTTCTTCCTGTGACTTCTTGTTCCAAGCCCACCCCATCCACACAACATCTATGCTACTGCTGGTTACAACCACACTTTGTATTTTCATTTCTGAAATGCAGAGTTTTTATTTAGCAGTTGGTGTGAAAAGAGAGTGAAATTCAGCTTCCAGTCAAACCCCTTTCATTTACCTTGTGGTCCTCAGACTTGGGTGGGTCTGAAGGAATCCTCAGAAGTTACCAAGCAAAATTCCCACTGCCCACATACTAAATGCGAAACATAGTTGTTTGCACTTCTCCTGAAAAAATTGAGAGGTTCATGATTCCAAAACCATTTAAAACTTGCTGGGTTTGGGAGAAGACAGTAAGCAGCAGAAAGCACAAACCATAGGCATATATCTCCAATGTATAACATGTTAACAAACATACATCCAATGAACTCCAGAGTAGATATTCCTTTTTTTTCATACTCTAGATATTTTGCCTCCCAGCCCCCACCCCACAAAGATTTTCTTGGAGAATGTGTCATTTGTGACCAGCTTTGTGTATTTAAAACATTTATAGGGGTGGAAAGACAGATTGATGCCTTTAGTGCAGGCTGCACTCATCAGGTCTAAAGACAGGTCAGGGAGATGACAGGAATACTAAGCTTAAGGTGACGGGCTTGGCGCCATGCTACATTTAAGCCGAGACTGAGAGTCCAGAATTCCTGGACATCATAAAGAATCTATTATCATTGTGGTCACTTTCAGCAACGCTGGTTTCATTACCATCTGTCTTCATCCACCGATGCTTAGGGAATAAGTATTAAATATGGAACTTTTCCTGGATTCAAGTCACAGAAGGCAGAAGGCAAAGCTGTTCTCTAGTAATACGATCTTGGACCACCTTTGAGTAGGTGGAGGAGATAAGGAAATCAGATAAGATCATTAGCTCTGTCGAGTTGAAAATAAGGGTTCAGTTTTCAGTTGAGCAATAATTCTCTCTTCAAGGTGGGCAATATTTAAGCAATCATCCCTAGAAAATTGGTCATTACCACTGGCTAATAACCGATTTGTTAGTTAATAGCCCAAGGTGAAACCAAGGGCACTAAATGCTCTGTCCAACCACCACTGACTGCAGTATTAACAGATTTCAAGGGCATCATTGCTATTATAAACCATGTTCATTGATTTATAACAACACTAATATGCTTTATAAAAGAGCGGTGCAGTGTTCTGGAAAAATTAATCATTTCTTGCTAACCTAGAGCTGACTGTCCACTGATATCAGTCCTGTAGTGAACTAGATACCATCACAGTTTGTTCTGTTTATACTGAGGAGCACAAGAAATGGACAGGAGGAAGTGGCAGAACAGGAGTCTTTTCCAGGAAAAGGCAACAATATCTGAGTCATCCCGGGGATGAGATATATGGCTGCCCACTCTCCACCATCCACAGTTGTGTGGTTTTAATATGGTCTTCCTGGTATCACATTCACATCCATTTCTTCCACGCTATCCCAAGAGCCATTCATAGATCGAGTCACCCTCTGAAAGCTTTCACAGTTATCCCCAAAACACAAGACAGAAAAGAGGCTCAGATACACATTCATGCCACAAATTACTGCATTCTGCTGAACTACAAGCTTGGCACACACGAGCTCACAGCCAACATCATCCCCGGTGTAATTGATCCCACTTGACCTTCTGGAAAGACATCGACACTGAACTGCACTACTTTGCTGCTGGCGCGTGCTAGGAGTGCATGTGCGAATGTTACTAGAGCTCAGCTGATAGGTTATGTCTTGTTAGGTTGCCCTGACTCTGGCACATAACTGAATCCATAGATTCTGCAAGTTAAGGTGGTAGCTCTCACAAAGCTAATCAGATCAGAGCAAAGCCCAAGCACACCCACAAGCAACACAGGGCTAGAAGGCTGGAAAAAACTGAAGCTACTACTTGATCTGTGTTGTGATTCACCCCAGCAGCACCTTTCCCATTTCACCCCGGAGAGCTCTGGGTGACATACACGTACATATAGTGCCTATTATTTACTATGCTTGTCATCAGCTGAAAGGAATCTACAGACCTGTGCAAACGTCCTGCATGGGGATAACCCACAAAGCCTGTATGCACTTGACTCTTGTAAGCAAGGTGAGGAATTTCAAGAAAAACACTTTGCAGTTGTTTTAGCAGGATTTTTACCTCTGGATTAGTGTTACTGCCTGGCACGCTGGTAATTCCATGTGCCATTGCTGGCCTGGATGAGTCTTGACAGGACTCACTCAGAAAGAAGAGAATTAAAAAAGAAACCCTTTCTATTAATCCTTCTCTTTTGGCAAAAAGCAGGATTTTCCTAATTGCTGTAGTGCTTGAGCTGAAACTAGTCAGCTCACATAAGAAAACCGCAGGCAGGGCTATTCCTCATTAAGAAGGATACTGAAAGTTCATTCATCCCTTCTGTCAGTAAATCTGTTCTTTCTGCCACCAATGCCCATCAAGCCTGAAGGATCTTCCATGTTTTCAAGGGCAGAACATGACAATCCATGCAAACTTTCCCAAGCTGTAACATGAAAGCCTCAATGAGAAAAACTTGCAGGAGAATGAGCTCAGCTTCCAGATGGCCAGGAAAACTCCTGTGATCTCTAGTCAAGTAGCACTCTTTAACTAGCTAAACTACTTGAAGCTTCATTAGATCTGAAGCTGAAATGTCCAACTCCTCAGCACACTTAAATACTCTTGATCTAATATTGCGGTGGGAATTTGGTGCCTAAATACCGTTGAGTTATGGAGCAGAATCTCCAAGCAGAGAAGGACTTTATAATCCATGCCTGTTGTTTCCCAAAGCAAATTTGAATCTGAACCCAGCTCTGCCAAAAGAGACAGATAGATGAGCTAGAGCTACTATATGTACATACCTGCCTGTATATAGATTAATCATAATAAGGATCTGGTGTGGACATTTCAACCCAGTAATTTTAATGGAAATGAGGCTCTAAATCTGTATTATCGCACCAAGAAAAATGGAGCTATTTTCACATCTCAGTTGCCTAATGGACTAGACACACATTTTCCTTTGTCTTGGGGAATGAGCTGTAAGTGACAGGCTCTCCCCTGGTTGTTAATGATGCTTTCTTCTGTTGCCTGGCCCATGACAGCCTGCTAGGTGCAGGTGCTATAAGAGGTACCCCTTTACCCCCCAAAGTGGTTGTGCTCCCGTTGGTGCCTGCGGTGGGCAATACGCAGTGCACAACTGCACACCTTGCTGAGCAGACCCTTCTGCTTCTGAAACGCAAATGTCTGATGGGCTGAAATGTCAATGAAATGCAGATGTGAACATTTACTTCATGCAATAGTTAAGGACCCCATGACTTGCTCAGAGGTAAGATTTTTCACACAGAAAACCTGTGGATCTCATAGTAAGGGCCAAGCAGAAACTGAGCCAGAGTTTTGGGATCTGCCTCAGTTTCACCAGTCATTGGAAATGTGTTTCCATCTATTACACAGGCTCACGCTATGGTACACTCTGAAGCTGGCCCTGCCCAACAGACCCAATAAAGACTGTTGACTGCAATAAAACTTCCTTGACAAGTTAGGAAGAACAATTGGAAACATAAATTCATGCTGCGGATCCAGCACCTCAGCAAACATTTACTGCTGCTTTTTTTTTTTTTCTTTCCCACAGAATGTTTTTTTTAAAAAAAAGAAAGAAAAATGACAAAGAATTAGCTGTACGTTTGTGGTTTATTGGTTTTCCTAGAACTTATTGCAATGCCAGAAATTAATTTATGAATAATAGCAAGCATGGGATCACAACGAACTGCATGCAAAGAAAAAAAAAAAACACCTAAAGAATGTTCTAGTTGGCAGGAAAAAGCCCCCGTGTCAATTTGAATGCCAAAAAAGGAGGGTAAATCTCTCATACCAGCTTTGGAAATCATTAGGGGTTTGTAAATTATGAAACAATGTTACATTGTCTTCCCAAACATTTTTTCCCATTTACTTCTCTGTATGCCTAAGCTCACAGTGTCCTGGAATTTTATTGCTTTATGGCCACTGATATGCAGAGATTTAGGAAAATGTCACTTTTTTTTTTTCCCCCAACAGTTGTTCTTTCTTTTCCTTTGAATGTGGATTGCTATGTATTACTCATTCCCGTGTCTCTTTGACAAGGATCATTACTTATGTTTATCATAAAAAGATGCTCTGTATTACTGTCATATGGTTTCAGGATTTGTTATTATAATGTTGCAGAGTCCGGAAATGGCACAAAACAAAGGCCAGTTTTATTTGGCATATTTAAGATAGTCTTTCACTGCCAAGCTCCTCCTTAGTTGCTTCAATACAAGCATCTCTAAGGTCTAAAATAGTAGAACTCATTTTGCATAGGGAAGTAAAAAATGGGGCAATTCTCATCTAGGAAAACCAGGTAAAAATACACAGAAAATACATACAGGAGGTTCCACGTGTTTATAGCACAGCTCACATTAGCTCTATATGGCCAAATTCATCTAGCTGCCCGGGGCTTGCTTACAGCTAATTAAACCCCATGAGTGCCAGGAGGCATGTTTCTCCATCATGAAGCCCCACTTTAGGAGTGGCATCCTTAGCAGAGCTCAGCAGAGAGACGAGCAGCAGGAGGGTGCTGCTCTAACCAGCTTAGAAGAACGCGGAGATAAATTAGGGACACCACAGGGAGCAGGGCTGGAAGTCGTGTGCACGAGAGGGCCTTGCAGCTATATGGACTATCCTCCATCCCACAGCCAGAAACATACCATGCACCGTGAGATCCCGAAGGAAGATACAGTTTCCTTAGCATTTCCTTTAACCTACCAAATTCCTCCCAGGGAAGAACTCTCCCATCAATGTGTTGTTGCAGAAGGACTAGAAGCTGTCAGTGTGTTGCACAACACTGTACTCAGGAAAAAATTGGGAAAGATACAAGAATTTGCCAAGTGTTGATATCTAAATTCTAAGGAAATAGTGAAGGGAAGGCTGGCTGGCTAGACAGGCTCCACCACTGGTTCCTTCATTGCAGTGTATCAACTCCAATTTCACCCAGGCAGAACTCCTAACACTGGCACAGATACTGGGTTGACATGAGACCGTTTTATATAACAGATTATCTATCTATTAAATGAATAGAATAATACTTACCTGCCTCACAGACATCTTATGACTTTCTGTTGAAATATTCCTCATTCATACTGTATAAAAATGTTTTCCATCAGAAAGGTCAAAATGTTTTCACACTGTATTTCCTTCTAATTCTGTTCAGATGTTATAAGAAATTATACTGAAATTGAAATGAAACATTTTGACCCTCTTGGAATTTAAGGTCCTTTTCTTATCAAAATGAAGAAATTCAGTCTTATCTAAGTGAATTTTGAAATACCTTCCATGAAATTGTTGATGAAGCTGTTACATTTGTGAAAATATTTCAGTTTTGTTAAATGGATATTTTCCAATGGACTAATTCTAGGGCATTTTCCACAAAGAAATATCTTACAGAGTAGAATGGACATAAAATTGAAGTCCTTCTCTTTTTATAAGAGGAAAGAGTACACAGTGGCTCTGATAATTGGAGAGAAGTTTTATTATACTATATTATTATATTATATTATTATATAAGCCTCCTTTTTAAAAAGGGAGAAAGAAGACCCAGGGAACTACAGGCCAGCCAGTCTCACCTCTGTGCCTGGCAAGATCATGGATTGGATCCCCCTGGAAACTATGCTAAGGCATGTGGAAAATAAGGAGTTGGATGGGGCTTTGAGCAACCCGGTGAGCAAGCCATGGCAGGGGGGTTGGAACTAGATGATCTTTAAAGTCCCTTCCGACACAAACCATTCTATGATTCTACGATATTCAGCAAAGCAACCAAATTTGTACTCGACAGCAAAGCAAAAAAGTAGTGAACTTTTGCAGGTGCAGCAATAACTTCCAAACAACAGCGACGTAAAAATCATGTTGTTGAACTCCCTTACTGCAAAGCCACTTTAGAGGAGGTACCTTCAACAAGAGATTTCTAGATTATTTCTGCAAAATCTTCCACATATGGTCAAAGAGTGTCTCTGCGTGCACAAGACCAGGTAAAAACCAGCTAGATTTCAAGCTCCACAGGGGCTGTGCTAGAGATTTCAGCTCATGAATCAAAATTAGGTTTCATAGGCTTGTAGTCACTGAATCCTGCAGCAGCTCTGCAGATGGCTGCTCTGAAAGCCAGGGGTGCTAATGAACAGAGAGCACAGTTAAGACTTCCTGCATTGGAAGTAAATGACAGAGGTGGTTTATCTTATTGTTTCCAATGGGTGCATTTGACAGGAGTTCAACTGGAGCAGAGAAGGAAAAGGGAAAAAAAAAAAGTTAGGTCTGGACCAAAATAATAATGGCTGCGAATCACAGCACTTTCCTTTCAAGTATCTCCAAAGAAACTGTCATCTTAAACAGTGATACATCTTATCAGTAATGGAACGACAGCTGTATAGGTGGTTGTAGTTATAAATGCTAGCTACAGGGTCACTGGAGGACAAAAAACACATTGAGAGGATGTTTTCATTATACATTGACTTTTGTCTTCCTTTGTCAGGTTAGTGTTGCATTTGCTCTGTTGTGTAGTAGCTGTGACTTTTATTGATTTGGGGTTTTTATACTGTAAATGCTCCTGGTCAGCGGCTGTCACCATTGCTTGGCATGGCCACATTTGGTATAGTAGTTAGCATGGAATGTATCAATAAAAATGATGAAGTCCCCAGAGGATACAGCTGTCCCTGACACGACTCACCTCAGGATCCACAAATAAGGATTACCCAAAGAATTCAAAAAGAACATCTTACTGTGTGTTCCCTTCTGAATGCCTCTGGTCCCCTGTGCAGCATGGACAGGCACTGGCATTTGGCAGAAAGGAGTCAGGCCCTACATGATGACATCAGCTTTTTAGAAATCTTCAACTCGAAGAATTAGGGGGGCTGGGGGGGAGACATGCAGAAATAGAAAGGTTTCTAAAATCCCAGGACCCTGGAGATTAATTTTTACGAAAAAGAGATCCATTATCACAAGGCTGCTACTGCCATAATGGAAGCCAGCAGTGATCTGTTTGGGGCTTCCCTTATGAAACCTCCTTAGAGAAACTTTTCATCTTTACTATTTCCTCATGACCCAGTTCAGGATTTACACTGTTATTCTCTGGGGGCCTTTACGCCACTGCTACTTGTCTAATTCAGGTCCTGAGTCAGCAAGATACTTATATCTCTGCCTAGTAGCCCCACTAGTTGTACTGGGATTACTCCCATGTTTAAAAGTAGTATCTTGCCAAATTAAAACAACATGCCCTACTTAAAATCACATAAACAGAATCTACTGGGCCCAGACCCCAAAACCATCAGGTGTCTTTACATAACTACTGTCTAAGATCACTCCTGATCAGCCAGATCCCAGGAAACTTGTATCACTAGCTGGATGCAAGGAATGTATTTATTTAGGTCTATCGCTTTTCACTTTCAGATCCTTGGGGTACAGAAGATGATAACATTTCTCTGCCAAAAAGAAGAAAAGGTTTTAACTGCTTTTAATTTAAGAGATTTCAATCCAGTTATTTGTTAGAATGATGGAAGGGTAATGGAGCAATCCTGTTTTACCCAGATGAATTTCCCATGACAAATGATATTGGCTCATCATCTGTGGTCATGATTGAATTCCAGTATTTTCCTTGCTCTAAAGCATGGATAGGGCTGTAAAGAGCTCTTGTTTTCCTTGGGACATTTGTTTCCAATTTTGCAAACACTGAGAATGTGGTTATTTTTGTAGTGCTGTTATGAAAGCCTGGCATTTTCTTCTTCATGTTGGAGTTAATTATAAATCACTGGAGTTGCACTGCCCACAACAAAGTTCTCAGACCCAGAAATTGAATCATTGCTGATCACTGCTCTCCCACCCCTGCTCTCTCTCTCACTGTCAGTTACTCTTTGAGGAAGGGAGGGGGCGTTATTTTAAGATGTTTTTATTGGCTTCGGAATATAAAGTGTCAGTTCCAAGGTCTTTTTTTCCCAGAGCAAGATAAACTCCTTTGGGCCATATATCATGGGGCTTTCGCATAACTTGACAGGACCTCACATTTAAATGCCTTGCAATACCATATCTGATGACTTATGGGAGGACTGTAGTTTTTCAGGGGATGTATCATCAAAAGCCCCTTTCAGTAGCATTGGGCTTAGTCCCAGGTTTGCTTCTTTAACACTTTCAATAGCAACTTTTCTTCCTTTAAAAAAAATTAGGAAAAAAAATGTGCACCCACGAGCACACTCATATGCACACATGCACAAGTGATACCGTAACAGGCTGACTGTGCATGGTCCTATGTTGGGGTTTCGTGTTTGTCTGGGATGGGAGGGAGATTATTGTTGTGTTGTTGTTGTTTTAAATTAACAGCTTAGCTCTTTTGTAAATTTTACTGTCAGTTTAGGTTCAAACATGTGCTTTAAAGCAGATTAAGTCTGAAAATTCAGGTCAGAGGATCACATCAAGTTGTGTTAAAGGAAATTTGTTAAAGCTCCCCTCCCACTAACCTACTTAGTGTCAGGTCTGATTTAAAAGTAGGGCACTTATAAGTGTAAAGAGTTTAATCAGGCTTCCTTTTTTATTAGAAAAGATGAAAATCCAGCTTTTCTTTAAAATAAACTGCTCTATTTTTGTTTGAGTCTCAGTAAAGGCATTTGTGTTCATTCCTAAGGATGAATGCATTTGCAGGAGCTGGTTGCTGCAGACTTGTGAAAGGGGATTGTCTCTGGAAACAAAATAGTCATATTTAACTTAATTGGGCCCTTGTTCAGCAAAGCACTTAAGCACAAGTATAAATCTAATCTTACTCAAGACAAGACTTATACAAGCACTTCAACCTGAAGTGCTTAATTTCCAATTGAGTCAATGGGGCATTCCAAAATCATGACTCAGGTCCTAGAATCATTAGACTGGCATGACACTGGGGGGAGAAAAACAAAAGCATACTTAGATGTTATTTTTCCCTATCGCTATGGTGGCTAGAAAGTTTCTTTAAAATCGAGCTCCTTCCTTCAATCTTACCAGCACACTCAACTTCAATTTTTTTTTTTTTACCCGAATTAGAGATATGAAAAACTATGTCAATGCATTGCAGTATAATCTTCTCAAAGGAAGATCATTCTGAGACCTGAGAAATATAGATGTCACCAGAAGATGAATGCGATGGCATAAAGAGATGTTTGTAGAAGACTTCACTGGAGGTGGGGTCAGAGACCAGAACCATTACATGGAGGTTACTGTTTAGCACAATCCCCAATGCTGATAGTGAAAAAAACACAACCTCTCATGTTTAGACTCATGTGGATAGTGGCTGGGAATAATTTACAAATCCTGTCACCACCTCCTTTGAAATAAGAGGGAATCAATGCTGAATGCAAATACCGGTGTAAAATGCACAGCTATAAATGGTGCATTAAGTTCCCTTTCATTTAAATGAACAGCTTTGTGTTTGTAAAGAGGAAAGACTGAAAAGACACATCTATTTTGCAGTTTCAGGTATACCGGTACTAAAAAATACCTTCTGGGAAATGAGCCTGTCAGCTTGCATACATTGTATATTAAGGAAATAATATATTCAGTGTTAAATTACTTCCTGGCATAATATGTGGAATTCTATTACTGGCCATACAGCTGCGTGCTCATTTACACCAGTGGGCATATTGGCCTTAATTCTACTGTTCAGCAAGCTCAGTTATTTAAAAAGCTCAAACTCATGGCAATGAACCTGTGGTTGTAGTAGTTAGGTCTTTTCCTCCCTTTTCCATGAGCCTACGATATATAATATTTCAGGGGACACCAGTATGCTGTTTGCATCTGGGGTAAATCAGCTTGATTCCAGTGAAGACAAAAAGGCAATGGCAAATCCCACTAGCTGAGAATCTGGCCTACAGTGCCTGCTAACTTCTCTATAGAGGCTAATGGGGAAAATGCCTGTCATTTTGCGGCTTCTTTCTCTCCACAAACACATTTAAGACAAGTTTGGTCAATTATCCCCATGTCTCCTATATCCATTTAGTGTAATTCCTATTAAGTGCAGTTCCACCTACAGCACTAATGGGAGAAATACTGATCAACCACAGGTCCCTCTTTGCTATATTTAGCTAACGTTAACGCTTGTGATTCCAGTGCATTGCCAGGGGAATGAGATCGTTATAGACTCGCATTTCCATTTGACTTCCCAGGAGGATAGACCAGCATGGGTGAAATCCAGAAACCTACTTCAACACTAGTACAAATAATAATAGGTGTAAGTGACTGTAGGCTCTGCAGTCACAACATCCTGGAAGCCAGGCAGCTGAGCTGAAATAAAACCAAAGCAGGCATCATGAAAGCTCAGTTCAACTTCTGTCACTATCCTGTTGTGTGACCCTAAGCAAGTCGCTTCATCACTTTGAGGCTTTCTATCTTACTTCTCCTCTTCATTTTCTCTCTTTGCAGCAAGAACCATCCCCAGCCTGGAGTGTGTTTTCACTGCATAGCTAGATCATGGTCTTAGTGCTCATCTTAGCTTCAGCCTCAGCTTTACCTGGGAGGAGGTGGCTTCCAGGATGCTTGTCCACTGCGCCTGTACACAGTGGCCTAGAAGACACACTAAGGAGGTGCTGGGGTAAACGGGGTCCTATTTGCCCTCAGGGACACATACTGCCCTATCTGCAGGCTCTGCATGTGCACCCAGGGAAATCTGGCCCTCTCTGACAGTGCTGTGGGTCCTCACACTTTCTTTAGTCGCTGGTGCCTGGCATTCCCTGTGGTTCTCTGGGCTGAGACACTTTGGGATGACTTCTCTGATGCTGGCAGAAGAGATGGTGGCAAACTGACGGAGAAGGTTTTGCGAAGAACACACACACACGTGAGTTTGCTCCTCCCTGGAATGAGCTCTGGTATGATCAAAAGCACCACTTGTGTTTTGATCCTTGTATGTTTGAGCAGACATGAGTAAAAGTCGAAGACAAGAACCTGCCTGAAGGCTCTGTGGTGCACAAAAGTATGATCTGGCTGCACTCTATACTCACACCACAATCAGAAGCAAACTAAGCCACCCTGTTACTTGTGGTAACCAACTTCCTTGAGTCTTCCAAGTGGCAGGGTGCTGCCATAAGTGCAAATAAATAAGAATATTAACTCAAACAACAGTCAGTGAAATGTGTGCTTACAGCTAGGGATACTTAAAAAGCTTTGCAGAGGTCAGCAGTCAGGCACTTGTGTACATCCGGCTCCAAAAAAGGGTTTCTATTGGGCAGGAAAAGGATGTGACAGATAAGTATGCAAACTTAAGCCCATAAGGAATGGGATAAGGAGATCAAGAATCAGACCTCTAGAAGGAATCCAATGAAACTATGCTTTTGAAATTTCTCTCTGTATCTGTAGACCAGTGGAAGGTCTGGGCAAGCTATTCACAGACAGACACCAGGAACCTGCATTTCTCATCCTACTGCAGAGCCCAGACCAGGGCAACAGAGCTGTGTGGCAATAACAAATACCAACCTAGGTACATTTTCTGCTTCCTTCCCACACTGAGCACAGGTAGCATGATTCTCAGAAATCATGTACATGAGCAATCACACACCTTTAGGTATTTACTCTCCTTGGCTCTTACCCTCCCACATAGTGACTATCCCTGCTATGTGCTCATGCAACCCTGGACAGCTTCACAGTGATTCTTAATTCACAGAAAGTATAGGATTAGAGCAGAAATCACCAGATGGGAGGAAGTCAGACAACTTTGGACAATGTGTTGTTGCTGCTTGATCTCTCCTAAGTTAGATCTTCTGCCAAGCAACTAAAGAACACAATCATTAACAGACAGCATAGAGGGTGGGCAAGACAATCATGGAGTCAAAAACAACTTATTAGAAGAGCAAACCAGCTAACAAAGCTCAGCCCCCTCCAGCTTCATGTTCCACATCCCCTAAGCCCCTGATAAGACCCTCACCCTCCTGTCCCACACAGTAACTTCCACAGTTGCCTACTCCATCCCCTGTTAGCTGAGCACAAGGCAGCATGAGCTGTGTGTGTTTCCTGGCTCCATTAATGCCCAGAGGTTGGCCATTACATATGATGACTGGCCAGCTGGCTGCTGCCTCCCTGAATAAGTAAGATGAGCTATAACTGCATTTCTCAGTGGGGGCTCTAATTTGGGTCTTCTCTACCCAGCTGCTGATTTTCATGAAGCTCTAGAAAATTAGCATCTCTGAGTTCAAACATGCTTGAAATTGGCCAACTGGCTCAAAACCTTTTGGGGAGGGAAGGATAGACAAGCAGAATGGCTGTACAAGCACCATTTCCCCAGGAAATCAGTCTCAGATGAGAGCTGGAAAGGACCTCGAGATATCAACTAGATTATCTGCCTGACCCAAGGCAGGAGCAGCTCTGCCTACATCAATCTTGACAGATGTTTGTCTGCCTTGTATCAGTCATTGAACACTGGCATGGAAGCGTGCCCAGGAGGTGAGAAAACTGGCTATCTTCAAACTGCCTGGCAACCTCTGCCATGAGCTTGACACAGCATTTCTCAGCACCTGAAAACTGCAGAACATCTGCTTTCCACATGGGGAGAGCAGAGCTCAGCTTCATCAAATCCTAGCATCCATATTTTAATCTTAGGCAGCTGACTACACTGCCATGAGCACAGCTTAGGAAGACCGGAGTAAAAGCAACTTCACACCCACTGAAAACATTCTTCAGTTCCTTCCCATGTGGCTGTTCTTCCTCACACCATCTGCCAGTGAACTCTAATACATTCCAGCAAGGGGATTCACTGCAGGGTAGTGTCCCTTCTCTCACACACACTGCTAGAGTGGCTGTGGTCTACTGCATCTACTTGCTCCATTTCATCTGCATATTCTGGCCCCCCCATCAGTTGAACACACCACAAGGCCAATTCCAGTAACGGCTGTCAAAGAATGTCTTAAGACACTCCACCTTTCTCCTGCCAGAACAGTAGGAGATGGGAGTTATAGCTGGAGAAAAGGAGGTTTGGCTGGGCTCTCCCTGGGCTGATGTTGGGTTTTCTGCACACCCAAGACAGACCACATATGAGGCAGCTTTGACCTGCCAGATGGAAGTAGCATCAGGATTAGAATAATGTGAGGAGGAGCTTCAAATCCTCCTCTTACAGATTACTGCTTTGCCTTTTATATTTTTTATTCTTTTGTGCCCTGAATTACAGCTCAGACCATTCCAGTGCTTGACAATTAAAAAGAGAGGAGTTCAGCTAGGACAGAGTAGTGACCTCTCTTTTTTCACGAGCTTGCTGTGTGACTGCAGGTCCAATCCAGTCACATGCTGGGTTAGTTAGGAATCCATTTCAATCCCAAAGTCCTCATTATACACATGGGTCACTCTGTCGTCAAAAAGTGACCTGCATAACATGAGTATCTCACTACGTGTCACAAATATTCCTGACCTTATTAAAGAATCTCCGTGCTCAGAAAAGAGGTTTTCACTCATCAATCACCATTTTATTCATGCACGATAACAGCCTCATTAAATCATATGAGAGTTGCAGGAGATTTTATATGCTAATTTAGTACCAATGTAACCAATTACACAAACTTCACATAATATTTTTAAATAATCAAGTGGGTATTCAATTAGCATGCAGTGACCATTTATTAAAATCTCAATTAATTCCTTGTTTAAGACTCATGCGGTGATCAAACTGTGCAAATCCTAAATAAACCCACCAGGAGAAGCCATGGCCCTGAGACAGTAGCACTGCCCAAAACACTAGCAGCAGAGATGCCACTGTTCTGCAGGAGCTCTCTGACACTGCCTCTCCCCCTACACAATGAGGACTCGGCATGTCCCCTGGCACTGAATGTCACTGCCCCATTTGATGGAAGATCAAGTAGCAGCCTCAAAAGAGTACAAAAACTTTGGCTCCAATTCTACTTCAGCTCACACAGTCTAGACACACAGCCGAAAACAGTTTAAGTTGCCAATAATCAGCACAGCCTCAGAAACCAACTCTGTTGGCATCAGTGATGAAGTAAGATGGGCCTCACAAGCAGAGTCAGCCGATAGGCAGTGAGTTGTTACTACAGTTTGTCAGTCGCTTGACCAAGCACTTTGAAGCGTGTCCCTGATGAGTACTCCAGCCCTGGCTGGAAGTTCCTGGGGCCATTTAAGGCATTCCTGCCCCTTATTCTGTGCCCCTGTTGGAAGCCCCTGCCCCCAAGCAGGAGCTAAAAGAATGAGTTTTGACCTTTGTAAAGATCTCACTCGCATGTGGGAGGACAACTGCCAGCCTGCGTCTGAGCAGGCACGAACCCCCAGACCCCACACCTCGCAGGGCTGTCTGGCCACTGGAAACTCAGTTTGTCTGTGCTGGTGATCAAGCACCACAAATGCACAGTCTAAATATTACAAATAAAGATTCCTGTTGTACCTCACCAGCAGCTGGTCATCTTTGTTGTCACTGTCATCATGATGCTTTCAGATCCTACAAAAAGGGCATCGCAAACATTCAAGAACCTTCCAAGAGCACAAAACCACATTTGTCCTCTCAGCTAGAATGAGGTATTTATGCATTTCCTCATGAAAGACAATTACGTGCATCACTTCCAGACAAACAGTTGAAAAATCTGCTTCATATACACAGAATGTTTCCATGCACTGTTCCTTTCTCACCTGTGAAAACACGGGTCACATGTGCAAACAGTTGTACTTACAAGTGGCACAGCTGTGTTCTGAGAAGCCGGGTGGAAAATTTAGCCCATAGCAATTTTGCATTTTTCACAGGGTTTATTATGAGCTCTCTGACAGTTTTACCCTATGGTCTCTTGGGACCGTGTCACAGTTGGTTTTCATTTAATGGTGGTAATCAAGAACTAACTGCGAAACTGATGTTTGTCACTGCTGCAGATAGAAGACCATTCACCTGGCAGCAGAAAGAAGTTCATATTTGGAGGAAAAAGAAAAAAACGACTATCCAAAGGGTCTGCCTTTTGTTCATGTTGGGGTCTCCTCCTTTCTCCCACAGCAAATCCTTTGGCAGTACCAAGTGCAATAAAAGAAACCAGCATACAGAGGAAACGACTGCTCCGTGGAGCCTTGCAGGAAGCAAACTGGGCTTTTCTGCTCAGCTCCTTAAATGCTTTGGTGCAATTGTTCCACTAGATGTCAGGGCCGAGCACGGAGCGAGCAGGCACGGCTCGGGTCCTGTGCAGCTGGCCGGGTAAACCCTGTGCTCTTCTTCCTCGGCAGCCCAGCTACAGGCAGCTGCGGGTGGCCCGGAGGGCCGGCAACTTGTTCTGCGTGCTGCTAAAGAAAGGCACGGGAAACAGGAGGGGGCCCTTCCCACTTGATGTCCTGCCTTCCTTCATCTGTGTGTTTGAGCGGCTTAGTGGAGGAAATTAAGAGTTAAAAGTGAGACTGGAATGTACTGATGTCTTACTTCATGGTGTGCAACCTGCCAGTGTTTCCAAGCGTCCTGGGAGCTTCCTGAGAGAGCAGCTCTGCAGCAACTTAAAGCAGCTGTAAAGGAGAAGGGAGGAAAAGCTCCTGGAAAAAGCATACTTGGCATGGTGGGGCAGAAGGATGGTTTATTCTACTCACTCTGCCATGCAGAGCAACCTGTGACTTGCCACACATGTGAAGATACATGGTGTGTATCAGATCTCCAGGCCAGCAATGGACAGAGATCTCAGCTGTGATGCAGAAAAGTACCCCTGACAGGGATTTTGGGGTACATAAACTTCCTCTCGCCTCTCCTGACCCTGAGCTGTCATTCACATCCTCAGCTTCTTGCCATGACCACCAAGCTCTGCAGCTGAGAACCTACACAGCAAGGAGACCGTGGTGCACTGGCCTGCCTGAGGGAGAGTATGGCAGGGGATTCAGCCATGTGAATCCAGAGCTCAAGGCATGGGAGCTGGGGAGATTGGCACTGAAGAGTGGTGGCTCAGGGAGTCAGAGAGGTGTTGGGAGACACCCTGTGAGGACAGACTGTCTGTGTGTCAGACCCTGGGCACTGAAGCTCCAGGGTGCAGGATGGGATATCTAAAGAATGAACTGCAACAAAGATTCACGCACCTCTCACTAGAGCTACCTGCACCCATCTCCCGGTGCTTTTAACATCATGTTAGCCTTTTACTAGGCTAACTCCAGGAACTGGGAGTTACTGGGCTCCCGGCTGGAATGAGCAAAGCACCTGCACAAGGGTGTGAGTTTCATTTCTCCTGCTAATAGGAAGGAATACAGGACTCCCCATTCCAGCAGAGATACTTGCCTACAATAGCTGTCAGGCCTGGGGGTAGATGTGTCTGCTCGCATACATGAGATTCTCTTTAAAAGACAGGCAGAGCCACCCTGACTGGTTAGACCCGGCTTTTCTCTGGATTTCTGACAAATGCTTTGTATTCAAAAGGTCAGACTCGCAATGGCACCTCACGCCCTGGAGCAAAGAGTCATTCCTCACTGTTTCGCTCTGCTCACGGCTGGCTGCCCAAGCTTGCTCCATCTCCCTGCATCTGACATCCAAACTCCTGTCGGTGCAGGGGAGATGTAGCCAAGTCCTGGCATCAGCTGTCAGCTCAAATAGAGGGGAACAGCGCAATGACATCAGAAATGTGTTGATGGGTATTAGCCCTTTACCCAAGTCCTGTCTGTAACTCCCATGCAAGGGAGTGAGTTTTTCTCTTTCAGCAATGGCCTTATTCTTTTGCTGCAGCAGTAGTGTCACAGTGCTGGTTTTGGAGTGGAAATGGGGAGCCTGTATTAGTTTCCTCTACAAATCCTGCAGTAAACAGCTGCAGTTCTTGCAAAAGGTATTTGTCATCTTTTGCACATTCTTGTAAGGCAGAAGCAAGCAGAGATACAGCGCTTAGACAGTGGGTGTACTCCTGAAGAGAGACACTCCCTCCTGTGCAGCAGTCTCTTCCTATGGGCTGCGTTTCATGCCAAGAAGCACCCACCACGCTTTAACTCTTTTCACTTCCAAGAGAAAATGATTTCCCCCAGTGACCAGTTTTGAGGATTCTTCCATTAGTAGGTGTGAAAGTGCCTCTAGCCACCCTCTTGTCTGTGTACTAGCAACCTTGGGGAGTCTGTGATGAGTCTTAGCAGAAGGTAACGCACTGTCATCTGCCAGACCAGGGAGCAGAAGTGTCCCAGACAGAAAAAGAAAGGTGTTTGAACAAAAAAAGGCAAATACAAGTATGCTTGCAAAGGTACTGGGTAACCAAAACAGAAAGTTCTAGGGTAACTGACAGAGTCAGATAAATTTTTCATGCTGATGTTCTCATACCCTCTTTGTCAAAGCCTATCCTCGTAGGTACTGAAGTCTTGTGCATATCCCATTTCTTTCTTGGCACAGGAAAAGTTGCTCTGTGGGCTCACTCCTGCATGACCCAGTTTAGCTCGCTAGGGTGGCAGAAAACTAACTCTACAAAAGAAAAGAGTCATTAGTTTCTGCTAAATTGACCTCTGAACCAATAGTGTGCATGGAGGGAATGCACAACTAGCTGTGCCAGTCCCAGCTTAGACCAGTTTAGGCTATTGTGAAATGACACCCGAAGGGACCCTTACTTTTTCAAAGACCTATCTCCAGACAGAGATAGGAGGGCAAGACCCCTCTTGGCATTGTGCTGATTTAGATCAGTTCAAGGTAACTGTGAAACCACTCTCCTCTCTAACTCCTTTCTGTGGTATTCCAAATCCTTCATAAAGATCAGGGTTGCCTGGTTAAAGAGGTATAGAAGCACCCAGACCAACAGCACTGGGAGCTGGGAAGCGCAGATCTTTTAGCAGAAGGAGGGCTTTCTCTATAAACCAAAATTATTATAGACAAAATTTGAAGGAGGTTAACCCAGACTTCAACAGAGGAACAAAGCTGCTCACCCTTTCTCCAGAGGATTAAGCTGATTGCTTAACAGGAATCCAACTTAGGCAGTTTATTTTTCAAAACAGTTGGCAGCTAGAGTTATTACACAACAGGGTTTGAGACACAGACTTGTTGAAAGTGGGAACCTTGCACCAAACCGTTCAAATGAAACCTTCAGCATCTTTCAGCATTGGCAATATTTAACACAAAACATCTTATTGCCTTTTAAAATTTTTTTCAGACATTTTTTGTTAAAAAAAAAAATTCTCCCTGTTTCTACAAGAGTACGTATTATACAGGCATTGTGGAAACAAAGTAAGGATAATGTCTGCATCAGCATTCTGGTTAAAAAATTGACAAATAGTATTTGTGGACTTGTATAAGAAACAAAAAGAACCTTTCAGACTCTTCAAAGTGAGGGTTTTCCAATGTTATATTTTTTCACTAAAATATTTTTATGAGATGATATAATATAACATACAGTAAGCCTTTCAGAATTTGGCATTAAGTTCTACTCTAACCTGTATCAGCATAAATAAGGAATAATGGTTGAGTTACATTGGTATGTACAAAAAACACCTGGTCATCATCTTTTCATTAGGTATAGACATTTTGTCTGATACTAAAACAAAACTGTAAGTATTGCTGTTGCTACAAACTAATCTTATTTGATATTATAATTAAGCTGTGATTTTTTTCATATTATTATTATTTTATGTATCACTGCAGGATTATAATCAGAGTGAGATTTTATTTATAGTTTCCAATAACTTATGCTAAAATTTAACCCAGTACTTACAGATTTCAGCTGTAACATCCATCTGAATACCGAAAATAGTTATAAAGACCAATACTATTACAGTGCATAGGAAATTAATCTGGAATGAAGAGACCCTTCAGATAAATTACCACATGGCACTTTAAAATTACTTTCATTTATCTTTTTTTGATAATCTTAATTGTTTTGCCATCTCCATTGGGTAAAATGGGCTATAGAAAAGTTAGTTTGTGGGATTACATGAACTTGTCCCATGGAACCTCTAGAAACCTAGTTTATTAATCCTTTAACCTTTTCTTATCACAGTAATTCTCACTGCAAACATCTAGGGCCGTTTAATTCTCATGAGCCTGTGAAACAAGAGATGCCAATGGCACTCTCACACAACCACTATTTGAAGGGTTAATCTAAATTCTTATTGCTTACTCTAAAACACATCAACTTTCTAAATCTGGAAGGAGAGAAATAAGACTGTGGGATAGGAGCATACAAAATAGTGCCATGTTGCTAGCATTAGCAAATACAGAATTGACCTGATCTGCCTCAGAGACTGAAATTCAGCCGCTAGCAAAAGTCCTATGGAGACATTATTTGTTACAGACAAAAACTACGACTCCTGTCTATTATCAAAGACAAAGTGTTGTATCTAGTCCTACCAGCCAACAGTCAGTTTCATAAAACAGAAAAGATTCATAAGGTTCTCTTCAAAGAATCCAAGTTATGGTCATGGTGATGATGATGGAGAGATGAAATCAGCACTTTTCTATCATTCTCAGGCAAAGTTTTTATGGAGTTATACTACACAGAAGTAATCCACCATGTGTCTGGCTCAGCTAAAACATTCCCGTTTCTTCCATTCATCTCAGACTCTGACATCCAGGTGAGATCAGACCATCCTATTGCTTCAACTGGCTTGAGCTTGGCAGAGTTGACTAGAGGTTGTGGTCTTCGAATAAGCTGAGCAGACACACATAATACATGCCTCTTGTAAAAAGATGCACTGTGAACCTTATCTTACCTCTTTAAATGTAGCCTCACTAGGTTTTAGGAAAGCAAATCTCTGAAACTTGTACAAATGTAAATGTCACACAGGGTTGGAAATCATAATTATTGACATTCTTCATCAGTAACAGTAATTGAACAACAAACTCGGGAGGCCTCCCTTAAATGGTTTAATGGCTTATTATATCTCTGGGCTGCCAATCCAGCCCTTTTCCTCCGTGCTTCAGTCACTTCGATGTTTGTAATCTACATATAATGCATTGCATGGTTTTTTATTTTTACAGTGTCTTTCTTTTAACAAGCTTCAGAGCCAGCAGGAACATGCCGTAAATGAGATACGACATCACAGCATGGCCATCCTAGCAACATATATTCAATAAATATGCAAAGCAGTTCAAGTACATCTCTCCTCAGGTGGGAAAAGGTATGGGAACGTGCTCAAGTATCACTTTAAATTAACTTCTCAGTGGAAAACAGTAATATTCTAAGGGACCGAAGAAAAGAAGAAAAAAGTAACTAAAATTAACTTTTTTTTCTCTCTCAAAAAGTAGGACTTCTTATGCCTTTGATCATAATCATTGCACAAGAACTTCACCTTCAAACTGCCGTAGACTGGAACTGATTCAGTGTGTATTACAGACACAGCAAGCATAATGAACATGTCTTACCTTCACATGAGAGAGAAGCATGTAGAGGCACAACAGCCTCACTGACCTCAGGCCTGCCCAGCCTGACTGACATCAGTCTCTTGCTCAGTGGGACTGCAAAGGAACAAATACTGGAAACTTTTGCTGATGTCAATTTTCCATTAATGGGACAGATTTGGAGATCTTCCTGTGGGCTACAGCTATAAATGAAAGGCAGTTTTTGTGCCCCAGAATTTAATGGATGCCTTAGTTGAACTTTGCAGAACAGCAGCAGGATGATTTGGACAGCAGAATACTGGCCAATCCTGCTCTAGAGTCAGTGGGGCTGATCCTGCTTTCCGTTACAGTACTGTAAACCCAGAGAAAGCTCCACTCAGATAAATGGAATTACTTCACATTTTATTAGGGTAAATGAGCCAACTTTTGACAAATCATTCACCAAGCTGCCACTCAGAAGATTTATTCTTCTTGATATTTAAATAAACACGTAGTAAGTATGCACTATCAATGCACATGGGGAAAAAGAAGGCAGTGTGGCCGACAACTGACACTGTCTTCTCCTTGCCATACAGAGACAAGGAAGCCAATGGTGGGGACCAAGCTGCAAGGAGACATGTCATGTCATCGTGACTCTGCTCCTAATCTGCTGTATAGTTTTAGAAGCAGTTTTTCCCTACCCTGTGCCTCCGTCTCCACTTTTATCATGCCCAGGTAAATTGTCAATTATTTGGCATAATAATATTACAGACTCGGATTTGACTCTGACCTGCCAAACTTTAATCTCATAAAACCCTAAGAAATACTGCCCCATTTTAAAAGGGAGAGAGGCTTTTATTCCTGAAAATCTCTCAGCTGTGACACACAGTTTGGAGCACATCATTTTCAGCAATTAACACCACAGATAGACCAAGTCTCTAAGCCAGCATAAACCAGCACCGCTGCTAAAGGAAATGGCCCTTCCTTGCCCTCACCCCCAGCCCACATTCCTCTTCGCTCCCTCTGCTACTCCCTGCCTTGCACCAACACAAGTGTGGCCCCGCAATGAACCAGATCAGGGAACTCATCCAGGTTGAAAGTAACCTGGGGAAAAGGAAATTGTTTAGTTTCAACCTGGCAGAGTTCCCTGGCCTGGTTCACTGCAGAACCATGTGTGTGCTGATGCCAGCACAGGGAAAGGAGCAGCCCTGGGCCAGGAAGGAGGCAGAACAGGAATGATGGACCTCTCTCTGAAAGATGTTGTTGCAGAGCTGGCTTATGCCAGCTTAAAGTGCTTGTAGAAATGCGGCACATATTTAAAATCTCTCTCTTCAAGGAATATTTGTCTTCAGAGGATTAATGCTTCCCAGGATATTCCAGCTTTGGCCATCTGTGGAGCATTGCTTCTCCCTCTCTCCCCCCAGCCCAGTATACTGGCATGGAATTAAAGCCCTGGGAAACATGAAAGCGACAGGCCTGGGGATTTTGTGACAAATGCAAAAATGCTCCTATTTGTCAAACCATTAGCAAAGGGGCACAGCTGTTGGGAGAGTCTTGACCCCGTGCCAAATACGCTCAAGTCTGCTGAAGGTTGCCCGCCCGAATCGCACTCACTCTGGCAACTCCCATCGAGATCCCTTCTGCGGATCTGTGACAGGTGCCCAGACAAGCACAGTTGACTCCAAGATGTTCGGAGGAAGATTACTGCCCATTAGCTGAGCCATAGATATTTGGTGTTTGCATGTGGCTACGGCATTTCCAAGGACAGTCGGGCTCCTGGTGCTGCAGCTGCATTTGCCCAACATGGAGCCCGAGTGCAGTCCTGCCAGGCATGAGCCAGCTCCTGCAGGTCAAAGCAGAGTGCTGTGTGACTGGAGCCTGTGGTGCTGGAAAGCCTAACACAGGAACAGTGCAGCAGCTCTGGATAGCAACAGCCTAGATCATGCCCATGCCCAGTGGTGGCCATGGAACAGGAGGCTGGAACTGCAGTCCCAAATGTGGAAGAAGACAAAACGAAGCCACAGCCTTCACTCCCCAGGGTTGGGAACAAGGGAAGAAGGGAAGAAGGAGCAACCTTGAAAGTGTGGAGCAAGAAAAGAGGAGGGAAAAGCTGCTAAATCCATGGGTAGGGAGCATATGACCACAGGGAGCTCTGTAGCACTGTTTCAGGGGACCATATATTTGGTAGCTACTTCCACTAATCTCCTTTACCCTGGGAGAGCTCAGTAAAACACAAAGCAGACATCAAGGGTTTGGGTCTGATAGTCTAGGATGAGTCTACTAGAGACAAGGGCAAGGCTGGTAAGAATCAGTCAGGCCTCCTGGCTTTGTACTGAGCTGACTGGTGCTCAACTCTCAGAGCACAGAGCTCCAGACACTCTGTTAATAGTTAAGCCCAGGGCATTTAGTTCTGACTAATCGTCCAAAGTTCAGGGCTGATCCCAAAGTCCTTGGTCAGCAAATCTGGCTAGAAATGTCATGCGATTTGGCCTCTACCAGATTCCCAGAAATCTGTGGGCTGGAAATGCCAAGAGGATTAGGCAAAAGTGAAATCTTTCTCTTAGTTTATCTAGATATATTTGTCCCTGCTCAGCAGAGCAAGTATGTTTGCTTTCCATATTTGCCCATCAGTTTAAGGCTTTTTGTTTCTGCTGCCAATTTTTGGCTACTTTAAAGCCTGACAAATCTTTCCTCTCTTCTGTACCATGTTATGTTTGCTGGAAGCACTGATTTTTTTTTTTCTCCAACCTCATTCTTTGAAGAGCAACCTTCACTGTATGCATGCAGGACAAGTGGCTCCAAGGCTACAGCAAGCCAGATAGAGCAATGTTTGGGAATAGAGCTGCCTCCTAAAAATAATCAGTTTAAATTCTGTCTGGTTTCCATGTCAGTCTCTGACCTTTGGCCAGACTCTACCCCTTTCAATCATTCTCAAAAGATGTAAATTTTTCTTATCTCTAGGATTTGTACTTTGTAGCACTCTGTTGGGTGGGATGAGCACTAAATACTTTGTTCAGTGTGGATAGAGTGAAAGACCTTTCACAAGTTCTACTCTTACCAGTCCTGGTGACACAGGGTGGGGACTGAAGCAGAAACTGAGGAGCGTTATGTTATGAATTAAGCCAGGGAGAGATGTCCTTTTCTCTAGGTAGTTGTACCAGTGTGAGATCCTGTCCCTTGCTATGTGACACTCACCTCCTACCTACCAGACTATACCTCCTTTCCCCCTTTAGACATGCTGATAGAGCAGCATCATGTGAGTGCACTGTAGTTTGCTTCCTCCAAAATCATTTGGATCAGTCCATCCATCCATCCATCCATCCATCCATCCATCCACCTGGTATTGCTTGAATTCAGGATTACTCAGGGGATGTCTCACTGGCAGACTGGCTGGGGCAGTAACCTCTGGCACGGTAGATGATGATGATCTCCTGGGAAGACCAACATCTTCTACTAGCACAGCTGGATTTGTCTACAGCTGTGTAAACTTTGACTAGCTAAATCCAGATAGTCAAAAATAGACTTTCAAATCAATCCCAGGCCCCTTGAGCTCAAGTTGAGTGAAGTCTCCTTTATGTCACACAGCTCTTCAGCTGCTGGGAAGAGCTCCAGGAGTTAAAAACTACCGAACATGCAACAAGGGAGGAGGGGGTATCAAGCCTTGTAAAGCTTCCAGTCTCAGTGCTGCCTTCTCCAAACAGAACTAACACCTCTCAGAGCAATGTGAATAAAAAGCATTAAAACCACTGCAATGCTTTAAGAGAGCTAAGATGATCAAGGCACGGTGAGTAAAGTTGATAAATACAGATGCCCACACATAGATCTAAGACAAAGCAGAATTCTCAAACGGCACAAAATCATGTCATGTTATTACACTCTCCATCAGCCTCTCCAGAAGTGGTCCTTTAAGACCTCTGTTACAGCTACATGTAAGAAAGTGTATAAAATAATGATCATTTCAACTGAATGCCAGATTTTTCCCTGAGATACAGTAACCAACATCTCTGCAGTTGTTGGTCAATGTGCTGTGATGTTCAGGTCAAGCAGCAGAGCCAAGAAAGAGAGATGTTTCCTGGAGATACTACTAGCAGCTATGCATAGGTGCCCACTGACACAAATCCTGCCCTGGCACTGGATGAGCAAATAAATACATTTTCAAGGACATTTTCCAAATAAAATTATGAGGAAAAAATTCAGGACAGACAAAAGACAGGGAAATAAAACTGGACAGGTTGGTTTTCCCAGCTGTTGGCTAACTTTTTCTCACTAATTAAAGGAGGAAGTGGGTAAAAAGAAAGGAAAATAAAGTACTGTAGGAAGTAGCCCAAGTCTGACATTTAAGAGGTATATTCAGAAGGAGGGTTATAAACCCCTTGTGAGGCAGGAGAATTAGTTCTGTAGCTTGTCAATCAAGACAGACTAAAGCCAGGCAGAGTGAAAATTATTGCTATGATCATTATCAGGAGGAGAAGAGATGAGAAGAAACAAAACCTGTGCCTCCTCTGTGTTGTGAATACAGCTCAGTAGTTCTTGATGGAGTCACCAGGAAGATGCCCATTCTTTTCAAGGGATGCTGAATTGGACTAACAGTAAAAAAACCACCCCATGCAGAGACTTGAAGGAACATGAACCACCCCAAGTAAAACTCATCTGGAGCACATGCAGGGACAGCTGAAATTCCAGAGCCTTTTGTTGGAAAATGTCTACTGAAGGAGCAGGGGGGATTTATTGGGAACTGGCTTTTTCACGGCAGTATTCAGCCCTTACTATGCCAAGGATGATTTCCTTTTATTCAGAAAATGAAAAAGGATCTAAGAAAAATGTTGATGAAAAGAAAAAAAAAAATATTAATTGAAGTATTTTCCACTGGAAATAAAGGAACTGAGCCATTTGCCTGCTGGCAGTCAGGGTATTCACTCATCCCACTCCACATCCCACCTGATGCCTCTTCCCCTCTACTGGAGACTGGCCTCCCAGAGTTGCAGTGCAACTCAACCCCCTGCCTGAGATCACAGGGAGAGAAACCAGTCTTTCCAGCCTGCCCCAGTTCCCCAGGTATTTTGGCACAATTTCACTGACTCAAGCCTTTTCACTTGTAGAGGCACTCAGAACTGGAAAAACTTGAGATGTTTGAGGTCAGAACAAAGCTGAGCTGAAAGGAATCTTGCACAATGTCTGTGTATGCCATGCCAGGAAGCAGTTAGTCCTAATACCCCTCCAGTTCATTAGCATCAAATAGACTTACAAGAAAAAAAAAAAAAAGAAAAAAAAATAACAACCAAAAAAAAAATTTAAAAAAAAGGAAAAATAAAGAAAATAAAAGAAAGAAGCTGTCTGTCCTTATTCCTACAGATCTCTTGGCTTCTGTACATACATGTCCCCTCTCCTCCCTGTAATGTTGTATCCCCCTTGCACCAAAGTGCCATTGCCCCTGGCAAGGGTGTCTCTTTCACTGCCCCAGTGCCCTGAGCTATGGAAACCTTGCATTCTGCTGGGTCTGCAGAGCTCCTTTAACACTCACCCCATCAGGCTCTCAAGTGCAGCTGGTGTGTTTCTCAAGAGCCAGACTGGGCTGATCCCATTCTCTGGAAAAGGACACACATTGTTGCTCAGCGATGGGTGTGCTGGGAAGAAATTCTAGCTGTGGCAAGATTTCAGCAGGCAGTTGCAGTCTGCACTAAAACTCAATTCAGTTGGCTACACCAAGCCTTACGTGGGTTCCTGGTTACTTTTCAGACAATCATGGTCCCCAGAGCTGACTGTACCTAAGCACTTGTCCGTTTTCACAGGACACTCAGTTCTTTCTTTTCCTTGAGGTCTGTCAGTGGGCATTACACACACATTCCATGCATACCCAGTTCTTTCTGGTTCAAAAAACTATACAAGTGAGGCCATCCTGTGCAGCAGATTGGCTGTGTTCAGCTCCGTGCACGTGCAGATGCTGAAATGGTAAGAGTTCTGGCCAGGAGATCAGAAACCCTTCTATGGGACGCATTCTCTGGTGTGATACACTCTAGAACATCCATCTGTGTTTTACGTGTCAGGCTGGCATACAGTCATCTACTAGCCTGTTATAACCATTCACTACATGAAATATAGTGACACAGCAATAAGCAGAATTTACAAAATTATTGTCAAACACTCTGAAGTGCTGCCTCACTTTCCCATACAAGAACTCACTATCTCCTCTAGCAGTCCTTGGGTGTCCTCTCTACCCACTCTACGCACTTGGTGAGACATGACAAAAAGTTCATAACCATGTGCTTAAAGGCTTTGGCCAGATTTCCAGCCAGTTTAAGTCACTGTATGTAACAGGCACCAGTTACATGTATACAACACACTGCCTAGTCAAGGGCTCCACCAACTCAGAGCAAGGTTCTCACCCAACAATACACGTAACTTTTTAAAAGAGTTTTTGATTGTTATATTTTTCAGTATCAAAACAGTCTTACTGAACACAAACTGCATTTGCAAATTCCACCAAGTTCAAGAAGCATTTCAACCACCTTGTTTTGTTCATACACATTTATGGAAACCCTATAAATAATTAGTACCTCCTTGCAGCTTCAGACAATGTAGAAATCCATCCCAGCTATTTCCTACCCCAATTACTCACTCAGACCCTTTTGTATGCTGAACTAACTCTAACAACATAATTCTAAGCATGTAAAGTTAAGTGGAAAAACAACTACAAGAGGTTCAAGTTGTGTTTAATGAGAACTACATCATGTAGAAATCTGGGGAAATCATGCTTTTCACAGCTTCTGAAAAGTTGTATGGATAGGGAAAATTTGGGTTTTGTTTGAGTCCAAGCCTGACAAGAAAAAGGGAAAGGAACACACTGCTGTTTAGTTAAACTCTGCACTGCAGCCTGTGTCTGGGCTGCCTGAGCAAAAGAGGGTAACCAAAGAGTCCTTGTACTGCCCAGAGCTGTGAATTCTCTCCAGCACCAGATGGAACTTAATTCAGTCCATGGAGTGGTGAAAAGATTCCAATACTGTTCTTTGCAGGAAAAATGAAACCCTTTCAACTGGCTAGTCACAGCCTCTGGGCACTTATGATTTTGTTTTCTTTATGACTTTGCTGTGAGCGAGCAGAATTTTCCTTCACCAGTCACTTCCATTTTTTACATGACACACATTAAAGCCAAGCTGACCAATACACAAAACCCTCAGAGAGCTCTCTGGGCTAGTTGCAGACACCACGGTGATATGAAGACTGTTGCAGCAGCTCAGTTATTCCTTCCTGACACTTCATACCCACGGCACCCATCTGTGCTTAGAGTCAAGCAGTTTTTCCCTGGGCCTTCATACCAAGATCAGAGTTTTAGGAAATGAAACCAAGTATAATAATAATTCTATTCATTAAGGCTAAGGCTTGTAATGGTACTTAGCCATGAAAAGATGCAGCCAGTGGGATTTTCAAATTGCCTAAGTAGATTACACATCTAATTCCCATTGACAGCCAATGGGAATTAGGTCCCAAATTCCCTTAGGCACTTTTATAAATCCTATTAGGTGTCTGTCTGCATCTTTGTATGCTTAAATACCTTTGTAAACCTGGGCAAGGGTGTGCTCCTGTGCTCCTTAGGTTGCTCTTCAGGTTTTTGGTAATAGAACACAGCCAGATCTTCTAGCTTATCTTGCAGATCTCGTGGAGCCTGAACTACAAATCAGTTAATTCTTTCCTAACTTTGGAACCTCTGACATTAGAGCAATAGACCTGCTGGGGTGTGTTCAGAGGTTGCTCACTAGCGTTGACTCATTGCTCATTGCTGCTAGAGCAAGTCTTTTATAACCAGCTGCCCATCCCCTCAGCACTGCTGGAACAGGTCAGGGAGCCCAGAGCAGAGACCAAAAGCTCAAGCCTCATGGTGTTGAACCTAAACACTCAAAAGTGCTTCCTCTTTATTTTATGCTGCCATAAACATAGATACAGGAGATCACAATGAAGATGTAGTTCAGTTGAATTTTGCTGTGGCCACAGCTGGTTTGTGTGCTTCTGCCTGAAGGGCACGTGGAATATGTGCAGAGTACCAACAGGACTAAGCCAATTCCCCAGAAGCACAATGGTGCAATTTTTAGAAGACCACAGCCATGTTTTTTCTAAGTCTTTGAGAATGCATCCTTTACTGAAATGGCTTTGCACAATGTGAAACTAAGCAGGCCGAAGCGAAAGCAAACATTCCCCTCCTCTGAAAGGCTCCAGTGTGATCACAACAATACCAGTTGAACCCTACTCTAAGCTAGAGTAGTGCTGGGGACTATTTAGAAAATAATTAACTGAACTTTACATGACATTCAGATGTTTCTTGGCTCAAATACCAGTCTATTCCTCTGCTGAATTCTAGGGATTCTGCAAACAATGAAAAATATTTGCTTAATGGTAGACTCGCAGACTATGTTTTTGTTGTGCTGAGTCACTGTATCTGCGAAGACAAATGCTGAAAAGAATATCAGATAAACAACTTTGCTGGATAGACTGTGATAGAGTGTGATGAAGAGTTGTCAGAAATACGAAGCAAATATGGAGTGTTTTTATGAAATTCCGTTACTGAGTTTGAAGACATTTTTTTTCGGTTCCCCAAGAAGAATCTTCAAAGAATATGGAGTTTTAATTTTGTTGAGAAAAAATTGCTACTGTAATCACTAGAAATGTTAAACAGTCTTTGGTTCTGATTAGACCAACACGTGAAGAGAAGGCTTGAGAGTGGTCTTAAGCTTGGTAGGCCATGTACCCCTCTGCATTTCCATTTCCATTTGTATTGTAGGCTATGGATTGAGATAAAAGTTCTCAGATAATGCTTCAGAACAGTCAAGTTCTGGACACCTACTGCTAAAGCAAGAGTTAAATCCAGTACACCGTTCATAGGCACTCACACCATTCAAATAAAACTGTGCTAAACAGTTTTCACCAGCTTTCAGCTCTAAGGCTGGCATGGCGCAGACTTGATGCTTGGTGCTTGATCCTTCATCACTGTTGCTTGACTTGATAGTACCTGATAACTCTCGTCTTGAGAGTAGGCTCAAACTTATGTCAGGGTGACAGTGTAAATGGATGTGCTACATTTTTCCTTGAAAATCTGAATAAGGAGAAGCTTGTTGCTTGGCAGCCCAGAGAACGTTCCAAGACCAAATTACCAGCTTGTAAAGAGAAAGAGAAAGGCAGACAGATTATGAAAAAAGCTTGGTTGAAACAATGGGAGTGAAAAAGAAATAAAGGGAGAAAAAAAAAAAGTACAGCTTAGTCCCAGAACATTTTTTCTTTTATTGATGGGTAGAAGGGCAAATGTCTGCGTGCACCTCCAGATGTGTGTGTACCCAGTGCCGAAAGCGGAATTTCACATATCTGAGGGAAACTGCATTCTGAATTGTCATGAAAAACTGGATATTCAGTTTATTCTGGAAAATGACATCTTCTAAAACACACCACGACAGACCTATGAAAACAGACAGACATGGCAGACAACTATGTGGCTGATAAATGAAGCAAAGGTTTCAAATTTGGCTATAGCAACCACATGGACTTATGAAACACTCACACCTAACATCCGTGCTCTTAAAGCATCTGTTGCCAGCCACTGTGGTCTGCTTTTTCCAAACAAGGGTTGTAGCGTTTCAGTTTC
Source organism: Todiramphus chloris collaris (assembly GCA_025345505.1). Classification (NCBI taxonomy): domain Eukaryota; kingdom Metazoa; phylum Chordata; class Aves; order Coraciiformes; family Alcedinidae; genus Todiramphus; species Todiramphus chloris. The sequence goes on from JANVCC010000040.1 coordinate 4,679,644, forward strand.
ACCAAGATGTTTTTGTTACAAAACAAATAGGTGTGCAGGTACATCCTAAAACAAATGGCTTAGATGCCATTAGTGGGGCTGGCTTTCATTTATGAAACAGAAAAAAAAAAGACCCAAAATAGATCTTTCACCGTGAAGGATTTATTCACGATCGCAACCGTGGCCATGCTGAAATCAGAAAGGTGGCAAATAAAATGTACACAGATTGTGCAAGGGCTAATGTAATCTTAAAAGAAGAGGGATGGCACCTAGCAAATATTGGTATGGAAAGGTAAACTCTGAGCAGCTGCTGCACACTAGACACTTCCTCACTCAAAATGGAAGATTGTCTTAATGACTTACAGCTTGCAAGCTTCTTACTTAATGGAGCCTTGACTGGGACTCTCCGGGCTAAACTATTTAACACAATCCTTTTAGCATTAAATAGCTCCTACAGCCAGTATCATAAAAACCTCTCCAAATACAAAAGCATCCTTCATGTGCACTAAATACAAACTGCAATTGAAAAAGCTGTCAGATGGAAATCCTTCTATCCTCTGAAGGATTTGAGACATTCTTTTGAATGAATTGTGCAGGATGTGTTTGTGCTCCAGAACAGCTCAGAGTGGCTCAGCACTTCTAACCAGCTAGTCGAGGAGCCGAGCAGGTTTGCAGGGAAGTACACATCACTTATAGCAGGTACTCAGTGTCAAAGAGCTAAATAGTTTTTGAAAGATCTGATTACTGAACGGTTCCCTTTGATTGGCCATGTGTTTTCTCCATGGATGGATTCATTGGATGTGCAACAATAATTGAGTTTCATCCCATGGGTGAAGTCCATTTGGCGACTTAAGTGCAGTCACTTGTCAGGATGCATTTTTCCACAGAAGTACATTTTTCAAGTTTGCATGTCTTTTGTCAATACCTTGGCTCTCCAAGGGACAGCTTGTCAACTTCCTACACTCTTACATTTGACTGGTACTGAAAATCCGTCTGCTATGGTTCTCTGAAGTCTGTTTGATGGGAAAGGCTTTTTGACAACTCCTGCCTCTCCAGAGCTCTTACCTCTTTGTTTTTGTTGTGGGTTTTTTGTTTAGATTTTTTGATGTGTCGTCCATCCCCTCCCCCCCAGATAACAGAACATTTTATTCAGGCTAGCAGCATTTATATGCTCTTTTTCTGTTCCCATCTTCCAAAGCAGCGAGCAGTCCCCCAGCTGATGAACTGTAATGAACACGCACCTCGAAGCTTAAGGGCTGCTCATATCTTCTCTCTCAACCTAGCCCTCAGCCTTCATCTAAAAGTAAGCACTAAGTTCAAGACACAGGGGCAGACAGTAAATAAAAGCCACACCAATCGGAACAAGAGAGGAACTGAAACTATTACAAACGAATAAAGCAGTAGAACAACTGGTACAAAATTAACCAGGCCACTGCATTATGGTCTTGTGCAACATTCTCGTTTTACTGGGTGGTACTGCATGCAAGGCAAAATTTTACATCTGTCTGGCAATTATTCCAGAAGGAGGAGACAGGCAGCTGGAAATGAGCATCACTTTGTTCCCAAAACCTCAAGATCAGAGAAAGAGTAGATGGTAGCTCTCACTTTCTTTGTCAGAACCTAAGAACTGAAGGTCCCAGACACAGTAAATTCAATACTGAAGTGAACTGTCAAGAACCTCACAGAAGGACTTTGGAACTGGGGATGATCTGTGGATAAGGTTACTCAATGCTGCAAGAAAATGTCCTGTTAAGTCCCAGTGGATCAAATTTGGTTCTTGTAGAAAGCAGAAGAAACACATGCAGAACATTTACAGCACTTTTTTTTCTATTTGACATTCCTGTCAATTTGACAATAAGTCTCCTCGGTTTCACCTTGAGATTGATTTTGCTCTGTAAACTTTCCTTTTAATTCATTAAAACCTCAGTAACTTTTATGCTGGTGATGGTGCTTACAGTTTGCTTTTGTAAAATACTAATAATCAACAGATTTTGAAGCCTTATTTTTGTAAATCAATGGACCAAAACAAACACATTCCATGAAAGCAACTGAAATAGAAAAGAATGATGAGGGAAGCATGTAAGTAAATGTCACTAAAACATAATTTCTCCCCCCTAACAGAAGTGGCTCAGGTGAGAACCCTTCATTACAGGACTTGCATTTGCACCGCTTTCCTGTTGATGCATATAAATTACTATGTCAGCCAACAGAGAGAAAAGAAACTCATTAAACAGCTTTTTAAAATTATTATTTGCATGTAGAAGAATTAGCAGCACTTTTTTTCATTCTTTTCTTTGGAGCATGATCAAATTAAAAATTGTGGTGGGGGAAAAAAAAAAGTGCCACATGTTAAAGCATTGTCTCCCACTTTGAGATAGAAAGCCAGTTTCTCTGACTAAAACTGGCTGGATAATTCCAGGCTGGAGAGTCTCAGCCTGCCAGTCTGTGAAGATGTCTCCATCTACTGTGTCTCAATCCAAATCCAGCTAAACATTCTGAAAAAGGCATTCAAAGACCATCTTGTAAAGTCTTGCCATGGCAGTTTTAATTTCCAGACAAATAAAAATGAGACTAAATTTTGGCTGTTCAAGCACCACTTTCCTATCTCCCTATTTTTTTTTTTTATTAGTTTGCATCCATGAAATTATGTATGACCCATAAGAGCAAAAGTTGCAGTGATTTCACTGACTATGTTTTACTGGCTTACCAAACAGCAGTTGCCCTGGACCACAGCTTGAAGATGATTTTGATTTGCCATTCCTTTCACCTGTTTAGAAGGATATTTAGTAGTGTCAAGAAGGACACGTGAGCACAACTCTGTCCTCTCCTTGTTCACAGCTGATGGAAAACCCTAGTAGGGCTTTATCTGGTGGGGCATGTAAGACCCAATAGCCTGACCAAAATGAAACGAGGTCTTCAGTGAACAATAAAGGAGACCTGTTTTGCTGTAGTTTTGTGTCTTGTGGTTGGATTCTTCTGTGTGTAAGAATGAAAAACTCTGTCAGAAGCAGGAACACTGGTAGCAGTGCTTTCCAAGGGGATTCCTAGCTCCCAGTTCAATTCCTGCTACAGCCTTTCCACTCCCGCTACAAGTTCACAGGGGCATTCGTAGGGTATCTCTCTCCCTACAGCTGTGCATTTTCACAAAACATAACTTCATATTCTGAAGCCTGCCACCCCTGTACTGAATTTATTTGAAATTGCCCCAACAGTAATTGCAAGGGGACTGAGAGACACAAATACAGAGGTGGCGAGATCTCATAAGCTTTGTATCCTTAGGAAAAATCAGGCAAACAAGACCTTTCTGGCTTGGGATCTGGTACAAAGCTGAGTAACTTGGACTACAGTCAAACAGACAACGTAACAAATGGGAACATTTACAGGCTGCAACCATACCCAAGAATTCTGACCTCACTGGTCTGGCATGTGCTTCTGGTTCAGCCCTGTTCTGCTACCAGCTTTCTAACTCTGGCCACTGTCACAGGAACTTTGGAACTTGAAACCCAGACTGCTAACCAAGACAAACCTGTCAAGGGCTGACTGTTACAAAAAGCAGACAGTGGCCTGTCCTTTTCTCCTCCTCCCGTATAGTTCAAATGCTACAGAGAGATAGATTGTTGTCAGTGGACAAAATAGCTTATGGGAACAGCTGCATAATAGCAAATAGAAGCAACAATCCATGCTCTAGATTCTTAGAATAAGCTGGAGCTAAAACAAAAGACCGAGGAATCTGTAGATGAGTTTCTGTGAGACAAATAAAAATCATGTGTGCTTCATTTGAGAGAAAAGAATTCTACTCTGAGGATCAGTTCTCAAATACAAACTCCCATATTTCCCTTGGAAAGTACACCAGCCACTTCAAGGAGGTGACTAAGGACATGACAGAGATAGCTGTGACATCAGCACACAATTCAGAAGGGGTTTCCCTATATTTCACACTTGTAACAGCAGGAACATTTGAAAAACTATGGCTCCAAAGCCTCCCCAAGAAAACTGTCAGACAATGCCACATCATCAGCCTGAGGGAAAACTCAGAACATCTAATATTAGCCATTAATTGGCAATCCCCAAACCCCACATTTTCTGGAGCCACATGCACACTCACAATTGATAATGTGGGAGAAAATAAGAAACCAAAAAACCCCACATAGCTCTGTAAAAAGTGGAATTAATGAAGACTGCTTCCCTGGGGACATTTGTCTCACAGTTGCTTGGTTTAATAATTACATGGCAATATATTGGCAGGGGGAATTCACCCTTTCTAGACATCAGGGAATCCACAACAAAGAGCAACACTGTGAATGCCCCAGGCACAGGAAAAGTCAGAATTTACTGAATGCTTACTGGACAATGGAGAATGCTGAGAAAAGAACCTTGACCTTAAACGCTTTCCATTAAAGGCTGAGCTCAGCTTGCACTGCTTTTTCAAGAGCAGTAACAATACGGTCTCTCATATTCTGTCATTTATTTTCAGGAAACTTGTAAGAATTTTGCATAAATTTGAGAAATAACCACCTCTGCCTCATCTATGGGAAACAGTTCAACTGTTTCAAGAAATGGTGAGGAAACAGAGTGAAATTTATAGTGTGGCCACAGTGCAGAATCAACCTTCGGGCCAGAAAAGCAAGCAGAGCTAGGGCTGAATGCAGACTGATGTTAACATTCAATACAGGCTCCCTGCAGGGGCTTCCTTCAAAAACCAGCTAGAGTTATCCTGGCAGAAGAAGCTGTCTAACTGGCAGAGTTGTCCTCCCAGCTTCTGAGATAAGTCATCACCTCTGCCCAGCACTCCCAGTCTTCCACAAGCATATTAGCAGTTGTAGTCTTGGCTCTAAAGCTTCAAATAGGATCATTTTCTCTTCTTAAAAAACTTTTAATAAGTTCACTACCTACATCCTTTTACAATGAATCAGACAGGTTCTGGACATGCAAATGTTGGTAAATGGGTGGAACACCTTAGTGAAGGGGGAAAGAGGGCACTGTTAGGAGGAATAAAGCTTGAACAGCATAGGTCACTGCTAGAGTCACCTTTTCACTCCACACTTTGCAGCTGTGGTATTCACTGCCAATATTCCCTGTGACTACCTGCACTCCAAGATTCTCTCCTCCTGAGTGTGATACAGGCTCAGGTGCTGAGCAGTGGAAGGTTTATAGGCAGTTTTACAACTATGGAAATGACTGGGGAATTTTACCATTTTCACCAGAGGCAGAACCATTCTGTGTCAGAGCAGGAAACATGATGTGTTTGTGTGTACGGGATGTGTCACAGAAAGACAGATTAGGAGAAACTGCAATTGTTCAGAAAAGCCTGGGATGCTACCAGCCTGCACACAGAGACCATCAGTTCCATGTTACTTCTGCCCTATTGACCAATTCTTAGAACAAACAGGTTTTATGAAATTCATACTTCAGCTGTGTAAGTGGGTAAAAAGTGGAGCTTTTTGAAATCATGAAAACAAATGCTGCTTTTAATGAAAATTTTGTCCCAGTCTGTGCCACTGCCTCCCTCCCCTGCTGCAATGTGATTTTCCTTGACATTACTCTTTTTTTACTCTATGTTTTAATTGTAAATTAATCACTGACTTGGATGTCTCTCTCTACTGTGTATTAATATGGTTGATATTAACAACAATATTGCTCTCCAGGCATTTTGCATGTGCAAGACTTTTGGTGCACCAAATGGCCCATATTAACTTCTGGAATAGCCAGGTGCAAACTCTATTGCAGTGTTCAAATTAGCTCAATTTCTCTAACTGCTTCTCCTGTAATTGATGGCTCAAATTCTAATAAAGTACAGTTCCTCTACATGATATATGTTACCTGTTATGCTGAATATTGCATTGCTTTGAAACTGCATTACCCTCTACCTACACCAATCAGATCTTTCTTTTAAAGGAACTACTTATGAACCAGAAAGTGTCTTCACATCATTCAGAAATTATACATATGCTCATGCACTTTATCAGTAGCTGACAGAATGGGGATGGTAAAATTACTGTCAGTCATGTTGCATTCAATCTCACATAAAGACCTGCTTTTTACTATACCTTAAAATTGACAATAAATGCCAGTCGTCTCTCCTTGCCCCATTACTGCATCCAGATGTAGCTAGTAATGCTTAAAAGATACACACCTTCATCTTAAACTGCTTTTAAATTCTAGCTTCATTCTCTCTTTCTTCTACATACACTGTTATGCCTGCTTCTACAATACTCTACTGCTCTCTTTTTCTGAAGTGTATGACTACAGTGGGTCTATTTTTTCTTTTTTTCCATATGAAAACAAAGATTTGTAAAAGAAACAAGCAAACATATCAACCAAATCCTGATGGCTTATTGACCCCTAATTGTTTCAGTTCAAATGTTATCCCTGATGGGAAAATAGGGAAGAATGGGTGGATTTGACTTTGGGGGTATATGCACCTTGAGGTGTGGCTGGAGTCTGGGCCCTGGAAACTGCCTCCTGCAGTCCATCATGAGTTGGCAGGTCTGTCCCAGCACAAAGAACTCTGTGAGCTGCTTGCAGCTGCTCAAGGAAAGCAGCACTGACAAGAGTGTCTGCACCACAGCACAATCTGGGGAACTTGCAGTTCATCAGCAATGTACTTAGAAATTTGATTTTTATCCAATATAGACTAAAGCCAAAATTAAAAATAACATTTCTAGGAAATCAGAAAAGTTGTATTTCTGAAAGCTCCAGTTACAAAACTTTATATTATTTCTGCTTTAAACAGAGATTATAAAGGTCTTTTTCTACTCCTGACAACCAACGTCCTCACTTTATTCACACAAAAAAAATAATACAATAAGGGCATATGTGAAAGAGCAAGAGTCCTCACCCAGCTTGCTTTGCTAGGTGTTACAGTATGAAATTAAAGATCTCCCTCCCCCCAGTCCATGATGGAAAGGCACATAGCAACATGCCTGACATCTGTGGGGACAGCAAAACTGGTGCTGAGTTCAATTAAACACCAACCACAGCCACCATAGATGTTGTGCTGCAGATTAAAATACCATCTCAATGTTCAGTAGCATTCACAAAGGCAAACTGTGTTAAGAACCCCATAAATACCACCAGACTGCTCCATGGCTGTTTTCATTCCTGCAGGCAGTGCTGCTTCTTCGCCTTCAGTGTCAGAAACGGCACAGCAGGATTGGAAAAGTACAGCACAACTTCAGAGCAAAGTATGCTGCAGGTCTTAGGCACAGTGAAGGAAACAGAGTAGTAAGAAATGTACAGATTTCTGAATTTGCAACTGACAAGGAAAGGAGCAAGAGGGAATTGTTATTTACTAATTCTTGGAATATTTGAGCTAGTAATGCTATTAAGCAGACAATTTAAAACATATAAAAGAAACTGTTTTTTCATACAGCGGTTATAACACTGAATTCACTGCCACAAGATGTTGTGTAAGTTAATCTAAAAGGATTCAAAAAGCAATCAGTTAAATTCATAAAACAACAGCCTACACAGTGCTTCTAAAGAGAAAGCTTTAGCACCAATACCAAGGAACCAAGTCCCTAAACCACAGAAAACTGAAAATAAGGAAGATCCATCCACATTCACCAGCAATTAGAATCTTTACATGAACATCGAATGCTTACTGCTGTCAGTGACAGAATGCTGGATTTGATGATCCATTTAGGATATTCTTATATTCAAATGGATATCACAGAGATGTTCAGGAGACAAAAGCCACAAAAGTACCTGCGCAAAAAAGATAGAATGGGATGTCAGAAAATGGGCAGGTAATCAGCTGTTTAGCTTTCCCGAATAGTTCAAAGAACCACCAGCTTTAAGAAGAGATGTCTGTTATTTGATCAGCAAGTACAGTTGGAACTGATCTTTCACATGCCTTTTTTTCCCTTGCTCTAACTAAGCAATTAAAAGGCAGAAAGTCTACAGATATAGGTTGCTTTGGGTAAAAGTTTACAGATGTATGTCGTCTTTAGGCAAAATATTTTCATTTAGGGTACAAGCATACAAACAAGGACTATACATAAGGAATATATTATGGAGTAACTATAAAAACCAAGCACTCTGTTCATATTCTGTGATGTGCAAAGAAACAGCCAACAGAGTTCCACTTCTTTTGAGAAGAAAATCCTCCCCATCATGACTGGTCACTCAGAACTCACATTAAAAGGAAGTTGCTAAAGAACAAAAGTAAATGTATGTAATGAAACTGTCTGATAATCCTGATTGTAACATCACTTCACTGCCTTTGATTATAACTCACTTCACTGTCTTCACTGCTTTCATTATACCCAGGGAGTGATGATTCCTGTTCAATATCCTCCATAGGCAATATTTGAAGATGGTCTTGCAATGCTTATTGGTAAGTATGTTAAAACAGTTAATATTCTTCCGAGGGTGCTTTAAGGTACATGATTGTTCCTTGGCTTCTTGTCAATTATCTTGGTATTTCTCGAGAAGTGGAATGACGTGCTGTGCCCTGCTGGACTGTGATATCTTGGTGCACATGCTGCATCCTTTCATCCCTTTTCCTGTGTTTCGTTTCTTACAGAAATCCCAGTCTCGGGCTGCAGGAGGAATCCTGGAAGTCCACCTACACTTCACTGCTGTCCATACACCGTGATCAGCAAACTGGCAGTCATAAAGACAGCATGCTGCTCTTAAATGAGCTCCTCGCAATAACAGCTGGGTATAAAACCATATTCTAGTCAGACATGAGCTTTACAGGTGTGTTTTGTGCTCTGAACAGCTGTCTGCACAGACCTCTCTCTCAGGAAGTCCACCACATGGTAGATGCTGCAGTGGCGTGAGGGTGGCTCAGAGCCGGGCTGTCCCTGTCCCTCCGTGACAATACGGGCACAAAGCCTCCGTTCCACGGCACTGTGACAGCACCTGCGGAGCCCTCAGAACGCGGCCCGGCCCGGCTCCCGCCCTGCCCCCGGGAGAAGGCCGCAGAACTACAGCTCCCAGCGGGCTGTCGCGCCCCTCACCGGAGACTAACGTTCCCAGCAGACGCTGCGCCGCCGGCGCTCGGCTCCCAGCAGGCTTCGCGGGGAGGTCCGCCCTCCCGCCCCGCCGGCGGGGAGACTACGTCTCCCGGCAGGCCGCGCGGCCGCGAGACCCTCCATTTCCGGGAGCGGCGCCGCGTCCCTCGCTGGGCAGAGGCGGCTGCGAGCCCGAGCGGGCCTGGCTCGGCGGCGCGGCGGCGGCTGCCCGGAGCTCGGCGAGCGGGGCCTCCTGGGGCCGGCGGCGGAGGGCAGCGGGGCCGGGGAGGTCTCCGGACAGTCGGCGCCATGCTGAATATGTGGAAAGTGCGGGAGCTGGTGGACAAAGCGTGAGTACGGCGGGGCGCGGGCGGGCGGGGCGGGGGGCCGGGGGGCCCGGGGCGGCTCGGTCGTGGCCCCTCAGCCGGGCTCGTGCTCCCCCCGCCCCCCCTCACAACATGGCCGCTGCCCCTCCCCCTGCTGAGGTGGCTGCCTCACACCCACTCCGTGCCCAGCTGACCCCTTTCCCCGCTTCCCCTCCTCGCCTTCGTCCCTGCTCCCCGGGTGACTGCTTGATACGGCCCCTTGCTCGTCCCCCCGGCACGGTTTTGGCCCCTCCGACAGGCAGGGACTGCTTTCCGGCTAGTCCGTGGCCTTTCCATTATGGCTGGCTGCTTTTCCGCTCCTCTTGGGCTTATCTGTCCCCTTCCAGCTCCTGGCGAGCTGCGCTTCTTCTTTGGGTACCCCCTTTCCTGCCAGAGTCCCAGCGGGTGTGTGCCCATTCTGGTATGTGAGCCCTTCAAATCTGTCTGTACTGGATTGGCTCCTTCCGTGGCCCATAGGCCCTTAAGAAGAAACACACAAGTCGCTCGAAGAAGGAGAGGGGTAAAAAAACCCACCTGTACAGCAGAAATTTTTCATAGTGCTTTCAAAGTCACCACATGCTCTCTAAGTGTTTTATTCCTCCCTAAGGACAGATCGCTACTGCGATTGCCATTGACTCACCACCCCTGGGCCTTTCAGAGGTGCAGCATGGTACAGCTGTGAAATTCTCTGTCCCACCCCTTAAACATTTAAATAGCTCAGGTATTTGCAAGTTTACTTCCTTCACTGGAACCTCCTCCCACTGCGAACTTGGCTGTGGTCTTGGTTATCGTGATCGCCATGTTGCAGCTTGAGAACATGACGTTATTGTTATGTTTCTCAGCCACTCCCTAAAATTATGTTTTGCCTCCTTAAATCATAACTCTTTAGCAGCAAACTTGGAGCACTTTTCTGTGAATTGTGAAATACTTAGAGGAAGAGTTGGTTGAAGGTCTGTAATTAGGATATAGCAAACAAGATCATGCTAACTGATAGTTGTGTCTAGCCTTAGAAGTCAAAGGGCAAGTGTTTCAAAATTGAGGTTCCATTTTGAACACTTTAGATTATGTTTCTTAACAGTTCTTAAATTGGTCTGCTTTTATGTACTGGCTTAAAGACAGCAAACTGAAGAGAAATAGCATCTTATTCATGTTAATCAAGTATTTTGCTTCTGGTGTTGTATACCAGACTCAGACTTTTCTAGGCCAAGAATCTGATGACACTTAAAAACCACTGTGAATATGACTTCTCTTGAGGAGGTTGCTTACTTTTTAACGACCTCTTGCATGCAAAGTCAGCCCTTTTTAAAATAGTTCCAATAATGTGACAGATGAGCTATATAGCAGGGCAACCCAGATAGGCCTGTCTCAAGTTCCGGGACCTAAAAGGACACTTTTTCAGAGACAGCAAGTTTTTTCTAACTTTTTGCTTGTGTACTTTTTGTTTGTGTAGGATTGATGATCACTATAGCATAAGTTATTAAGCCACAGAGTACATCAAAGTTTGGTTTGAAAAAGACCTTCAATTTCCGAAACAGGTGCAAGAACTGGAGATTTGAAATAACAAGAAATGGTTTTTTGAATAGACCAGTTTCTGGGAATAACATTATTACAACAAAGCAGATTGTGTATTAAAGAAAACAAAAAGAGGGGCAGGAGGGAAGTGGAGCCTACAGGGTAAATAGTATTTAGAGACATCTCATTCAACAGTTCCCTTGTGTGTGGTGTGGAGTTGTCATAATGTCGTCTTCTTAAGGCCATGACTTAGAGCATTCTCTGCAGAAGAAGCAAAGCGGTGTTATCTGCTTCATAAATAGCAGCTGATTCTGTGGCAGGAACATACTGAATTCAGCAAGAAACTTTTTCTTTCCTTGAAGTAATATAATTACATGGGGATTTTGTAAATGTGCAAATAGCTTGAAATTTTGCTAGTTCAAACTTTTGATAGCTTTGTAGTGGTGGTTAGCTCTGAGTCTTGGTTCCATATTCAGCTGATACTTATCTTGGAATTTCCACTTACTCATCTGTGGTTTTATGTTGTTCTTTGGGCTTCAGGTGGCTGGGAGCTTGGTTAGGTCAGATACTTCAGTGTATAGTCCTTTTACAAAACAATTTTCACGTGTTTTTGGTAGTTGTGTATGAAAGTAGCTTTCACTGTATGAAAGGTCAGTAAGTGATAAAATAGTAAGTTACTATTAATTATTTTTTCAATGTCTGCAGGCTACTTTAATATCAAAAAGACTAAGTGAAAATGGTAACCTATTAAATTTCTTCAAAGTTTTAGCACCTAAAAATAAGTTAACTGAAAAATACACAGGAAAAAAATGAGTGTGTATTTAGTGTTATTGAAGTGGATGGTATTGCTGTTTTCTTCAGTGGGATAGAAATTGGGCAATCGGGTTCACTTGGTCAGTTCTGCTTTGTAGTTCTCTTCCCACTAGAATCCCCTCTATTATTTGTGTTGTAGCATTTTCTAGTAACTCAAATGTATAGATCTACATATTTCTGTGCATAAGACAGTTATTTTTGATACTGAATGGTGGTCCTATTATATATGAAATTTAGGAAGACTGTGTGATGAACTATTAGAGTGTTCTAAGATTTGACAAGATACTTTGATACCTGCCTTGCTCTCCCTTTTGTTAACCTAATTGTTCTTAGTTGCCAGTATAACTTCCCCTTTAAATTTAAATGCCTGTGTTAATTATGATTGAAGTAATATCTTGCTTCTAACTGGACATTGTGAATAAATTTGGGGTTTGACCGCAATAACTAATAAAGCTTGTCCATGCCTAGTAAAACTTGCTTTTCCTAAGCTTTATTCTTGCATTTTCTGAATAAACATCAAACTTCTTCGCTCTGGTTTCTTCCCAGTTACTGTGATGTGTGCAAGTGTTCTTCAGATATGTGAAATTACTGAGTTTCTGATGAGCTCCTGGTTGGCTTGTAGTTTAGAAGGTGTAGGTCTACATTTTCTCATTTCTTCTGGAATAAATTCTGTTTCACATTATTTTATTATGTGAATAATTTAACTGAAGAAGGCAGCTTTTCATTTCTTTGTAGATGTTCACTTCTGTATGAGACCTCTTTCCCCCAGCAGGTCACAACTGAATTGGAAAGTAAACACAAGAATTGGAATATAAATGCAGCCCTCTGTGCTCAGCTTGTTTGCTCTATAACAGTAAACTCAGTTTAAATGGCAGAGGTTTCTGGTGGCTCAGGTCCAGGGTGGTGCTTGATGCAAAGTTAGTGAGTCGGGTGTCAGTTCTGCGTCACTCCTGAAGTCATGCTGTAGACTTTTTGTTAGATTCTGTTTTGTCATAGGCTTAGGTTAGGTCTGTGGTAGAAATTTGTAGCCTAAGCATTATATGCAAGAGGTGGCCAATTTTTCTGCCCTAATGAGCTGCATACCAACACCTTAACGTGTCAGAGTCCAGAGGCACACATTGCATACTTTACCTGGTGGGAGCATGAGCTCCAAGAGATTTGGCAGGTGGGAAGCATGCTGGTCACCAGCTATCCCACTGCTCTGTTGCACAGCAGGTTTTGCAGCTTTGTCTCTGGATGACCTGGTGACAGTAGTCCCAGAAGTTCTGCAGCAGGGGGCTCAGGTTACCCTGTGCCTGCTGCAGCCCTGACTGTAGTTGTGATGAAACTCTAGGATAAGGGTTGCATTTGAACTGCTTGGGAGCTGCGTGAGACTAAGGGACTGCAGGCTTGCCGGTACTGCATAGAAGCAGCTTATAAGAGAAATGTCATATTTTTATTAGTGTAGGTGCATCTGTACTTTGATAATCAAACCGTCAAAGGCTGCAAACAAGTATCTCCCTACTGTGTGATAGCAGAACTGCCAAAAGATCTTGTCCCTGAGGTACAGCTCTGGAGTCCTGGCTGCGGAAATACTAGAGTATTATGCAACTTGGTAATGTCCTTTTGTAATCTTACTAGACAAGTATATGTTGTGCTCTGTGTTACCTCTGAAATTTCAAGGGGAGTTCTACAAAGAAAATCCTATGACTTTTTCAAAAGAAAACAAAGAATGTTAAGAAACCCCACTAAAACAATTTTTATCTTGGCAGAAGCAGAAAGATATAAGCTCGGTCTTGTGGCAAGTTCAAAAGCCAGGCCATCATCCCTGTCTAGTTTTGTTTAATTCTCTTTTTTTTGAAGCAGAATCTGCTGATTCTTATGTTCCTGAAATGTTACTGTATGTTGTTAACCTGACAGAAGGCTCTTCTGCTTAAAGCAGGAATTCTTGGAGGTATTTAAAAGATGTGTAGATGTGGTGCTGAGGGTCATCGTTTAGTGGTGACCTGGCAGTTCTGGGTTAACAGTTGGACTCAGACGTCTCTTCCAACCAAATGATTCTATGCTTCTGTGACAGCGTTTGTGCACGTAGAGTTAGCAAGGCTAGTTGGACTCCTCATAACAGTAATTCCCATCGTGATACGCCATGTCATTGTAGCAATGTTTTTGCCAAGTAGTTTTTGTCTTGGGCAGGTAGGAGGTGCAGTAAGTAGGATGGAAGACCTTTGGCCCCATTGAGATTAGATTGCTGCCTGTGTCACAATATGAGACTTCACAGCTAGTTTCTTTAAAATTTCATTGCCATGCTTAGCTTTTGTGATCTTCTACATACATGACCAGAATGTGAGAGAACTCATTTTAAGCACATTCCACACATCAAACAGTAAGAAACAGAAAATTTGGTGATGGTGACAGATCTGTGTGTAGTAAGGATGGTATGATGCAGATGTTTGTTTGAATTAGTTAAGGTGGATGGGATAGTTGTCACTGAGCTTCTTGGATGTGTACTGAAAAAGGAGAGAGCCTGTGAATTTCTTTACAGCGTTAGGAATATGACAGCCACCACCTTTCTGTTTCTTTTCCATCCCTCTTCCAGTTCAGTTGTTTGTCCACCTAGCTGAGTCCTAACTGCTGGTACTCCTGTTAGCCACACCTTTGTGGTGACCCAACAGGAACGTATTTGCACTCCCTTGTATTGCAGGGTGGGAGTGGAGTGTTACAGAATTATGTTTTCATACCTTCGGCAAATTTGATGAATTGCCCAAGTAGGTAATATTTTAAGCTGTTTTGAAATGGAGAGCAAATTCTCTTGTTTAGAACTTCAGAACCGTGTGTAATGCTTGTACAGGCACTGAGTGCTGGAAGCATTTGTAACACCTGAGAATCTATTTGTAGAGTTAGGCACTAGGGTCCTGTCTTATTTGTTCTGATGTTACATCTGTGCAAGGGGGAAGGCTTTTTAGTGCAAGGGGAAGGAGGAGCTGTTGTCATCAGCTCCAATGTAACTAGGCAGAGAAGTTCTTTTAGTTAGTAAACAGCACATTTTCTTTGGTACTTCTAGGTGTACGACCTGTAAAGTAAATTATCGGTGAAGTGAATTACTGCTCTGATCATCACTGCCATTCCTAGCTGTTGTAGCCTAAAGCATGGCATGTAAATTAGACCTTGCTCTTCAGCTGAGGAGTAGAGTTTTCTGGAGTATCCCCACTTCACAGATGAGGAAAAACTAAAAAGAAAATTGTGTCAAGAGAGTTGATAACAGTTAAAACTCTGAATTTGCTAACTTTCAGTCTCTGTTGCCTGCTGGTTCGTGCTGTGTCTGCATTATACTTATTAATATGGTCAATGCGTTGCAGTAACTTACCCTGCAATTGCATGGTGTACAGTTAACTTCCAGTTGCTATTGCCTGTAGTATGCTCATGGTTGACTAACATATAAGCAGGATCCTATATATACTTGGCTTGGGGGTTTTAACTATATATGTATGTGTTTTGTTTTTTTTTAATGTGCCCATAATAGTTCATGTTTACGGGCAGTTTTCTTATGGTTCATGGATTTGTCCACCCAGACTATCAAGCTTTTCTGTAATGAAGTGCTATTTTCTGCTTTGGTAATAGCGAGTATTATGGGAAATGATCCATCATACAGTATATCCAGAAAAGGGGTAAATAACTGTCTAACACTAGTCCATTGCTATCTGACCTTCCTGTAAATTCCTTTGCTGCAATTCCAGGATCATTTAATTTTCTGTATATTTAAGATTTATTTCGGTTTGCATAAGCAGTATGTTCAGAGCAGTGAATGCTTCCATTGTTTATGTATAGGACAGTTAACCCTCACTGCATGAGTTACCTTCCTACTGCTGCTTAAGAGATGTCCTGCTGATAACTGCTTTAAGAACAGCATTTTGTATCATTATTACAGGCAAGGTGATGATTATTATCCCCAGCCCTGTAAGGACTTGTCCTCTGCCTGGTTAACAGAGAGTGAGAGAGAGCAGAAATAATCTTGGGAATGCAAAGGAAGAGTATATTTGAACATATAATTTGTCTCTGCAGCAGTCCATGGCTGTGTCTGCCAAGCACTTGTCACAGCACTTATTTTTTAGGATTTTTCTCCTTTCTTTGAAAAAACTTCCAAAAATTTGCCAGTTTTAATAAGAAGTAAAAATTATTATAGTCTTTGGGCCATGTAATTTAATATTGTCGATAGGCATCTTTGAGAGTATTGTGCTCTGTTATCTCATGCTCAGAGATATGTCATTCTTCTCTTTGAATATTCAGCTGGTGGAGTAATCAAACGTAGGTAAATATTACAAGCTGAAGTATACCTTAAGAGTTAGCATAAGGCAGCTGTGACCAAACATAAAAAGTTTCATCAACATGCTCCTTCAAAGGTGCTTTTGTTTAGGGCTCTTTCAAATGTATTATTGCCATTTCACACTCAGTGAAGGCTGACAACAGTTTGTATTCTGCTGCATAAGGCTGGCTAAGGTCTTAGCCTTAGGTATTATCAGGGAATCTAAATGATGTGTGTGTTTATGAGAATTTCTACATCCTTGAAGTATTTTTAAAGCATAGCTTGGCCTCTCCTTGCCAGAAATAAGCCTAGGCTTCTGCTTGGGAAGTAAATGAATCTGGTCAAAGATAAGAGCCTTACCTACATCACTGAGCAACTGTGGTCAAAAGGATCAAGATGCTTAACTCAGTTCTGTGCTAATTCCTCTTGGTTGTGTTGCCAGCTAGTGTATTATAAACTACCAGCTGATTTGCATCATTATTTCATATACGAGGTATAATTACTTCCAAAGCATTGTGCAAATGTGGAGCACAGTAATGCTTTCTGTCCTCAGGCTTGCCTATTTCAAGGTGCAACTCTAAGCATCACAGTAATCCTAAAATGCGGTCTTGAAACACTAATCTGATTTTTGTATCAGCCTCCATTCATTTCAAGTTTTAAATGATAAGCTTTTGTAAAAACAGAAAGATGAGATGTTGGAGAACGAGTGAAACGTTGTCTCATAGGATGGTAGGTTTCGAACACAAAAATGTGGTGATCTTAAGAGTTGTGTGCTTCATTTTGGAACTTTTGAAACTTCTCTCACTGGTTTATTCCTAACTTTGATACAGCTTGTCCACGTAAGAAGTCTCATCTGAAGGTAAGAAACTCACCTCCAACATGAAGAACATGACCTGTTACTTCAAGTATGTTCCAAATACTTTTCTGGCATGTGTTTGATGTGAAACTTCAACTTCCAAATTACCACTGTGTGTTCAAAACTAATATTAAGACAGTATTTAAAACAAGGGGTGGGAAACAGACTCCTTGGTTTTTGGAAAAGTAGGGCAGCTACTCCCTTTAATTGCTTTTTTACTAAAATGTGTACAATAGCATAAATTTCTGCTTAAAGTTGACTGGTTTTTGGAGATTGTTTAAATGCTTATCTTAGTGGTTTTTTTATTATTCATGAGGCAAAACTTACATAGGGCAAGAAAATGAAAACCCAAATTAATAGCAAACGTACCAGGTGAACAAACTATTCAGTTTTGCCACGGGTCTTTCCAGCTCCTTATAATGTGCTGGATCTTACTGGCATAGGTCAAATATGGGCCCAGTTACAGACAAAGATTGACAGCTGCCTTCTGTCAGTTAGGAGCGTGTGTTTTATTTACCTGTTCTATTTGGGATAAACAGCTGTAGTATAGCTAAAACTTTGTTTTAAGGATGCTCTGGAGTCTCTTTAAAAAGAATTGTGTAGGAGAGCATAAATCTTTCATGCCAGAACAGTCCCTCTACTCTGCCTCTCTGAAAAACAAGATCCAATTCTAAGTGGGGTGCAATTTATTTTTTAAGGTACAAGAGTCTGTTCAGATAAAGTCATGTGAAATTGTGACAGGTTGGTAGTTCCCATCTTTCCAGAAAGCTGTGTGTAGGCTGTGGTTCTCCAAGTATTTTTCTCAATAACTGCTAGGAAGATAAGTGTTCGTTACTTATTTATTCTTGCATCATGTGCTATGTAAGTGTGGTGGTTTGAGTTGCTGTGCAGTGGAACAGATAGAGGAACAGATCCAGCAGGAAGCTTTCTCTCTTCCTTTGACTCTCTCCCCAGAGGAAATTGTAGGTTATTTGTTTTTAAGTTAAATTAGCTCCCTAGACTTGCTTGCCATACAACTGCACAAGTGTTTGTGTCACGTGTCTGAGGAAGCAGCGTTGAGATGGAAGGGAAGGGGAGAGGGACCATGAAAGCTAGTCTGAGTGGAGGACACGGGAGCACGTGGTGAGTCTCCCCTTGTAGTTACCCTGAAGTCTCAAACGCCATCAGTACTATCACAAATACGAAAACAAAGTCTAAGCCATGAAATCTGAGGTTGTAGTTTCAGTCAGTGTAAGCGTAGGCTGTTGGTAAAAGAGATTTCACAGCCTTCCATCTGCCACAGGCTGCACGCTTCTCTCTCCCTTTTGCTGGCACTCGCATGCTTTCTGATTGATGAGAGAATCTCTCTCTCAGACTAACCGGTTGTTTTTGCCAATTTAATTCTCCACTGGATCAGTTCCCTAGTATAGTTAACTCCATGGCCACACAAATATTTGTACTGGCATAAAGGAAGGAATGGTATTTGGGTAAGAATAAGTAGCTGGGGGCAAAGGAGGGCAAGGTGCAAGTTCAGTGCTTGAGGTACACTCATATCATGTGGTTTCACAAGCAGGTTGAAGAGCTCTAAGATTATTCTTCCACTAAAAGAGGATGTCTCACTTTTATACTTGTCTGTTCACTGTCTCTGCCTTCCTTACGCTGCTGCTGTGTAGTTCAGTATGTGCTTGTGCTATCTTGATGATATAGCTAAAAATAAAACAAAAAAAAACCAAAACAGGCCAAGCTTTTAGGGTTTGACAGCCCAGCTGCTTATGGCACCACCAACACTTGCGTTCATAGGGGAAGGGACAGGAAGATAGGCTGGGGCCCTTTTTGAATGATAATGCGTTTTTACACAACTTTATTGTTAGAAACTGCACTGTTAGTTGTTTGATAGCTGCAAAACTGCTCTAAAAAGATCACAGAATTTAAGTTCTAAGTTTAAACTTCTTAAGGTTACTCCTCTATTTTGTATATCCCTACTTCAAGCTCCTGAGTTAACCTTTCTATGTTTGTATCACTGTCGTGTTGGGGGATGTGCGTTTTGGTTCCATTCTCAGGTCCAAATTTGGGAGAAAGGATATAGAACAAAATATAGTTGTGTGTCTTTTGTGGTGCTGCTTTCAATGATTCAAGCTGGAAGTGATCTTGGGATCCAACAGAACTCCATATGAAATGTTTTCAATTCCATTATATTTGAAATACTTGTAGTATGAATTTTGGTTATTACAGAGTGGTGAGAGTAGCATTCCATGTAGACTGTAATTTTCAATAAATTAAATATTTTTGGATGTGTTCGGTTTGCCACTAAAAATGAAACTGTGACAAGACCAGTATTACTAGTGCACATTTATGTGTTTTAAGGGAAACTACCTTGAAGCTGTTGTACTCTTCCCTCCCCTCATCTGAATAGTGTGTCCTATCCTAACCAGTGAAATATTGATTGTATGCTTAATATATATTAAGTGGCTCAGTTGGGATACAATTAGAAATATTAGTGTGTATTTAACTTGTTTAATGAGACTGACCTGCTTTTTTTTTAATCTGTTGTAATAATAATGAGACCTATTGGGAGTTAGGGAGTATGTTTTCTCTGCTCCATTCTGAGTCATAACAATAAATGTTATTCTTCTTGGTTGCTCCTCCCATCCTCTCAAGCTGTTTAGAAGCATCCTAATGTACATTGCAGACTGTTCAGTGTTTCCTCCCAAGACATAACTGTATATCTAGTGAACAAATACATCCCTATGTGATTCTTGGGAGGTGTGTGTTTTGTGTTCTGTGACTACTCAGTTAAAGGTTTTGCTGAGTCCATTTTGGCTGTGAGGAGGAGACAAAGGCTTTTGATAACCTTAGATAATTTTATTGGAGTTGCAGCAGGTGGATGCATCCTCTGGAAAATAAATCACTTTCTTGGTAACTTACACCTGCAAATAGAGCAGAAACCTTAATGATTGCTGTAACTTTTTAATTATTCCTTGTTTTGATGTTTAATTATTTTAACTGTTCCTCCATTTGATTATGAATAGAAATGTGGGGGCAAAAAAGCCCCTCTGTTCAAAGGTGTTTATTGTCTAAATGAGTTAACTCCCATCACTGTGGTTTATCTCATTGCTACCAAAGAGTTGATTGCATTTCTTGTGACAGCTTAAAAACTTAGTGCTAATAGACTTCCAACTGGAAAGTGGAGTCTCTTAACTAAAACCTGACAGTGACAGATTAAAGGCTAATTACAGAGTAATTCTGTAAATTCTGTAGCTGCAGACATTAAATCATAAAAATCCAGTAATCTTACCGTTAGTGAGTAATAAATAAATAGTTCCTGTATTGAATCATAGTGGAATTGGTTTGTTGTAAATACACAGTGTAAATTGAAATTATCATCTGTGTGTGGACAGGAACTAGAAACTGCAGCTCTAAGGCAAATGACACAGCTCTTGTTACCTTTTTAGGACATGAGTTACTTGATCTCCTGGAGGAACCAGTTTAACAAATGATACCTATGAAAGGAGAGAAAACATCATTATACTCCACAAATAAACATGGCTTGGCATTTTGAAAGTTAATTTGTATATAATTTACCAGACTCATTCCACAAAAGAACATTAGCTTTGAGTAAAAGTACATGTTTGTGAACTTGGGGTTTTTTAGTTTGCCAAGCTACCGATCTGAAAATGTTAATATAATGTTGATATAATAATACTCCAGTTAATCTGAATGGTGTGTTCCTACTGCTTGTGTCCATTTTTTGGGTATTCTGCTGTGAATGGCTGTAGAGGACACTACCATTAACTATTGGCCAAAGTTGCTGTGTCCAAATGCTTCTAGGTTATAACCAGCCTTCACAGAGAACTGAATGACAAAAGAAAATAGGTATTAAGCTAATTTAGCCTATTAAGGATTATGATTACTGCATTTTATTCTTAAATACTTATAGCAGGAGAGAAACATAATAATTTGGGTTTATTAAAAGATGAACAAATAGGAAAAGATTAGATTATTTTTTAAACAGTTTTTTTTGTTAGTTTACTGGCTGCAGTATAATAAGGCAAAAACTGAGTAATTCTGCCATTCCTCTGAGCTGCATTTAATTGATTTACATCCTGTGCAAGTGTTTTTTTCCCATTGTGTTTTGGGAACAGTGATGTTTGCTTTCCTCATGCACTTTATTACTACAAGAAGGAAAAAATAAATTGGCATTTAATAATTTTGGTTTACTAAAAAACTTCAGTTTTGTCTTTCTAAAGACCACCTGAGATCAAAGACTTGTTTATGGCAAACAAGACTAAAATATCATATCCCAGTAATTGTTCTAGGAGACACAGTAAACAGTAATAAAACTAGACATAGGTCTATTGTATGAGACGTACATCTCTTACAAAGGGTCTCTGTCTTGGTATAAGGTAGATTTTAGAAGACAGAAGAAAAAAGGTGGAACATGAAACATTTTTTTCAGAAAAGATTTGATAAATCTTCTGTCAGTGTTTCATTTTCAAACAATGTGGTTAGCAGGGCTCTGTTACGGGGCAAGCACAAAATAAGATGGGCACAACTGGACAGAGGAGCAACATGCCGAAGGAAAATTTTTCAGTCCAGGCAAACTGTGTCACCCAGTCAGTCCCACTGAACTGAAACTCCAGAACTGAAGGTGTGAGGGCAGAGCAAGCACAGGAAGAGGGCTGTGTTGCTTGATATCCCCCCACCCCTTGTGGATGGCAGAGGTGGTGTGGGCAGGAAGCGTGATAGTGATGGGTGACGCCAGGTATCCTATGTAGGTTAGATACCCATTGCATCAGCATCTTCTACTGAGAACAGCGCACGTGTGGATTTTCAGTCATTTGCTCACCAGGGAGCTAGTGAAAGACAGAGATGAAACATCATTGGTGAATAGAAGGGTTAAGGAAAAAAAATCAAAGCAAAAACCTGTGTTTCAGACAGCTGAGATGTCCGTTTGAAGAAAATGCAAAGTTTAGAGTTGCTGGTCATTCTCATGTGAAAACAAAAGCAAGACAGATAAGCAAGTTTGAGGAAGAGTTGGTGAATGGCATACAACATAGTTTGAACAGGAAGCAGGAAGTCAGAGAGCATCTTTAGGGCCACTAGATGAACACCGGCAAAAGGTGAATCCCCCTGAATTCTTTGCCCCTAGGTGTAAACTGCTGGGTGCTCACAGCTTGTTCTGTAGAATTATCACTGCATACTTTCCTTTCCTTTTTCACACAATATAATAGGTCTTTTTTGACACTGCCGGAGATTACAATACTGAACAGGTTTCTCCTTGGGCAGCCCTGCTTATGCTAAAGTATTAGTACAAAGTACTCACTGTGAGACTGAAGTGCTAATTGCACTTTGATTTAGACGTTGATTTTCTTGTTTATCCTTGTTAGCAAGGTGAGGGGCAGGGGATGACTTAGTTTTTGAATAGCTAGCTTCCTTCCTAGAAAGAAATGGGTAATCCTGGAGACACTGAAACACAAGTTTATAGGGCCTTGGTAGTGTTCCTCTTACAGATATCTGTAGTGGAGTGGAGAAATAAGGTTCTTGCATTCGGGTGTACTCCAGGTAGTCTTAGTTAAAGACAGCTTCTTCCTTAGATGGTCTGACAGATGTAATGGTCTCTTCTGTATTGGTTTTCAGTATTGGATAGGAAATGAAACTGCAGATGCATTAAAGGTATTGAGTGCATCAGGAATTGTAGCATTGCATAGAACAGTGGCACAGTTCTTGCTTTCAGACTCAAGCAGTGAACAAGCAGACTGTAAGGAATTGATTGTAAGAAGAGATGCTGATTGGCTTCTCAGTAGTGGCATCAATATTAATTTTCTGATTTTTATTTTAATTCTTTTCAGGAAATAAAAGGCCTGAAATCTGATGTTGAGGTAGAGCTTTTTGTGAACAGCAACTACAAAATAAATTCCTGTATGTTTAGAAGCAAGATCAGTAAATAATGTGGCTCACTTTCAAAAAACAAAGTTGAAGATGGTAGTCTCAAATGTCTCTCTCTCCTACTAAATACTTTCTGCATGGCAATTCTGCTGAAAGACACTGAAATAAGTGACAGAAAACAACTTGTTATAAGGCTTCAAGTTGATAACTTTGTGTAAACTTGCTTGCTCTTCTTTTCTTCTACAGTGCTGTGCAGTCCCCAGACATTTACCGGGACACAAGGCTGTACACAAGGACAATCAGCAGTTGAAGGTTTTACTTGCTTCACCTGCTACTTGGTCCATATTTATAGATTCTATTGTTGAAATACATGTCTCAGACTTTCTTAAGTGATGGGATGTTAATACTTTGCTACATTATAGATGAAATGTGAAGCTGTAGAGTCATAGCCCTGTAGCTGAAGGTAGAAGGAAGCTGCAAGCCCTTCAGAGCTAGTCTAGAGTGCAACTTGTGTTGTAAAAGTTGGGTGTGTTTGATACGCATGTTTACCTGAAGTTGGGGTGCTGTTGTCTGACTCTGGGTGCCTTGAGCCTGAAGAGGCAGGGAGAGGAGCTGTCAGGAATTAGAGCCCTTGGTCAGGCTGGAGCAAACAAGGGTAGTGCTTTCAGAGCAGGACTCCAGACAGATCTGGTAACCTTACCTGTACCTTACCTGTGGGTCTGATCAGAGAAGAGCTTGTAATAGGTGCTTACTGTTGGCTTGGAGGAGTTATCTGTACTCAGGTTTATTCCTCTCAAAATGATTGCAGAAGATGATCAATATTGCAGAGTACAGGGGTGTACAAGATGTCATGGTGCCAAAGTGATTATATAGAAGCAGAGGAAGATTGGTTTTTGTGTTAAAAGCTTCAGCGCCTGCATTGTTTAAACTTTAATCAGCCCTCCCTAGTGGAATAGCTAGCATGTGTTTAGAGTAATGCTTAATTTGTAATAAATTTGGAATTAGGGCAATGTTTTAATGGGACTCAGCTTGCAATGAAGGGATAGCTGAAACTGCAAGGATCATTAAGCATGGTCCATTAATGTTGGGGGTATGTGGGGTTTGGCAATATTAAACTGTGGATTATTGCATGTGCATTCTTCTGTCCACACCAAATACTCTGTCAGTGGTCAAATATTTGAAAAATCCCCACCTATTTGAGTAAGGCAAGTTTGGGTCTTTTACAATTCAGTTTTTATGGTCAAAAATAGGAAGTCTGAGGTACTGAAGTGGGCTGAAGTTAACACAGATTCAAAGCTTAGTGTTGCCTCATGTTGAATGGCCTTGCATGTCCTCTGAAAAAATATTAATTCTTGGTGTGAAAGAAGGATAAGATGCCGTTCTTATAAATACTTCTCTGTCAACATTAAAAAGCTCTGCCCCAATCCTGAAAGCTCATTGACTGATTGTGAGTCACTTTATGTTTTGAAGGTTTCTGTACACACTTAAACCACTGTGGCTTGAATATGACATCTTAATACTTTGTGTGTACTTTATTCAGAAGGTGGATTATGCAACACTTTATGAACACCTGAAACAAGCTTTTTATTTTCAAGGAAAGTTACTCTTGATGTTTTATGAATGCAACAAAGTACAAAACCCACAGTTAATTGGAGTGCGTCAGCAGTGGTGAAGAGTCTTTCAGTCTCGCTCCCAAAATAAAATATTCAAATTTTTGTTTTCTGCTATAATTGACTAACAGTGTTTATTTGGATTGACTTTTTTATGCTGGCATTTTCTTCATATAAAACGCACTCTAGAGAAAGTGTGTTTGTAATGAGATTTCTTTTGCTCTTTGTCCCACTTGGTTAGACATTTATTTTTGCTATAAATCATGTTACCTGATTGGATCAGAAATATGAAAAAGATACATCACTTGGCAGTAAATACATAGTGGCTTTCGCTGAGGCTTGAAGGAGGAAGTGTAATCTTAACTCTGTTAAGAAATGTAGGTAACTGTAAAAATACTTTAAAAATGGTTGCAGTGTGTTTGTTACAGAAGAAAAAATTTGAGGTGTAAGGAGCTGAGTAGCAAAGTCAGTCTGAGGACTGAGCAAGCATTCATCTAGTCATGTGATTACAGCATAGATACGGAAATCTCTTTAGTTCTGCAGTTACAAAGGTTATCAAAGTGTTATAATTCCTTTTATTTATTTATTACTATATGTCTGCTATTGTTTAAATATGGTATATTGAACTTTGAAAGCAATTAAATCCAGAGGAAAAGGAGCTGCTAAGCAGTGACTTCCATGTGATATGCCAGATGCGTGCTCACAGGAGTGCCAAGAGACAGAAACCTTGCAGTGGGCTGTAACAGTGACGCCTTTCTGTCCGAATTGGAAACAGAGTTGCTGGTTTAGTCTGTAACTATCCCACCAAAGTGTCAAATGCTGCCTGAAAGGCAGGTTTTTTTCCCCCCGCTTATTTGGGAAATTGGTTTCAGGCTCAACATTAATCAAATTGGTCCCAATAATGCTTTAGGTGTTATCGTACTCTAATTTCAACTAAAAATGGAACTAAAAAATTATAACCTAAATGCTAATACTGATAAACCAATGGAAATACTATTTTGGTGTTATTACAATGTAACTTCAAATGAAGCATTTTGAATCATTCTGCCTGCGGGAGTATAACATTTATTTTGGTAAGTCACCTTTTAAAAAAGGGTTTTTTTGAATGAAGTGCAATAAACAAAATGACAACACTTACTCAGCCTTTAAAAATGCAGCTGTGGAAATGTGTATTTGAAGTGAAGGTAGTCCAACTGTTGAAGATTAGAGGATGCTAACTAAAGAATGTTTGGAACCAAAATATTCTATGAAGAATGATGAAACAAAGAATTGGGCCCTGGCTTTACATGAAGAAATAGTTTATAGAGGGATGGTACAAAACTACAATTGATAGCATTAACATGGCAAAATCCTCAGTAAGTTTGAGAAATTATTTACCACAACATGTTGCCACTCTACAATTATTGACTAATTAAGATGTTTAAAGCAGCCACATATCTGTTGTAAACCACAAGGAATGGTTTTATAGAAGAGTATGAAAGCAGGGAATCTACAGTAGAAGAGATTAAATCAGTCTTAAATCAACTTGAGGGGTGAAGTGTTCCCTCCTTGCACAAATATGCTTTAAAACTATCGTGTACTTAGTTGCCTCATGTTCCCAGCATCTGTAAAAACTACTTCAGGTGTAGTATGGCAATTACACAAGCTGCAGTTGAGTAACTTTGGAGAGGAGGGGGAAACATTGAAAGGAAGTCTTCAGCCATGTGCAGTGGTGGTTTCTGTAAATGAGAGATCTCCTGAGTTCTCTAATAGGCTCCAATTCATAAAGTCACTGTTCTTTTTGAAAGTGTGTGTGTGTGTAGTGGATTTTGGGTTATCTTGTTTACTTGGTAGTCTTTTGTGATTAGAAGTTGTAAGGCACAGGAAATAGCTTTATAGTTCCTTCCTCCCACAAGTTGTAATTCATTTGTGGCCATCAGGATGTTTTTCTTGGCTTATCTCTTTCTGTGCAGTTTGTCTTGCACATCTGCCACGTAAATTATGAAACTGTTAACTTGAAAAGCTGAAAATGTATTTCAGTTCCTACTGTACCATAAAGAAGATGGTATCATTGGTCAGAAAAAACATAACTGCAGCTTGCATAGAAGGTCTGTAATAATACCTAGTATTCATGTACTAAATTGACCGGTGTCATATTTGTAACGCTTCTGAGGAGTGGATTAAAAATAAGTAACTCAAACGGTCAAGTGTCATCTAATGTTGTGCTGTTACCTCTGTGTAACCTGAGGTATTTCACCAGGCATTTTGGCAGATGGGTACCCATCTGTTTCTTCATTGAATGCGGACTGCTGGCTTCATGTTTGGTATCCATATGCTTCATCTGTAAGGCTCTAAATCTAAGCTGCATGTTTTATAACAAAAGTGACACTACTGACAGGAGAAAAATGAAAATGCATTCCGTTTGTTACGTGTTTTTTAGTTAGTTTGTCTGCACCAAGCAAGGAGAGAGGTGCTGGCTGAGATGGAATGTAGGAGTTCACTGAGGTGAATAGCACTACTATATTTTGAAGGCAATTAATATCTATTTTTTCTCTGGATAATTGTTAGTAACATTAGGTACATAAATTCCTGAATGTCCATTATATTGTTTGGGAAAACAGTTGGATAATTGATGTCTTATCTTCCTGTCCCCTGTCTGTTAACCTGTCTGCATGTTGAGCTTTCCAAGGGTGTGACAGACTGTCCCAGGGCAGTGAAATCTGGTGCTGAAATGCATCTTTCTGTTTGACTGTCTTAAATCCTGTCAATTCCTTCAAATACAAGTTTGGACCAGTGATCAGCTTTAATCCCTTGGAGCCTGAAGGAAGCAAGGCTAACAGAAACAAGTGGAGTAGATAGACGATGCTCTTTCCATGAGGCACTTCCTGCATGGTGTGCTGGCCCCTGGTGGCTTGGGAGGTGCTGCTGTGTGCGCTGGGATTTTCTCCTTTTTAGCTTAGAATTCAGATACTCTGTTGAAAGTGTTTCACGCCCAGATGGACAAGTATTAAGTGATTTTTTTAATTGGAAAAAATGTTTCTGGAAACTAATTAACAATTTAATAGATGCAGAGTTCCCACACCTGGGAATGGGGAAGATGCATCCTGTACTCATAAGTTGTTTAGCTTTTTTGTTTGCTGTGTACTCTCGGTAGTTGAAACTAACTTCTGCACACAGTGTAAAAATGGATCATTTAATATTTAAATAACTTTTCAGTATTCTCAGAAATCTTTCCCATTTTTTTTCCAGTCCTGCTTTACAGGAACCTAGATAATAAAATAGTTTCAGTGCATGACTCCTAGAAAATGAATGGTGGCGATAAGATTGGATGTTCCCTCCCCTCCAAATACATACGTGTCTGTGGGTGGGGTCTTTTAGATAACTGTGTTGTGAAAACATTATTGGGGTCTGCTTAATCTTTCTCCAGATGTTGAATGTTCACTTTGCTCCTATTTCATACAACATGCATTCTTTTTTTTTTAAAGAAAGCAAGCAACCAACAGACAAATAAATATGGATGCAGTCTCAAGCATCTAAAACCAAAGCTGCTTTATACGTATTTTTTTGCCTTGTGTTGTCAGCCCCTGTATTTTGGGAAACTGAAAATAAATTGCTGCTATTGGGTTTGGATAATATTCCTAAAACATGAACCATGGATCAGATGAACAATAGCTAGTGGGTCCCTATCTTGTCTTCTAGTGGATGACCACTAGCTTCTCAGCTGAAAGGGAGCAGACACACCAACTCTTAGGAGGAAATAAGCTGCTAGAAGAAAAAGTCATCACTTCAACTGTAAGAGTAAAGCATTAGCTCAGCCTCCAGATGTCAGTTCAGAGGTTTACATTGAAGCTACTGCCGCGCTGGTAACAAACCATCCATATGACAAAGTGGTCCTGTTCTTATTGATGTGCTTTTTCTGAAAGCACTGCGATGTTTAGGTGGAGATATGCAAGATGAATACATGAACCAGCTGCATATGTTCTTTCCTATTCAGTTATGAGTTAAGCCAAACTTTCCTTATGCTGCAATTTAATGGTTTCTTAACTTTTTTTTTTTTGGTCCTTTCTGATTGGACAATGCAGTCTATTAATTTTTAAATCTTACTGGGTTTTGTCCATGTGGACTTTAGAGACTTACTGTAACAACCTCCATCAAGATATTGCCCAGTGAGGTTTTGAGTTTTTATTCTGAGTCAGTAACATCTGTTCTGTCATGGTGCAAGTTTAAAGTTTCTTTTGCTTTTATTCACTATGAAAGTCATAGGAAAAATAGAGAAGACTTTCTAAAAATAAAGCAGCTGCTAAAAAAATTACAGAAAGAATGAGATTGAAGTATTAGTGTATGAGACTGCTTATTGAAAGGATGGTGCTAAACAGTTATTTAAAAGATAAAATTATGTTGTGTCTGTTTTGCCACCTTAAATAGCAAAAGGTTGTATTGGTTTCTCTCAAGACCTTGGTAGCACACTGCATAGTGCTGTACAGTAATAGAGCTGCTGTTGTCTTCTGTTCATCTAGATCCTTTCCCCTCTAAGAGACTAATATTGTTCTTTAAAAAATGTAATTTCTTTATTCTTTCTATTTGTTTGAATAGCATTAATGTTCAAACTGTATGTATTGTAGACATACATGCGTGTAACACTTGATTTTTTTTCTTCTGTACTTAGCCTTTAAACAGATATTTGCAGAATGGTGTCTCATTGAAAACTGTTAATGGTGGTAAAATGGAGAAAGTTCTCATCTCAGCCTTTAGTATTTTAGTGTTCCCAATTGTGAAATTAAAAAAAGGAAAACAGAAGGTGCATAATCCAGTGATGTCCTTGGAGTAATAGTTAAAGGCATAATATTATGCACATAGGAGTCCCATGTATACATGATATTGTAATTGGTTTGAAATGTACATTGGAAAAAAAAGAAATTAACTGTGTAGCCAGGTTTCTTGTTCCTGCTGCTCAGTCCCCCAGCACAGTGGGCAGCTTCCCAGAGGTTTGAGAAGTGTTTCTAATTAGGCTTGCCCTGTCCTATCCAATACCTTTATCATACTATGAAGAAACTGTTGTAATGTATCCTCTCTGTGACTTCTGTTTATTTTAGTTTTCACGAGATTAGACATGGCATTTCACAAATCTTCTGTGGATCTAATGTCCAGAATTGTACTCTTGTCCTCAGTGACACCACCCACATCAATAGCAACTCTAATCCTAATGGTGCTTTTCATGGCGTGGTCTGACTCTTGCCCCAGGGCATATTCAAGGCTTTCAGGTTTGTGCAGAAACATTGACTAAGATCTGTTAGGCTTTCCTATTCCTTAATATATTTCAAAGTAAGTTCCATTCTGAATGGATGGATGATGTTATTACTTGTTGATATATAAATACCTGGTTTTATTCATGGCACTTTTTTTCTCAATAGCAAGTTTCCAATGCACATAGTCTGTAAAGATTTTTGCATGCTGCTATTTGAGCATTAATACAAAATGCGAAGTTTATATGTTGCTTGAGGATCTGAAACTTTGTGAGATATAGCTCTCCTTTCCTGATGAATGCTTATCTTAGGAATACTTCCTTCAAAGCAATGTTGCTTCCAAAAAATCTAGCAGTGAAGTGTAGGCTTCCTTTGTGAGTTACGCTTGTGTCATGGGCTTGAATGTATTGTCAGAGTGAGGAGGGAGCAGAACACCACTGACTGTGGAAAAAGCCTGGAAGGTGTAGGAGATGCTGGGGAGCATGAAGCAGAAATACCCAACTGTGGGGCGTTCTTTCAGGACGACCGTGGGCATTGAAGTGTTCACCCTTACTAGTGCTATGGGCTGCATCTGAGGATCTAGTGGAAGTGTTGAATCAAGTGAACAAAGACAAAAATAGCTGCACCACTTTCTTCAGCAGGTTTGCTTGTAGTGTATGTAAATCATTGCTATGAAATGTTGTTTGAGGGTTTGGTGGTTAATTCTAGAGTAGAGATTAGCTGAGAGACTCCTTTCATTTCTGTTGCTGCCCATGTTCAGAGCCTTGTGTTTCTGCATCCATGTTTCCAAAGTGTTCCTGGTTCAGGGGATAGGAAATGGAGATTTAGGGTTTGGGTTTTTGTTTCTGGTCTGGAATGAGCAGTGATTGATGTGGGATAATTAGTTCAGGCACAACAAAGCTGGATGTAGTGATATCAATTTGAAGCTATTACTAGAAGCAGTATAGTTATAGTTGTGTAATATTTTATAAGTGATGATAATCTCCTAACAGATAATTGAACTGACTTCAGTCATATGAATCTTTCGAGAACACCTTGTGATCCTGAACAATGAAAAATCTTCACTCTGAAACAAATGTTTCAGTTAATGATGTTGTGATTATTTAGGGTTTTTTAATATAATGTTGGATGGAAATACAATGGTATTAATTTCTTGGCATAAAAGTGATTTTATTTAAAAGAGTTTTTATTTAATTATTATTTTAATTTTTCTTACTCTGGAAGAGGAAAGCTTTCTTTTTCAGTACTTTTTTTGTGGCTATTTTATGGAAAAAAAAACCTCTGAAGAAGTGCTGATGTCTTACAAAGAGCAGAGTACACATCATCCGCAGTGATACTGTCCTTCTGAGCATTAGTAGCTTGATTCATGCATTACTATGTAAGGTCAGAAGCCTGAGCAGTGTAGCCAAAATACAACTATCAGAGCTATATACTGGAGTGTGCGAAACTGAACACAGAGAAGTTTTCTACAGATTTATTTATCACTCACTAGTGTCTGTGTGTACTCATGTCCACATTGTGGGTGACATTCAGTACCCACTGTTGAGGAAGGGGGAAGACAGGACACCTCTGAAAGTGTGTGCCTTTTTTGTGTGTCACCCTGCGAAGTGTTCCTTAAGTCTGTAAGGCTTTACTTTCATGCAAACCCTCTACAAGCTGTTTTTTATTACCATGCTTTGAAGAATAGTGCTCAGACCTGTAGGATTTTTATCTTATTGTGCCTGAAAGCTAAAGTGCTTTTCAGACTGTGCAGCTCTAAAGGTTTGAAGCAGCAAATACTTGGTAAGCTTGGCTGGACCTTGGTAGGTTCTCTGATCCCTGAAGTTTTATGTGGGTAGGTGCAGAATTACTTTTGCTTTTGTGCTTGTCTCCTTGCTCTCCCTAACACCATATAAATATTATTTTTACCTCTGATTGTACACTTGAGGTATGTGCAATAATTCCTCTCACCCCTCACATCCCTCTCCTTTCCCCCTCTTGCTTAGTTTCTGATCTTTTTTTTTTTTTTTTGGCATACTATAGGATATGGCACCCGAATCCAGATGACAACTTTATCTTAAATTTACAAACCTCAGAATGTAACTTAGAACAAAATATGAAACTATTCACAATCGATTACGTTCTTTGAAAGATGCAGACAAAATTGTGGATAGAGTATTTTGGAGGCATTTAATCTATGGTACAGCTATTCAGTAGCAAAATGTGTTAAAATGTAGTTTATAAAATGCAGGTAAAACTTTTCTTTGGGAGGAAGTGTGTCTTACTGGCTAATGCAGTTGGAGGTGGATCAGATATTTATAACCCACTGGCTTTTCACAAAAAATGTTCATTTATTCACGTGGAAGAGTTTAGTCTCAGACTTGAGCTACCTATTCAGTGTTGCTATAAATTGTAGATACAGAAATTTAAAGTTGCGTGTTCCCTTGCAGGAAATGAAAAGCTAACATTGTGCTTACTGTCACAGGCTGCTTGGTTCCTAGAGATGTGACAGTGCCCTCTCCTGGCTTTTCGGAGCAGCTTTGTTGCTTTAAAAAGATGATAACGGAAAGAATTTCTAAGGGGTACAATAAAGAGTAAAAATCATACAGCCTCAACGTGTCTTACTTAAAGGCAATGTAATACACAATGGAATGCAACAGTTTGTAATGTTAGTGTCAACCTGTTTGTTTGCTCTGCCTTTCTTTTGGATGTAACTTTTGAAAGACACATGTATTTAATGTCTTTGTCCACATCCAAAGTTTCTGTAAATGAGCTTGTCACAAGATTACAGTTGTGCAGGGTTTCAGTTAACGGCTTGGGGTAAATCCACGTGTAGTCTAACAGATAGTAAGAGTGTTTTAAGCACTGACCGTGAAGATCCTCTCTGTCAGTCTTGTACCGTGTTATGTGTCCATTTGTTTGCAAAGCAGCCCGTGTCCATGCGATCCCGCACGATTCCCTGGAAGCTGCCCAGTGTAAACTAATCAGAGAGCCCCCTCTGGTGTCTGAAAGAGTCCTCGGATATTAAATTTATATCAATCACAGGAAGTCTTGGCAATCAAGCTAGTCACTTTTTCCCTTCACATCTGGACGTAAATTTTTTTTTTGTTGCGAAGGTCACAGGAATCATGGGTAGGGCATGGAGTGAGGGCCATAGAAAACATGGGAAAGGAAGAATAAAACTCTATTTCCACCTTTTTAGAAATGGTTATTTTTAAGTGACCTGGAATGACGCCAAACTATACAACAGTTGTTGGGTTTTGTTTTGGTGGGGTTTTTTTGTTGGCTTTTTTTCTTCCCTTGAAGTTTACATTTGTTGCCGAATTAAATACTGCTTAAAGATACTTTGTTTTGGAATGCTTTGTGCCCTTAGATCTCGTCTCCTTTACAGAAGAGCTTTCTCCTCCTTGCTGAGAACAATAACTTGACTGCGGGAGAAATAGAGCGTGTTTCTGCACTTAGAGGGATTTAGCTGCACCTTCTTTCTTCTGGCATTACTTAATTTCCCTTGTTTTCCTTCCGCTTCCCCTTTTCAACCCCAGTGCTGCTTTAGCCATCCGCTTTGAGCTCTTCCACAGCTAATGCTGGCACTTTTTGTTACAGTTAAGTTTGCATCTTGTCAAGCATTTTTCCGTCCTTAAATTCTTTGTTCTAAGAAATTAAGGAAATGCTTCATTTTATGCTCCCCCCGCCTGAACTCTCCCTCAAGTCTCTCAACCAAGCGCTTAAGGAGGGGTTATAAAAACAAGCAGAACCTTTCCATTCCGCTGCCTGCCTTCCCTTGCGTCGGACAAGGGTACCAGTGTGCTGAGAGCTGCAAAGCGCTGGAGCCTGTAGCTTTGGGCTCGTGTTATTTTCAAACGTTCCGTGCATATGGGAAATAAAGATGGTATTAATTTACAGTTGCAGGTATGGTGAAGCAAATGTCAGCAACAGAGGCTTGAGGTGCATTTAGCATCTATGAATTTGTAACGCCTTAATTGCGGTTGTTCCTTACTTCAGCTGCGTTTGACCTCAGTTTTTCTATATAGATAGGTCCTGTTAACTTGCTGATTATTTATTCAGTCCTGTAGCCTTGCACTCTCTTTAGACACTAAGTTGGATAAAATCATACGTCAGAATCTGACAGCAGGAATTCTCATGCTGAGAATCCATGATTAAGCCCAGGAATTTTACTCTGTTTTAACAATTGCCTTCTGTGTCCCCTTTCAGACTGAAGGGGATTGCATTCTTGTTTCTGCTGTTCATAAGTTCCAGTTCCATGATCTTTGCCATTCTTATGCCAAATAAAATGGGACAGGTATTGCCTGAATGCCAGTTCCTACATGGGCAGAGGGATGACTATTAAGCATCCTGATATTTATTTATTTCTTTTTCTTCTAGTCCTTGCAGGTCTAGAGGAGGGGTTTTTTAAGCTGCAAATGCCTTCTCTGCATTGTATCATCAGATCTTTCCTACAGTTTGACTTTATGGCATGATTTGTGTTGAGCACAGTCATCTTACAGGGTTGGGGTTTTTTTAGCTTCTGAAACCATTTGTATGTTGTACTTTTACCAGTTAAGTAAACTTTCAAACTTAGGATACAATAGGTGTAAGCATGCAACTTCTAATTTCAGGTACTCTGTTAAGTATGTGGGAAAAGCAGAGGCCACTGGTTTGCTTTCCTTTTACTGATGTTGCTGTTGTGTGCTCTGTTGCTCCGTGACAAGGACTGTTTTTCAGACTTGCTCTGTGAATGTTTTGGGCCTGCTTCCTTGGCTTAAAATATAAGGGAAATCGTTGTGTTATCAAATGTATCTGGATGCTTTCAGGGGCACAAAGAAGGTTGCTGGGCTTATAGTTGAAGTCACCAGTTTGAGAGATCAAATTAAAATTAAATAAATAAAGAACTCCCATATTGACTGTTTGAATATAACTGATATGGAAAAATTGCTTCGTTTTCCTAAGTTAGGTTTTTATGTGAACTCTCACAGAGACAGCCTGAGCTCCTTACAGTATTTGCATTGCTTTAATCGTAATACAGAGTGCTCTGCAGCTTTTCTTCTTTTGCTGTTTTCCCTTAATTAAGCAAACTCAAGCTAGGAAACAGACTCTCTAGTGAATCTCATCTCCCTTGCTTCAGTCTTCTGTGTGATTTGTTTTTTTTATTTTTTTTTACTAACACTTACTACTGATATTCTTGAGTTTCTCTTGTAGCACTCATCCATTAAAAAAAAAAAAAATCTGCTTCTGATTGAGTTATAAAGCCTCTTGCAAATAGCTGTACACCATACAAACCTGTAAGCAAACCTTACCTAGTTGGTGCAAACTCATAGCTTTGACTCCAGTGGCTCGGTTTGGATTTTATTTGACAAAAGCCATTTTTACTGGACTGAATCCAGCTGTAATGTAATCCCTGGTTTCTCATCTGTATTCTTGAAGACTAATAGAATAGTAAAACCTTCTTAAAGATAACTTAAATGTGTTGTATGGTGTCCTGAGGGTAGCTTCCACACTAAAGATGTTTTCTTTCCCACCCTGTAGAGGTATCTCATTAAGTGAGATACACACTGGTGTCATTATTAAGTTTTCATGCGTTTCTCAGTTTTGATGCTAATCTTCATGTGTGTTAATTTTTTTTCCTTTGCAGCACCAATGTGGTTATGAATTATTCAGAAATAGAGTCTAAGGTTCGAGAAGCAACCAATGATGATCCATGGGGACCTTCAGGGCAACTCATGGGAGAGATTGCCAAGTAAGTGATAATTTGGCTCAGTGATGAAGAAAAGAAAGGTGCATTTTAGAGAGGAATGTGAAATCTGCTGCTAAATCAACTCTGGCACGCCGAATGATAATGCTGAAAAGTTGATGTAAATCAAGTCTTATTTTGTAATGCATAGTTTTATAATGTATTGAAAACTGTCAAATATAAAATGCAGTCAACATATTTTTTAACTTCTTGATTTTTTTTTTTTTATGTAGTCTTATAATTCTTTCCATATATTGGAATTCTTTGGAGTGTTTATTTTCAAGCTGCTTTCTTGTGACTTTTACAAATAGACTGAAACATGTTCCTTGAACTTTTTTCTGTTAGATTAAGTTTGGGAGTGGAAGGTTTGACCAGTTGCAGTGGTTATTGGGGCATCCATGTTAAATATTATTTTCGTAATAAATTAGTGAAGGTGCAATATGTTTAGAATTACTTTTTTCTTTAATAATGTTGGTATATAAACTGCTTCTATTATGATTTAAGAAATAGGGATAGCTTTTTCCCTTGTAATGGCATCA
Organism: Todiramphus chloris collaris; assembly: GCA_025345505.1. Classification (NCBI taxonomy): domain Eukaryota; kingdom Metazoa; phylum Chordata; class Aves; order Coraciiformes; family Alcedinidae; genus Todiramphus; species Todiramphus chloris. The sequence continues at coordinate 4,715,351 of JANVCC010000040.1, forward strand.
AATGTGAATGGGCTTAGATCAAGGCTGCCATCTACTGTCAGCCCTGAGTCTCAACAAGGTATTGTGGCAAACCACGGATAATAAAATTTTACTCCTTTTGTTTAATTCCTTAGGGCCACGTTTATGTATGAACAGTTTCCGGAACTTATGAACATGCTTTGGACTCGAATGCTGAAAGACAATAAAAAGAACTGGAGGAGAGTTTATAAGGTCTGTATGTATATGAGCTGGAAGTGTTCAAGACTTTGAGTTGATCTATGAAGGACATAATGCTTGTTGATACTTTAATGTTCTGATGTGGTGTCTTATTTAGATACTGCTATATCACTTACTCCACTAGCAGACTATAGTTTTTTTCCTAACAATACGCTTTATAGTTCTGTTACTGAAGTCAAAGATGTCTTTCAGATGTACATGGGGGTTGAAAAAAAAAAAAAAAAAAGAAGAAAAAATTCTGGCTTCAGAAGTGTATCTCAGATGCTACTTAACGGATGTAATAGAGCAATTACATTTTGCTGATATTCAAGAACTGGAGTAGGATTCACATTTTGAATCTACCCAAAGGAGTTGTTATGGTGCTTCATGAGAAATAGAGGATAAGTTATTGTGCTATTAGGAAAATGTTTTTGAATGAATTAAAGAATACCTGAAGTAAAAAGGAAACTAAACTTAATTTTCTGCCAATTCATAGTTGTTTAAAAGTTGTAGTTTAGCTTTGAGTGGACCCAATTTTCTTGCATATTTTATCATATGAGGTTTTTATGTCCTACTTGTGTTTTGGAAAAAGAACTGAATCATTTGCATTTTTCTTGTCTCTGGATAATTAGCATGATGCAGAAAGTTTTTGCTTGAGATTGTATCATGCTGCACTTAAAGTGGTGTTCAGTGTTCATTGAATTATGCAAATATAACCTCATTTTTTAGAATTGATGTATTAGACTAGCTTATAGTTTGTTTTTCTTGATGCTAGGGTTGTAACAAGACACAACTAATTCTAAGGCATGGCTTGTGCTTCTCACAGGTGCTTGATATTTTGTATTCATGGTAATTGTTTTCCCTGAAGTACAATATAAATTAATATTTAATGCTATCACACATAGCTACTTAATGTTATAAAGACTGCTTGGAATTGTTTATCAGGTTTGGATAGGTTGAGATATAATGATAGTTTTAGCTGATAAATGCACTTTCTCCAAAGCAGTGCCTTTATTTTTTTTTTCCTAGAAAGAAATCTTCAACATTAAAAAATTGCAATTTAAATACTATTTAAACTTTGTTTGCTTTGTTGCTTGCTTAAAATTGCCACAAAATGCAGTTTTGTCCATCAACTACATCCTGCAGAAGGCTTCTTAAATTTCTGTTACTTCTCAGTGAATATCATTGGAAAATTGTGAACAAGTGAAGCAAAAGAAAATGCTTCATAGCAAGGTTAACTTTTTCCTCTTAACTTGCTACTGCTGTCTTTAAAAATAAGCAGTAGCTGATGAAGGTAACTCTCATTTAGTAATAACAAATTAGAGTTTGACAGTTTTGATATCCTACAGAGCTAAAGATGCATGTGGGGAAAGCATTGTGTTTTTTCCTGTGTGAATCTATATAGCAAGAACTATTTAAAAGGGAAAAGTCTTACTACTTACTAATTTGGAGGGGGGTGAGGGGAGGAGTTTTGGTTTTCTATTGCTTTTTTCTTTTTAAAAAAAAAAGATAGAGCTTTTGTTCATGCAATCATAAGGTGCTTTGTATTTTTATAGTCTTTGCTGCTCCTAGCTTACCTCATAAGGAATGGATCAGAGCGTGTTGTTACAAGTGCCAGAGAACACATTTATGATTTGCGATCCCTGGAAAATTACCACTTTGTAGGTGAGCAATAGAAAAATCTTATAAGCAAATTAAAACAGTAGTTGGAGTTGTCAGTCACCTGAACCAGCTTAGAAGCTTCCCCAGTCTAATTAGAATGTGACTGTTGCCAGTTGTGTGAAGAGTGCAGAATCCAAGACGTGGGACCCTAGAGTATTAATTAGTGAAGACAAGAACTTGCAGAAAAGACTGGCTAATAACAACAGAACCAACACAACATGAGTGTTCGGGTTTATATTAAAATATGCACTAGAGACTGGTCCCCTGTGGTGTCCGTAAAGGAATAGCTTTAATCATATGGGAAGAAAAGGTTAGAGCTCCAAAACACACATCTGTTTGAAGCTGGGGTTTTTTCCTCCCACCAAATAATATTTACAGTGCAAAGGCAGCAAAGCCAGTGTGTGTTTTGAATGTGAAAAAGGCTGGGAAAGGAGCACGTTTAGCTTGCAGTACATCCCAAGTGAAAGTGGTTTTCAAAAAATTCAGTTTTGCAATAAGGCTGAGTTCTTGCAGTTAAACTTGAAAAAAACTGTGCTAAAAAGACTGAGGAAAAGCAGTTATATTTTGAAGTGTTAAAGTTGTTCAGGTGGAGAAGATAATTTCTACCTCAGTCTTTGTTAATGTTTTCAATGTTTCAGCAGCAGTTAGATGTTTCTAAATACACCATTCAGTGACAACTCATTTATCTAGAGTAAAAATTTGTGTTGAAGCAAAATATTTGGTCCTTCTTAAAAAAACGCAGTGGACTTTAGTAGCCATAAGATATCTCTGACTGCTGCATACCTAATTTTTTTAATTGGTTTGATGTTCAGTGTTGCTGCCTCTGATTTGTTTTTTCCTTTTCCCCTCTCTTCCATCCATTGTCTTTATCCTGCTTTACTGATACAGATGAAAATGGCAAAGACCAAGGTATAAACATTCGCCAGAAGGTAAAAGAAATGGTTGAATTTGCTCAAGATGATGATCGACTTCGGGAAGAGAGGAAGAAAGCAAAGAAGAACAAAGACAAATACATTGGGGTTTCCTCAGACAGTGTTGGCGGGTTCAGATACAGTGAGTACTGAGGCTTTCTTGGTCAAGGATTGGCTTTTGAATTTTTTTCTTTCTGTAACTGTCAGTATTACTATTATAGAAGAAATCTTGCACATTTTCCCCCACAAACAAATGTACATTAATTACTTCAAAAGTATTTAAGTTATTTATTTTTACTTTTAGATAGTAACTAATTATAAACTTATACAAATGACATAAATGCATTTGCTTAGCCAGTACGTAGCTGTCTTTGTCCACAGGCAGAGTTGTCACTGTGAAGTGAATGCTGCTGTAGCAGAAGTAGATAAATAAATGTCCTCATAAATCAGGGTTTCTTAAGGTGATGATATTTTTTACCCACCACAGCACAAGAATTGCTTCTCCTACTCCTGCCAACCTCCTGGCGAACCATTGGCTAGTTTGGATTAGGGCTTTTAAGGCAGTAGTACTGTTGGAGTGAAACAATGTAGATAATAACTAGACTCTTTGGTTTCCCAAGTAATGCTGTTTGGACACTTGAAAGGTATCTGTAGATTACCTGTATGGATTCTAATGTCTGTCAGATCTGACTTGAAATACATGCATTAAGTACCTTGTAAGAGATGGAGCTTTTATTTTGGGAGTTTACCAGTACAGTTCTTACTGTCACAGTTTGTGTGTTTTTAAAATCTGTTTGATTAGTACTATAGGTCCCATGTGCTTTTTGGAGGAGGGCTCCCAGAGGTAATACCAAATTTAGTTTGTGTAGGCACACTAGGCTTGCAGATGGATGTTGGTTACACAGCAGACCTGTGTGCAGGCTGGAAATCTGGTGTACCAGTGCTCATCCCTAAATCCTAGGGAAGTGAAGAGTCATAGGTAGCATCAGAAAGAAGGTTTTAAACTTTTCATGTAAAAAAAAAAAAAAACCACCAAAAAAACCAAACAATCAAAAAAAACATTGTATTTAAAATATTTGTATATTTGAAAAGAAGTGTGAAAGGTTCCAGTTCTACATCCAGCTTGCATCTGGTACTTGCAATAGGACCTCTTGTTACTAGGCCCTTTAAAAACATAGACACACAAAACAAAAAACATGGAGGAAAAAAACCCCACATCTGAATGCTGTTGACAGGTAGTCTAATGTACCCTTGCTTCTGGAAATAAATTCACTCGTTTGCTCAGATGGCTGATGTGCTTGGTCTGTGCAGTGAGTTCTGTCAGACTGTTTGGATCTTCAGTACAGGGTGTTTGTAAGATCTTGGCCTTTGGGGATGTAATATCATCAGTTTGTCTTTGTTTAGAGAGGACAAGTTTTCTCTGACAGCTTTGGTTAGATAAAGGCACACAACCAGTACTGTTTGGCTTACCAAGTCCAAGTGTGCAGCTTTGTCCTTGCTCTCCAGTCCCTGCTATAACGTGTAGCAGGGATCTGAGCTTGAACTGGCTTTTATGTCTGATGTATCTCGGCATGTTGTCCGTGATCCAGCTGTCAGTCTTGAGATGTTTATCTGTGTTTTCTTTGGCCTGAATAAATCCTTGGCTGCTTTTATTAAGGGATGAGTCCCAAAGTCACTATGGCACAACACTCAGGTCTGCTAGAGTCAGTGACTGGGAGAAAATGGTTAGGTATAGGATCTGAGTAGTAACTGCAGGACTTAAACTTCCCCCGTCCCCTCTCTGATGCTGTGTATTCCTTTTACTCTTCTTCACAGTGAACCTTAAACTTAGATATACTCTTGTCTGGTTTTGACAGGTTACTTCTCCATGTTCCTCTGTTCTCCCTTTTCTTCATATGCAGAGTAGCTGAGAATCTCTATCTCCATGGCAAGATGTCTTGTTTTATTACATTCTTTCAGGCTTTTGCTACCTGCTTGGAATTCTGGTGATTCTCTTTTTAGGAAATACTTATGAGTCACTGCATTTGTACTTTAAGTACATGTCCCTCTGTTCTTTCACTGAGCTTATCTTTTGACTTGCTCTGTACAGAGTCGTGATCTATCCCTGTATAATGGGTAGAAGTCTATCTCCTTGTGCTCTTTAGTTATCATTCAAGTTTTTAATTTAAAGGACAGTCTACTTTGTCTTGTGGTTCATTTTTGCAGTGAACGACTTTCAATTATTCCTTCATTTGTTAAGTAAAGTTTAAAATAATAAAATAAATGTTTCTAACAGCACAAACGAAACTTTTTCCTTGGTCAGACTTCTAATCTAAAGTATTCTAGTTATTTAAATACAAAATTCTTGTATTTTCAGTTTTCCTTAGTTCTTTTTGTCCTGAAAATCCTGAGCTCAAGGGTTTTCTTTTATTTATTTTAAAATTCTTATCACACAAGGAAACCTTCTAATGGAGTCTACATTAAAATGCTTGAGTGCCTGACATAATCTGAAATAAGGCCATTTTATTCTCCTGCAAAATTTAACAGTAGTACATTTCTTAGCAATTTCTTCTTTTTTTCAGTGATAAAGATCTCACTGAGCATCTCAACAATTTGTAATAGGTTCTCTACTTTTGAAAAAGTTTGTCTATCCCTTATGGATCTAAACAAATATCGTTGGAGACTTGCACTTCTCTCTTCAGTGAGAGAATGCATCCTCTGGAATGAGATATTCTTGGACAGATATAACTCAAATTTTGCACCTTGTATTTCTGGAATCAATAATTTTCTTTTTATTAAAAATGGCTTAGTTGAATGCATCTTGAACATCACCTTAGTTACAGTATTATTTGTATATAAACTGAACTAAAACATTTTTCACCATTCTTCCTTTCTGCTACTCGGTTTTACTCAAGTAAAAAAAATTTATCTTGTTTCACATTTTGCAACAGTACTAAAAAATTTCTTGTTTCCCATGTGATGGCCCAAAATATAAAACATCTAATAATGTTGTCTAGACACTGAGCTATTTTGTGTTGGTTTATATACCTATATTTTCAGCAGGTCTGATATAAGATCACAAAACAAGATAGTAAAGCGTGCTGTGCTTCTGATAGTTAAGTCCTTGTTAAAATGTAAGTGTTGTTTTTTCCCTTTAAAATAAACTCAAGGTGGCTGGATGTGTATAAACAAACCCAGGCTTAAGTTTTTTAAACATTCTTAGTGAGATTGTACAGCAAATGTAGTTATTTCAAGTAAAACTGTCAGCTCTTTGTAAGCTATCAGTATAGAGGTCATGAATACTGGATTAGAAAGAAAGGGGGCTTGATTTCTTCATAATGTTTAGTAGAGATGTTTGGGGTTCTTAGTGGCTGCTGAATAGCTCAATTCTTTACTGCCTTTTTTCATCTCTTTAAAAGATTTTTCTTTTTAATCAGTGTGGACAAGAAAGAACAGAAAGTTACACATTGCACACATGTTTTCCAGTATTTTGGTGCTACACTTTTATGTGTTCATGAAGGACAGTGTATAAAAAAACCCTGTTGATTTACCTCTGAGCACACAGCTTGGCCAAGAATGGAATATCACACATGAAGTGACTGCTACAAAACTGGCATGTCCCATGTCTGATAAGCTGCATAGGCAGCCAGGGTTGGTGGTGCCTCTCGTGGTTCTCCAGCAGAGTCCATGAGTATCCTGATGTACTGTGCAGTGCTTTGAGATCGTGGTGTTGTCGTAAACAAGAGTCTTTGAACCTGAATTCCTGACACTTAATGACTGGCATTACGTGCTGCGCCTTGCTGTAATAGTGTTGATTCAGCACTGTGGGAGCTTTCAGTTTGCTTTGAAAACTTGTAAGGTTTATGTATGTAGGGCAGGGGGGCTTGAGAATGATTCCAGAAAGACCACAGGCAGTTTTTTGTGTTATCTTCAGTATTTCTTATCTTAATGTCTTATACAGGTGAACGATATGATCCTGAGCCCAAGTCAAAATGGGATGAAGAATGGGATAAGAAAACAGCTTTTCCATTCAGCGATAAGTTAGGTGAGCTAAGCGACAAAATTGGAAGTACGATTGATGACACCATCAGCAAGTTCCGAAGGAAAGATAGAGAAGAGTCTCCAGAGAGATGCAGGTACTAGAGTTATTTTACAATTAATTTATTTTTTGTGAAGTTGCTATTATAAAGCTCTTTGGCATAGCTGATTAGTTACAATACTCTGTCATCCTTCTTGTCAAGTGTGGCAGCATGTTTGGGTTCAGTACCTGCTTCCTGGACTTCTTACACACCTCTTAGTGGCCTTGGGGAATAATGTAGCTCTGTCAGTAGTTAACTGCTCTGGCTGCCTTCCATTACTACCCCTAGCTTAGATAGCTGCTGGCAAAGCAGGGAATTTGGCTTAAATTTCTGAAGCTTTTCCTTGTCTCAACAATTCCGTGGTCTTCCTTGTGCCAGTATACTTGAGGCTGCCGTTTACTGCTACAGGTACTCTGAATGCTGAAGTGCCAGGGAAGGAGACTTAAAAATTACTCAGACCTACCTTGATACAGTGCTTCTTTCCTGAGGTGATCTCAGGGGGAACAGATGTCTTTTTTTTTTTTTTTTTTAAGAAAAAATTCCAAATCAGTTGACCCTTCTCAAGAAACTTGTTGTAGTTTACATCGGGCCTTTAGTTTTTTTTCAATAAGGAAGAAAAACTACCCTGCTTTGCCTGCAGAAAGAACTTTACATACATCACACTTCAACAGGTACATTGAGTTTTATTATCTAGAGATCAAATTCATACTTAACAGAATCTGAAATTGCTGTAGAGAAAGTGCTTAAGTATATTGAAATAATTCCCTTTTGGGGAGCAGCTTAAAATTCAAATTTGCACTGAGATTTGATTAATATTTTTTACAAGACTGTCTTTGCATACACACACTTCTGTTTTTATTGTGTGTATAAAAATGCACATGCACACGTATAGATTACAAAATTTGAGCAATTTTACATGGAAATGAAAATAATTATAATGGCAGCATTTCTGAGAGAGGCAGTATGGTCTCCTTGCTCGGGCATTAATAAATCATAAACCTGATATTCTCTGCACGCATCAGGGTTCCCTCTTAGAACTTATCAACAGACTACAAAGAGAAGGGCTCGGAAGAGAAGTAAATAATCTGAAATTTAACAATGGTATATTGCTGTGTGCTTTTCTGTACTTCTCTTTCAAAAGTAACTTGTCACATGACATCTGTAAAGCTCCTTGTCCACATTTCGTGTAGAAGGTGTACAGTAAACAGTTTATCTTATTTCCTTTGCTTTATTTCTGAACTGCCTGATTTCTTCCTTGTGCTGGTATAAAGTCTTGTGCCTATCCAGTCCACTAGACAACCCTTTCTGCAGTGTAATCTTTATAAAATGCAGCTTACTTTGAGGATTTCTGTGCCATACATCTCTACCCTAAGTTACACTGATCTTCTCTGCCAAATAATTACATTTTTCATTTCTATTTTGCTCTTAGAACCGCTGTCCCTTCTATTTTATTTTTCTTCCATTTTTTGGTAAATGTCAATTAAAGTAATAAACTCAGGACTTGAGATAAAATGAGGATTTATTTTTTTAGGACACATCTGAGTAAAATCAACTTGATAGTTGCAGGTTATCCTGCCATAAGAAGGGATTTCTGCAGCAGTGTGGCTTCTCTAACAATGCTTCAGTTCCCAGCCTTGGAAGTTCCTTCTGAGCTTCTCTTGGTGTTGTTACTAGACAACGTGGAAGGTATTTTATCAAGAGTGTTGAAATGAAGTTGTGTGCTTCTGCAGAACGCATCAAAGGATCCAAGAAGATTGAACTTGAGGTTATAGAATTCCTGTCTATTTATACTTGGAGATATTGTAAATACAAACCTTGTAATTCATGTTGTATTAACAGAATAGTGTATTTTATATAATGTTAAGTAATGAAACTGAAATAAATATGAAATTTTAATTACGTGACTTATGCTCACAATGACATAAGTCTCTTGTAAACGCTTCACGAAATCTATGCATTTGTTTTCACACTTTAAAAAAACCAACCAACCAAAAAAAAACCCCAAAGAAAACAGCAAACCAATCAACCAAACAAAAACAAGCAAGGAAAAAAAAACCAAAAGAAGCTTTCAGAAATTTACTCGCTTGTGTAGCCTGCTGCTGTATGATGACATTGAACTAAGTTGCCATTTACCTGGAAAAATTAAGTAAATGGTGATGCTTGCTCATCTGGAAATTGGGTGTTGTATATGCTGTTGTTTCTATCTTAATAGTTTTATAGATCAGTATTATTTTGGTACTGTAAAGCCAATAAAGGTCTTGAAGCATGAAGAATATGTGACTTGCACATCTTCACAGTGGTTAGTGGAATTTGGATGACACAATCTTTACTTCTAATATAGACGTCAAGAGAACTTGGCCAAGCTTCTGGATTTCTGACCCTACTTGCAAAGCCTGTAGTTTGCATAGAAGGAAAAAAAAAAACCAAACTTGAAGTAACTAAGAATCTTCCCTGTGATATAGCTGGCTTCGGTTTACAGTCGCTTTCAATGAAAACTGCAGCTCACACAGCTAATGCTTCTGCTATTTTTTGTTTAGAAGGATAAATTTAGTATTGCTGTGGGGGAATTGGATTAAACCCTTGGAAGTAGAGAAGATGAGAAATAATACCCCCTGGGGTGGGAAAACCTCTGTTTTTTTTCCATAGTGCTTTTTAGGTCTTAGGTGGATAAGCCTTGTATGCTGAAGTTTTATTTTCTAAATTGTCTGCACATAACTCAGCTGAAACACTATAAACTTTTTGCATAAGAATTATTAAATCTCTGCTAATCCTTGTTTCTCCAGTATTCAGAAAGGTTGATGCAGGTAACAGAATAGAAAGGAAGAAAAACTTTTAGTACACCTATAAAAGGATGCAAGAGCCATGTTTGAATGTAGTCTTAAAGTACCAGTAAACTTTTTTATTCTTTAAAGAATGTTTAAAACAAAAATACCAACACCACCACACACCACAAAAATCTTAAGTCAAATAAAATGATCATGTATCCAAACTTTGATTTCTAGAAGTTGCAACTGTGCACTTACTGTGCAGAAGGGGTTTTTTATTTATTTGGTACAGTGCTAGCTATAATTTTTCTTTTTAAGTTCATTCTCCAATTCTCAGACAAAGCACTGCAATTTTACTATTCTGAGCACAGTAAACACACTTAAATGGAACATTAATCTGTAATTTTTACTATTTTTTTTGTTAATGTGACCATTAAAGAAAAATAGAAAACAGATCTCCTGAGACAGTTTGGAAGCAGTACAGGTTGTCATAGAAAATTGAGTGTTGTAATATTTGTCCTGCTTTCTAGCATAGATGTTTAATTTCTTTTCTCAAAAGCTTTTAGACATTTATTTTGCTGTAGATCACCAAAGACTTTTTTTTCATTCTGAAATTGAAGAGATTGATCTCTACCAGTTCTGTAGCTATGGCTCCATTAATCAGACTTTGATGGCTGTCAGCTACTTCCTCCACCCACAGAATGTGTGTGTGGACCAGGTGGACTCAGCAGTGATGACAAGAAACCCATCACAGCAGGTTTTAAGAGACTGAGCCTTAGTTGAGACTGTCCTGATCTTACGTGCTTTCAACACTTATCTAAAAGGTGACGTCGTCCATACTCCTCCAAGGCTTTTAGGGTGGATATACCACGTATACCATGCTAATGTGCAGATCAGTCACCTCTGGGGGCTTGTGTTAAAATCCTGATGTCGCAAATGAAAATGTGGTTAGTAGTCCCCCGACATGCTTTTGCACATCAGTAGGTCATCTGCAGAAATCCAGAGCTGGAACAGTCTGCCTGTTGCTGCAAGTCAGAGTTGAAGTGCCTTAGAAGGAGAAGGTTAGGTGATGCCAGCTGAGCTCACTTGTCTGTGTAAGGCTGTCTCAAGCAAATGTCAGTATTTGCTAAAATGGCCAGCAGCAATTTTTTTTTTTTTTTTTTTAGAGCATTTCTATTCACTGACATTAATGAATTGAGCTATCCCCAGTGGTGAGCAGGTAATTCAAATAGAGGAAATGACAGTTGCAGTGTATTCCGAAAAGCCCACTATTGTTAACAAAGAACAAAGGCTACCCTCCAGAGTACATTGCAGTTACTGTCATATTCTCACTGACAAAGGGACAGCCTTTCTTAAATTTTGCAGTTTTAGTATTCTAATGCATTATTAAAATATAAAAACCTTCCACTTTCAACTATGTTGCTAAGGGAATTACTATTTCAAAATACGCCTCAGTATATTTAAGCTTTCTCTACAGTAATTTTCACTGTTATGTACAAATCTTACCTTGATGGTAACGGGCAACATGACTGTTGGGGGGGGAAGCAGGGCAGTTGGTTTGTGAAAGACTTAAAATATAAAAGTAGAAAATGTAACAGATTAAACAGTATTATGCAGTGACATCTAAAAAGTTTTCACCTAAAACAGTGACACTTTTGGTTTTTTACATTTGAAGGATAAATGTGTGTTCTCTGATAGAAAATTAATAGTATCATTGCATAATTCTGTAAACATCCTTTCTCCACAAACATTTTAAAAAACATAAAAGCTTGTTTCTCTGGAAAGGCAAATGAGTTGAAACAAGAATGGATTTCTTGAAACCTGAAAGATAGTACCTTCGTACTTGATAGAACCTTCTTGGTTCACTGTTTTCTGTCTTTTGGTATAAGTCTGAGCAGACCTGCTGACTTTTTGTTGCTGAAGTGTTACATAATGTGTGGGGGAGTTCTTGTCAGAAGGTAATTAAGTGTATTGGATTTAACCACTGATTTCCTATTACCTTCTCCACGGACTTGCAGTTAGTGTTTAACAAAGTAAGTTGCTTTTCTTCATCGCTTTTGTACAATAGGTGCAATGCTGTGCTGTGTAGATGAATTATGTAAGGGTAAAACATTTCCTTTCTCAAATATAGGAAGAAGCAGCATTTTCATTATGAACCATTGCTGCAAGCAACTGCAGTAACCAAAACTCTTGACAAATGTCCACCTGAGTAACTGAGAAGTCCATCACAAGTGTTATTCTATCACTTTTGTTTTTCTAGTGACAGTGATGAGGAAAAATCAAGAAGAGGTAAATCTCCCAAAGCTGAGTTTAAAGATGAAGAGGAGACTGTGACAACAAAACACATTCATATTACACAAGCTACAGAAACTAGAACCACCAGACACAAACGCACAGCAAATCCTTCAAAAACCATTGACTTGGGAGCAGCAGCACATTATACAGGGGATAAAGCCAGTCCAGAACAGAATGTTGCTGCTCATACTGCTCAGTCTACGGTGAAGGTGAGACAGCGGGAGAGCACAACAATCCAGGGATTTTGGAAACTATTTACTTCTAACCTCTTAGACAATTTTTAGCTTAGGGTAGAATTTTTGTTCTGCAGCAATCAATTGAACTGTTTTGTCAAAAGTGTTTAGTTGGGATTTTCAAAGGCTGTGGAACAGTTTAATTATAATTAATTGTGTGATTGTTTCAAAATACAGAATTTTTAAAATTTAGGCAGTACCATGTTTTAATCTCTTCAGGAAAGCAAAGATAAAATCTTGGCTTGAAGTGCGAAGGAGTCTCTGAATCTGCACACTTATAAAAAAGTTATCATTCATTATAATTAAAGAAATAAGTCATTAGCTTTTTAGTATTTGATTTTAAATTAAGCCACATTCCAGAGATTTTTAGCTTTAATGACAAATCTGCCATCTCTCCAAAATGAAAGAAAACCAAAAAACTTTCCCAAAAAGTCAGAAAAAAGACTTTGAGAAGCTAAGATGAGCAATGACACACCATGAGATGTCTGATCTGTTGTGCAATTTCTTCTTCAGGCTTCTGTACCGTCTGGCAGCAAGTCATCTAATGACCTGGTTGATCTGTTGTTTGATGGAGCTAGCCAGCCAGTCTCCACAGGTAGGCATGTTTTGGTTTTATTTTCTTAATGCATATTTTGAATCAATTCTGAGGATCAGCTTGTGTGATGTTACACAGATAAAGAGTAGTAGATAAATTGAGAAATGACAGCTTTAAAGTTTTTGAGTATTCTAGACCCTTTTGTAGCAAGGTACTCTGTGCTACTGCGTGGGACTAATAAATGTTAGCGGCACAATGATTAACTGCCAGATCAGTCAGAAACTGTGTTTGTAATGTAGTTATTTATAATTAACTATAAAAGCAAGTGCAATCCATTCACATTCAAGTGTTTCTCACGGTGCAATTCAAAGGCTGGGCAGCTAAATGATCTTTATATAAGCTTTCATCTAAAGCATACGGCAAACTTGTTTCTTTATCTCATTTTATCTTGGCACTTGGTTGATCCCTAAAAAGAAATTGCTGCCTAGAAGTAAAATTATTCATTGTAAAACACGTCCCTTCACTCTCTTAATTGTGCAGTTCAATTCATGTCCATTAACCTTCACATGGACTCACCCTTACATTCAAACAGCCCTTTCTTTTTAGGAGAGCATTACATTTCAGTGCCTTGCATACAGGATTTATAGAGGAGTTCAGGGGCTTGGTGGTTTGCTTTTTAAACCTAAAACTTTAAAGAGACACTTTAAATTAAAAAAAAAAAAAACAACTTTAAAATTGTGCTTAGAGAGTCTTAATACTGATAATTTTGCTTGTGGCTAGCATGGAATAAAAAAAGGGCTTCCATGCACTTGCAGCCTAATGGCACAGTTGGGAGAGAGTTTACTGTGTATACAATTTTTGTTTAAAGACAGCTTTGAATAGCAAATAAAATACAAGCATGTGCATTTTCATAGATAGAAACGTTCTGCTTCTCTCCATTATAAATAAGCAACTTCTCTTATATATGGGATCATATTCACATTATTTGTAGAAGCATGTGTGTGTGTCTTGGGGACAACAGATCCTCACCTCCAGTCTTTGTTTTTAAAACACTGTAAAATCACACTGCCAAAAAAGGTAGTCCAGTGGTTGCAGGCCCACGCGCGTGGCAAGGTGGCTGTGTTCATGCACATGTAAAGACTGCTCTTACATCTCTGCAAAGTTAAGCCACTTCTGAGTGTATGTAGTGGCAACTCCTGTAATATATCACACTTGGTATATTTACTGTAATGTATGAGCAAAGCCAGTATTATGAGAGCTTGATGCGACACCGTTCCTTCCATCACGAGGCTGCCAGAATAATACCTCTAAGTATTTAATGGAATATAACATACATCAAAACTATTGAAGAGGAGGGAATATATCGTGGTAACGTAGTAGTATGAGAGATCCACCTCAATCTTTCCTTTCTTATTTCTGGTATATCTTTAAAATAGCGTACTCTTTCATGGGAAACTAGATAAAGTTTCTATGTCTGCTCTGAAATGTGTTAATTCCTAATAGTTAAGAAATAAAATTAATTTTGTGCATCTATTCTTTTATGCACAAATGCCCCCAGATTTAAGGGACAACTTACTTTGTGCTATTTTCTATTTTATTAACGTCACATACAAAGATGTTTGTTGTACACTGGAGTTACCGCAGTTCCGTGGAATTTTTTAAGATCCTGGATCAGAACCACTAACCCAAGTCAATACTGAAACTTCAGTCCAGTTCTTCTGGGAAAAGAGATTAAAGCCATTTTTGATTTTATTTATATACATATGTGTATGTTTGTCTTTATGTATAAAAATAAAATCACATTGACAATACATGTTTCCAGTTCAAACTGAGCCTTCCTGTTTCCTGCAGAATGATGGCAGCTTCCATGTTACAGTGTATTTGAATGTTTCCTTGGTTTGGTAAGCCGTAGTAAGCATTGTCTCTTTTTTCCCTTTTTTCTCCTTTTCCCAAAGAAGCATTTAGAAATGGTGTTGAGAAGAGGCGTGTTACCAGCTGGTCCTGCTAAATAACCTTTTTGCTGACCTGGGAAGGCAGATGGAAAGGGTTCATTTGTAGTGACAGATCTCGCATGGGAATCTTTGAGGATAGCTCATGTTGAGAAGATTAGCGCTGTCCTTCACATGCAGGTCACTTATTATGACCACTGCTTCTTGCAGCACAGGGTGTGGGAACATTCCCAGTGTCGGGCAAGACACAGGGAAAGGGTCAAATGCAGTCTTTGATCTGTCCTCTGAAGGAACTGTCAGGGAAGTCATGTGAATTCAGGGAACTCAGAATTTGCTTATCTATGTATTTTCAGGTGCAGAAATGTGGAAGAAGGTTGGTGAGGCTTGAGAGGGTTACACATTACTAAAGCCACACAATTCGTATGTGAGGGGGATGTTTGGTTGCTCTAAAGGAGCACTCTGAGAAGATGTCAAATCTGTGGTTAGACCTGCTGGAAGTAATACTTGGGTGTTAACTGGAGAAGGAGGTTCTTTACTCTTAGCTGGTGATACCTTTCTTTAGAGAGTTACTGTGTTCAGTTTAAGCTCTGCCACCTCTCTCTGGAACTCGGTTTCATTTGAAAACAGGCAATAGAGGTGGAGGGGAAGTTGACTTGACTGAAAATGTTAAGGGGTTATTTTGAGTTTGAACCTAGCTCTGTTTTTAAAATTAAATGAATCCCTAGGTACTCTGTCACACAGCCCAGGGATAATAGGCAGAGGATGTGGTCGAGAGTGTGTTATCTGTGTTGCTCATTCTCATATAAACCCTCAAACCATTAACCTGCTCTGAACTCTGTAAGGACACATGTGATGAAAAAAAATGATTAGAAAATGTTTGTTGCAGTAGGCAGAGTAAACATGATCAGAACAGGGTTTTAGCTTGGCATTTCATCTTGCTCATCTTGCCCTTTTTCATTCTCAGGCTGCAGTCAGCATAAAACTTCTATATGAGCATAGGTAAGATGCTTATTAGATCACATCAGAATTTGTGTTGAAGAAATCTCTTAACGTTGAGTGAAATCATCTTCTCTTGAAAAGGTGGTAAAAGGATTTCTGTAGTGCTGTATTTCTGAAAAGTCAGAGAGACCGCCCGTGCTTTCCCTTCTCATGTTTTACATCATATGCTACAGGCTCAGCAAGAAAAGACATTTCCCTTTGGAAGAACAGTTGCCTTCCTGGCAATGTCTACAGTAAAATAACATTAAAAAGAAATACAAGTACATAGGTATTAGAAAGTGAATGGTTCCTTTTATTACTGCTAGCCATTTATTAAAAAGGAGATGGTTCTAGTTTAATTAACCCAGTTGAGAGTAGCAGATGGGGCAGAATGTCTTGCAGCGATAAGACAATTCAGAAATGGCACCAGATGTTGGAAGCTGTCCCTGGTGGTGTTTGAGTGCAGCACAGATGTTCCAGTCCCACCTGGCTAGTTTCTAAGCACTGCAGGCTAAGCAGCTGTGATGTAACCTATATAATGTACGCATAACACTAAAAGCAAAATAATTGAACTGCTGCAGCTTCTTCTAAGGGTGGGACTGCTTGGGGTGAAATCTGTGAGGACAAACAAATAAGGTCAACTTCTTTGCTTTCTCAGGTCAGTGGAATACCTACTTAAAAGCAGTATCAATGATAATAGGATGATTGTTTTTGTAAACTGAGGGGGTTTTTTGTTTATTAAAAAAAAATGCAGCTTTCCCGTATAGTTCTTAAATCTTTCTTCTGTTTTTATACCTTGGCTTTATTTGTTTTGGTGAAAAAATGTTACTGTGCTGGATTCAAAAGTTAATAATTTATATGCTGTATACAAATGTCTGGTTGGAAAACTTAATGTTCCTGCTGTAGAAAGAAAGCAAACTTATAAAAAAATGAACACAAATGGAAGCTCTGTCCTTGAAATCCCAATTCAAGATCACTGCAGAATCATTCATGCTTTAAGTAACAGAAAAACTAAATATAAGGCGACATGTAATTTTTCACAGTAAGCATAATAAATTAACTTTTATACAATAAGAACATTTGGGGTTTATATATTGCACTACCAAGTTTTAATTTTACAAACTGCCAAACTACTAGTATCCCTTGCTAGTAAAAAACCTGTTAACCTTTTTAATGTCACTGGATTTATTTTTAGAGATAGTAAAACTTGAATCTTCTAGTTCTTTCCTAGGAAGACAAAACTGCAAGATCTGCAAGGCAGTTGGAAATAATCCAGTTTATTGTTGCTCAGACTTATATAAGTATAGTATGGTGATGAACAGGAAAAACATTGTCGACTTAGGGAGCAGAATCAATAAATCCATCTTGTAAAATACAGAACAGCTTTTCATAAATCCCACGTGCCATTGTTACACTGTTGATCTTTGCACAGTCCTCTAACAGCTTCTGGCTACCTTTTGTTCCTAGGTGGATCAACTGACCCGTTTGGAGGATTTGCTGATTTTAATTCAGCTGCTGCTTCAGCAAGTTTCCCATCATCACAAGGTAGGATTAATTTACAGATTGAAATGCTGTCTAAGGTTACAAAGAGAGGAAGTGATGCCATGTGGCTTTAGTGAAAGTCACTTCCCTTTCCAGGGCAAGCTGTGTTCATGTAGCTGGAGCAAAAGTCTTGTACTGTAAGGAAGATATCCACTGTCTGGCACAGCTCCTGTTTCATTGGACCTGAAACCTTTAATGAACTTTATCTCAGAAAAATGTTAGTAGGACTTGCAAATATATCCCTGATCATCTAATAATATAAGCACATAATAAGACTTAAAACCTATTTCCAAGTCTAATTTTGAAATGCAATGAAATAAGATGTTACTCCAGGAGTGGAAAAGTAAAACCTGAAATAAAACAAGTGTTTTATTTCTAAATGCTGGCCAAAGAGTGCTCACTGAGAAATTCAATAAAGAGCCCAGTGCATTCCCAGTTTGCAGTTGTGGGCAAGGAGCTATTTCAATTGGAGTTCTACGTGATGAATGCTTCAAGATGACAGTGTATTGGTGCTTCCAAAGTGATTAGAAAATTGGCTGTAGTGATGGGGCTATTCAGATTATTAATCATCATGGTCTTCCCGCTGTTTATGTAAGGCTGTTCAACTATTTTATTTGCAATAAAAAGCAGTCATTTTTCTAATACTTTGTGGGGTGCAGTGGATCCACACTCATTTTAGCGTGGCTAGATACCTGTCTTTTATAGTCTCTTTCCCTTTTAAGAGAAGCCTGTTGAATAAAAGATAGCCATATCTTACTTAAGTCAGGCGTGAACAAGGCTCTGCCAATGACAAGAACAAGACTGCAGCGATGCTGAGTGAGAGCATTCAGTCTTGCACACAGTTGGGAGCTGTCCTGTGGCCGTACGGTCGGCTCGGTGCGCGTGCAGTCATTTTCCATGCAAGCATACAAGCTGTTACACAGTCATGGCCACTGCCTGAAAAACTTTTCACTTAAAATTGAACTGAAAGAAAAATATGCTGGGAAGCTCCCTAAAGCAATGAACTTCCTTCTGCTGGAGGTTTGGGAGCTGATGGTACTCCCCAAACAGGCCAGTGCTGCAAACAAGCACGGAGTGGAGGGAGCTGGCTGGCTGTCTTCTGTGAAGTTAATTCAGGCAGCAGTAGTGTTTGAGTGGGGGTTCTCAACCAGGGTATAGGATTAAGTCCAGAATGAGAAAAGAATACAAAGATGTTGATCAGCAAACCTACCTGGAGCCAACTTTTAGTCAGCATGTTTATACCTCTTCCTTTGTTTTGCTGTGTTAGGAAAACTGTACTGGGCATGGATTCGTTAGTATGTCTTTAATTTGCTTGGTAGGAAGGAACTGCTCTAGTTTTTTTTACAGGCTTTCTTAGTCAAAACCAAGTTGTTTTGCAAACACAAAGCCGCCTACTATGCAAATAATTTGTGTGTTAATACAGTCTAAATTGATACAATCCTTTATCTGCATTAACATGATTAATCTATTCCAATCACCGTTCTGCAAGGGACAAGGAGTCCTGCGAAATGATTAATCATTCCTGAACAGTGTAGGCCCCTCTAGGAATCTTTTCCTTCTTGATTAATCATCTTTGAAGTTCTACTGAAGGGGCAGAACCTTCTCCCTTTTACCCCCACTTCCATTATTGGTACTCAGTGCACAGGTCTGTACAGAGAAGCAGCACACTCAGCATTTACTTATCTATCAGGAATATTTAAAGTAGGTTTTAATTTTTAATATGTAATACTAATTGAAACATTCTAATATAGCCCCTCTTTGTGAGGGAGATCAAAGCAAATGTTCTAGTAAGGCCCTAAGCTAATGAATATTAGTCCACTTTGTGCACTGAAGTTGTTGGCAATACTTGGATTTTATGAACAGATTTACTCTCTTACTGTTCTTTAAATTCTAATGTATTGGTAAAGATAAAGACGAGTAAAGGCTGAAGGTGTACGTGGATAATTATTTACATGGAGTATGAAAGACACTTACATTTTTGAGTGGCTAGAAAAATTGCTTTGGGTGGCCCTTGTGGAACTAGCATTGTATAGGTTAGGAAGTGGAAGCTGTCACTTGAGTCATCTGCCTCAGCTTTACATGTTTCAGTCTTCGTTTGTTCATCTGAAGAAATTCAAGGGATGATTTAATTGGTCATTAGAACTCAAAGTTCTTTTTGTATGGCAATGACATTGCCTGAGACTTAGCTGAAGTATCAAGAGTATATCAGTGACACAATCAAAAAGCTGACCTGTGTGATGGCCCAGCTTGGACCAAGAGTGCCTATATAGCAGTGAGAGCTGTTTAAATGACACTGCTTTATTTTTAGCATCTCCTCTAGATGTTTTTGTTAACTTTTTCTCTCCCAATCACTACTGTGAAGTAGCCCTTTTCTTGTTAATAGAAAAACATGTGTTTTTAAGGGAGATAACATCTCCTCCCACTTGACTCGGAGGTTATGACATATTCTTGGTTCACTGGTTTGTGTCTGTGGACATCTGTGATGCTTAAATAGGTGCCCAATGCAGTTGTCTACAAACAGATCATGCTGTCAGGACTCCACTGGAAGGGGCAGAGAGAGCTCTAATTTGCTGTGTTTTTGCAGACAGCATTTAAATCAAAACTCTGGTGTATTGAAATGAAACGGAGTTTAAGTAACTTAATTCAGGAAAGTGATCAACTAAGAGTTCAGCAAAGCTTCTGCTGGGAGAATTGCTAGACCCAAGACTGAATTTCTGCTTCAAGCCAAGGCATTTAGTTCAGGAATCAGATTTAGAAAACTTAATGTGTTTTACATGAACACTTCATGGGATAGGAAAAAATTATTCCTTATGTCAAATAACAGTTTCCTGGCAACCTACTTTTAAAGTTCTGGGGTTTTATTTCCCCTCAGCATTTTTATACAAAGAGCTACTAATTGTATAAAACCAAATTTGTATATAAAGTTGTATTTTGTTTTATCATGATAGAATTTGCTTCATCAAGTGGCTCATTCCTGACAGATGTTCTCTCAGCAAATACCAGAGTGCTGAAATAAAGTTAATATCAAAATTCTAGGTGTTGTTTTGACTACAGACTCCAGACTACCCTGAAGTTACTTTTCAGTTGTATTCCAACTAAAGAAAACCTGTCCCTACTTGTCTTGCATCCACAGGTGACATGCTGTCAAACATTCTTCTACTTTCTGTGCATGGGTGTTTCATATTTTCTTTGCTACCTTGTTAAAATTGCTGGAATATTCATGAGAGGGAATGATGTCCAGATGGAGGTTCTACCTGCAGATGTTAATCTGGACGGACACAGATCAGCTCTCATTTGTTTCAGTTCATGGAATATAGCTTTTGCTCAGTGCCTTTCTCTAAATCTTCTGCCTTTCTTCTCTCTGTCTTCCTCCCACACTGTTGTCTTTCCTTCAGGTACAGCAACAAGTGGAAATGGAGACTTTGGTGACTGGAGTGCCTTCAACCAAGCTTCTCCTTGTCCCAGTGCTTCATCTGGAGAGCCCTTCAGCAGCACGGCACAGCAGCCAGCTGTAGAGCTCTTCAGTGGCTCGCAGACAGCTTCTGGCCAGCCTCCAACTCCCTCGAATTCTACTGATCTTTTTGACTTGATGGGCCCCTCTCAGACAACCATGACCTCCTCACTAAGTATGAATTTCTGTATGAACTCCAATGCTGCGGGTATCAGTTTGCCCATATCAAGGTCACAGGTATGCTGCTATTTATACAACTCCTTAATTAATCTTTTGCCTTAATTGCAACATGGAAATGAATCCATTCCGCTCCTGGAATCCATACCCAGCCACTCAGATGTTACAATCAGCATTTTATAAGAAACTTCTGTCCGAAAAAGTTTGAGTAGCCTCCTAAAAAGAAAAGGTGTCAAATTCTCTTGAAAAGCTTTATATGAGCTGCTCTTCTCTAAGGTGATCTTCATTGGTCTGTGAAATGTTTCTGGTTTGTTGGGGAACACGAGGTTGACGTTTTAAACCTTAAAGCCATCCTGCATAAAATGTTACACATTTCCAGCTTTTAAGTACATGGAGGTGAGGACTGGTCTGTTCTCCAAAACAAAGAGGGTGCCTGCTTCAGTGGGGAGAGCTTTTTGGAAAATATAACAAGTCAACTTGGTGTTAGAAAAAAAATCCATCTCTTTGAGTTCAAAACTTGACTGCAGATGATCACTGTTGTTGCAGATATTGATAGGGGAGCCTGATGCTAGCTTACGAAATACTCTATGGCCTAACAGCACATGGCAACACTGCTTTGGAAGAGATGAAGTTCATGGCTAAAAATCTCATTGGCGTTTTTGTTGTCTTCTGTGGAAAAGTTAACACTTGTTTAGTCCTGATTCCTACTGCTAAATCTTTTCCAGTGGATCCCAACAAACTTTTCTTTTTCAGCCTCTGCAGATTGTGAACACTATGATGCCGAAGCCTAACCCTCTTTATAACGCAAGCACAGAGATGGTCCAGAAAAATGCGAGCAAAACTCTACCCTCAACTTGGTCAGATCCCAGTGTAAATATCAGTTTGGACAATTTAGTACCTGGGATGCAGCCTTCCAAGCCCCAGCAGCCAACACTTAATACCATGATGCAGCAACAAAGTGAGTGATTACTGCCCTGCTCTGTGTGCCAGTTGAGCCCTGTATGTGTTTAGTAGGTTGTCCTTGTGATGGAGCATTCTGTCAGTTACTGGTTTCCTGTGTTTAGTCAGAATTGTTTCTTAAACTACTGAGATGGTTCTAACACAAGTGGTAGTTTCTAATCGGAGACTGACGTGCTAGGAGGCTGGTATCTGTGCATGATTTTACTGTGGAGTTTGCACCATTGATTCCAGGCTTCCTAATCTTTAGAATTTCTCTAGGATGCCCATAGCAGCATGTATTGTTGTAAAATGCTGTTTAAAAGTGGTATTTGAGTTTTCTGAGTCTTCACATGGAAAATAGGGAAACGAGTGAAATCGGCTATGGTTTTGGCCATCATGTCTCTGTTCGCAGCAGTTACCACATCATTTTCTTGAAAACCCTGAGCACTTTCAGCATTAGATTCTGATTAAAGATTTTTGCATCCTGTTCCCTTTTTTTGGCAGATATGCAACAACCTGTGAATGTCATGACTCAAAACTTTGCAGCCGTGAACCTCAGTTCTCAGCCTAACATGATGCCTGTTCGACCCCAGACAAGCCCGTTGATGGGAGGACCCATTCCTGTGGGGATGGGAATGCCCAGTGTAATGTCAGGTACGATGGGAATGACCTCCATGGGACCCACACCTATGATGAACCAGGGAGTGATGGGAATGAACATGAACATGGGAGTGCCAGCTACCGGAATGGGTTTGACGGGCACAATAGGAATAGGGGTACCCAATATCGCTATGACCTCTCTGACTCCGGGGACTGTACAACCCAAGCAAGATGCCTTTGCAAATTTTGCCAATTTTAGCAAATAAAGATTGTAAAATAAATAAATAAAATGAAATAAAAATCAAATAAGTGGGCAGACTGAATGAAGGATTTTTAGCTGCACAAATATAGCTGGGGAAGGGATGGAAAACACTGATCAATGTTTTTTTTTTCCCTCCTTATCAGTTAAAGTGTCTACATAAAAACCAAAAGCTATTTTCTAAGTGTTGAAATAACTAGTGTTCAAATTCTGGAGAGGTGAAAGGTCCTAAGGAACGTGTTAGATGATTTTGCAAAATAATTTGTATCGAGACCATCAAAAAAAACCTTTCCTACAGAGAAGAACCAATTTTAACTTTGAGACTCGATGGAAGACTGGAATGGGGTCTGGGTAAAAATGTTTGAATCTAATTTTATACTTTTCTTTTTTTCTTGAAGAGCTTGACTTTCTTTTCCCCCTCTCCCTGATCACTTTGTCATAATTGGATCATTCCTTTTACTACCACTGAGTCCCCAATTGAAGTCACTCAAGTACTATGATCAGGTTTTTTATAAGAATATCTATTTTTGTCCAAAAATGGCTTACATATGTGATTATGGCTAATTCAAAGGGACCTGGAATGTATATATACTTTTGCTAATGTTCCAGCCACACTGCTATATTACCCAAATTTTTATTGTAAAAATCCTTTCTTGGCAATTTGGTCATCAACAGATTTTTTGGGTCTTAACATGCTTCTGTTGTTATAACTGATATCCAGTGCAAGTCTGGGAGATGCTTTATCTGCTGGGAGGTTTCTTTTCAGAAAACTCCAGAAAATGCACTTTCCTGCAGTTCTTTTACAGTGGCACTTAGCATCCTTTGTACCACCAACATCCCCACAGAGCCACTGCTTTAGGACATGGGCAGCAGTCAAAAGGCAAAAATATATTTTTTTTTTCATCATTACAAGAAAATAACAAGATGAATTGTACATCATTAAGTAACTCTATAACCCTACCTAATCCAACAGCATCGGATCTTAGCTTTTATACAACATTTGGTGATTCTTTCATGTAAATATGGCACTAGCAGTTGTGGAATCCAATAGAGGAGTTAAAAATATATATATTAATAAAAGAAACCTGTAGCAGTCAAAGATTTTACTGATTTACTGAAAACAAAAGAATGAATTAAGGTTTGGGGGGGTTTTATTTTTCCTTCTGTAATTCTGCATTTAAGTTCACGCAAATCATGATTCTAGAATCTGGAATACAAAGATGTTATATTCACAAGCTGGGAATATTGCTAAGAGTAAGCACTATACTATAGGTATGAAATTTATTGCCTCCCTTTTCTTATGTTGGATTTCTTTTTTATTATTAAATTGATAAAACTTTGTTTCCATTGTATTCATAATGTTCTGTTATACATAACATTAAAATGTTCATTAAAATCAATGTTGGGCTGCTTTTCCTTTCATTCCATTTGACGTTTATGAGAGCATTTGGGAAAAAAAATAATTATAATTTGGGCAAAGTAATTTTTATAAATAATTTAAAATTGTTTAATGACTTCTTATCTGAAGCCTTTCCTATCTGGCTCTACTGTTAGGAATTAAAAATGAAGCAGGCAAGATATCCTGACCCGCTCCAGCCTTGCTAATGCTCCATCTACAACATTTCTAATTAGGCAGAAATTCATGTACTTCAGCTAAGTGGTAATGAAAAGTGATTCATTTGCTGAATAAGAGATGAGAGTGAGTGTAATTAGCTGACTGCGGTTTTTAATCTTTCAACAATTCAATGTGTTTAAATTAGTTTCAAAGAATAGGAGCTTTCAAGTGTTGTTACATCAAAGTAATCAAGGCAGGCTTTAACGGCTGAGTAGGAGAGATCGCTCTGGTTCCTGTTCTGAGACCTTTAAACTTATTTGGAATAATCATCTTCAAAACCACTGGTTCTAACAGATGGGAAGACTGAAAACTGGTTCGATATATGCAAAACTGTGGTGTGAAGAAAGCGAGTTCCTGGGCGGTAGATGGGTGGCGAGGAAAACTAAACCTGTAGTTGATGTTGCTACCTTTAGTGGTGCTGCAGGGGCACAGTGTTTCTCAGTCTTTAAAAGGTTTTCTGATGAGTAGGATCTGTTCATGTCCTTTTTAGGTAAATTTAACTGGTTAGATTTGTGTTGAAAGATCATGTCCTTGTTTAGGTTGCTCATGTGTCTTCAGAGGAACCAGTGATTTAGCTTCTAATCAGGAGATGAATTCTAATGAAGCATATTTGTCAGGGATCAGAATAACTCCACTGGAAAACATCTGGTCAGTTCAGAGCGGGTTTGTGTCCATTGTATCTTAAGGTCCATAGGCTCACGGAGCAGTGCTTCCTTCAGAGCATGGGCCAGGTGCATCCCCACACATCCTCAGCCTGCAGAGGTGGCTGCCTGCTGCAGGGAGATTTTATCCCATTTTCTGCCCCAGTTCAGAGGACATGGATCATAGGTACCAGTGCTCAGCAGAATATGGTTTACATCTTTATATGAAGACTGATTATAAAATGGAGGGTGTTTGTTTAAAACAATATTGAACTAGTTTAAGGTGGGTATCATAAAATGCTTCCATCTCTGATATTTCAAGTATGAGCAAAATAATATCTTAAAAATAGAAATTAGCTTTCCAGTGAAATTACAAACAAGCTACTGTGTGAACAGTGACAGAACTACCATTTATTAGCTGCTGCTTAATGTAACTTGAATATAACCTCAATCATGCTATTATGTTAGTACAAGTCCTTTCATTTTATCTTCCCAAGCCAGGTGCAGCTGTGGCTGTAAACTGCCCCAGGTCGAGGTCTGGCTGTGTGGCACTTGGCTGCAGGCTTGTGTTAGCGTGGTAGTGTCCAAAGTGCAGGAGATGTAAAACCCCAGACTGTGAGCCCTGTGACAGTTGCCAGTGTAACTGCCTCATCTTCTCCCAGCAAGCTGAAAAGCAGCAACTGTCATGGGAGTTCGGAGCCTACAGGGAATAAATAGAGGGAAGTAACTGTTTGTCTGGTCATAAGAAGTAAGCTTTTACCACCTATGGCTTTCATAAACTCTAGGAGTTCCACTGAAATTAGTGAAAATCTTTGTAAAGAATGTCTGTACTTCAGAAGAGAAGGCAGTATCAAAATCCAACCCTGTTTGTGTTGTTTTGGTTTTAGTGGTTTGTTTCTTTTAAAATCATTCCAAAAATTGCATCTTGCTGTGTAGAGAGGAGTAATAAACTCCAGCACAGGTGCAAGTTCAGTGATAACTTGAGCATCCACCATGTTCTACAAAAGAAATGATATTCAAAACAGCTAAACAAGGGTATTTATAGCAGCATCTGTTTCAGCTATATTTGTCAGCTAAGAACAGT
This sequence comes from Todiramphus chloris collaris, assembly GCA_025345505.1. NCBI lineage: Eukaryota > Metazoa > Chordata > Aves > Coraciiformes > Alcedinidae > Todiramphus > Todiramphus chloris. The sequence goes on from JANVCC010000040.1 coordinate 4,741,240, forward strand.
CTGACACAGCTTAAGGGAGGTGGGGGAGGGATTTATCAATGAGGTGTTTACATAATGCAGGCAGGCATTGTATACTCAAGGTGATACCAACTATAACAGGATAACAAATATCTAAAGACACTTTTATTCTCAGAGGCCTTTGCTCCAGGAGTCACTCTACAAAATTGCCTCCACGTTCCTCTGTGCATGACTGTAAACACTTTTATAGCATATGACATTTTATAGTACCATCACTTGGTTTGGATTAAAGCTTTTAATGGAGATGTGACTTTTTTTTTTTTTTTTTTTTTTTTCCCCCCCCCCCCCCCCCCCCCCCCATTTTTATTCCAAATCATCACTGAATAAAATTCAGGATTGTTTCAGGCAAACCCAATGGGTTTGCGCACACGTTGAAACTCTTAAGTGATAAATTTAATTTGACTGCAAAGGAAACTTATTTTTGCTAGCATTCAGAAATGTCAGCACAGTGAAAACTTACTTACTGTACAGCTCCTGGTACTTCCTGACAGATTTGACTAGCAAAAACTAAAAGTATGAATGAGAGAATTGGAAACTGAATACCTGTGTGCTTCCAATTATTCCCCCCAGAAGCTCTGCCTGCAGCACGGGAACAGTAGTCGCCCTCTTCTTCCTCCATAGGTCAGTGGAGGGCAGCTCCTTGAGGACAAAGCAGCGCTGTGCTGCCTGCTCCTGGGGGCACTCGCTGCAGGATGAGATGGCCCGAATGGCCCTGCTGTTCCTTCCCATCCCCCAGAAGCACAGAATTGGCAGTAATCTTTTTGCCCAAACCACTTTGTTTTGGAGCTGACTTGAACATTTTAAACACTTCAGGGGCAGAAGGGCTTCCTGGAGGTGGTGGCAGGAGGATGGTTATTGTTCCAGCCATGCTGCTAAGACTTGCCTTTGGGAGCTGCTTTTAGTGGTGCAAGGAAAGCAATGAGAAAAGAAAAAATAGTAAGTTGCAAAGACAACTAGGTGAGCCTGGTTAATGTTGTGAGACGGAAAAGGATGGCCTGTGGAATTTGTAAGTCAATCTGTACGGCTTGTTCAATGATCTGGTTACAGTTTTATCTAGCTGGGATGCTGTGGAAGTCTGCTTCTCCATGTAAAATGACCTTTACAAATTGACACGTGTCTCATTTTCATTTATGTGCCTCTGCGTCCACTATTTGGATAAGGAAGGACAAGAGGTAAGAGAGAAATTCTTCATAGTGTGGAAAATGAAGAAAAGTGCCTTTGCAGAGCGCGGTGTACCCCTGGATGTCTGCAGCTGGGGGTTCTTTACATGGAGTAAGCCAGGTCTCTACATCTGTGTAAGCTCTGCATGTCTATAGCACAGCAGAGGCTCAGCTCATCTGTTTTAAAAAATGTCTTTAGTCCTCACAGATTTACAGATTACTTTTTTTTTTTAATTATGCCATAAGGTATTGGTTCAGTAATTAACTGGTTCTTTAATAGAGCTACAATTACTTTGTTTCATGAGAAGGGAAAAAAAGAATGCATTCCAAGACAGAGCTACTTTCGACATCTGGGAACCTCCTAACAGCTGGCTATCTAATGAATATGCATCTGCTTAAGAGGCTGTAGGCCATTAATAAACCAATAGATATAAACCAGAAACAATCTTTGTCAGCTTCAAATGAGATTGGATGCAATGTGCTGTGAAGTGTCACTGTCACATTGAATCGAGCTGGGGAGGTTAACGGCCGCTCCTCGGCACCAGTGGCTCTGGGCGGGGAAGGCGGCTGCAGCCTCCCAGCAAAGGGTGGAGGGAGAGGGGCTGGACTCAGAGCTCTGCCGGTGATTGCTGCTGCGGTTTTGCCTCCCTATTTCTCCTGGTGCTAGTTGCGTTTGACACGGGTGACCTTTTAGTTGTAGCTCTAGCTAGCCTGTCTTTGTTTGACAGAGGAGGATGTGGCTTTTCCTACACAAATGATTTGAGCAACATGGGAATCGGATCACGTGAATAAACGACTGGGGAGAAGTTACAGGAATGTGATAAAAATGCACCTATGTGACAGAGACCTTGGGCTTTGCAAGGAGACTAAGAACAGCCCCTGAGCCATGTTGTACAACAGGACTGTTGTAGGGTGTAATAAACACTTCAAAACCGTGACAATGACCTCCTTTGACTGTATAAATATCTCTGACCCGTTAAGAATGGTAACTGCACGTGTTCCAAGGCGTGTATCTTCCGAGATGTGTAACATCATATGTTGTCTCCACCTGTAGCAAAGTTTGTTATATTTGTATTGTTCTGCACCTTTGTTTCCTATGGCAGCCCATGAAACGTGAAGTGTGTGTAGAGTTATTTTAGGTGCCCTCGTCTCTTCTGCACCGCTGTCCAGTCCAGCCCAGCCTGGTTAGTCTACAATGTTCTTCCTTTTAATGGATAGTTGCACCCAACAGTGTGGCCTCTTGAAGTTCCCAGGAAACTCTGTAAGTTGAAATTTGAAATTGTTTTCTTTGTAACTCAGTTGTCAAGGGCAGTATTACATTTAGCAGAAAGATCACTGCAGCATTAAGCTTTTTGCCCCTTGATTTACAGGTTTTAATTACAAGAAAAGGAAGCAAGAAAAGTTGAAATGGGAAGATGAGTGCTCTGTAATTACTGCAGATCTTTTCCAGAAACTTCTCAAGAGAGAAAAACTATTGCACTTTGTATCACCATGTTGATACAGTTTAAGCCAAAATCTCTTAAGATTGACTTAATTTCTAAAATAGCATTTGTCTTACCCTTAATTACTAAGTTTTAAACCAGAAGATTATTGAAAGTTCTGTTCAGAGTTGCAGCCACACTGGTGATAAATTTATCTCCTCAAACTCCAGGTTTTACATCAGGGGCTGGTGTGAACCGGAGGTGTAAACTGCTACGCTACAGACGAGCATCTCGGCGCTCTTTGCAGGGGTACAGTTTCCTCTGTTCCTGCTTTGGGGGCAAGTGCTGCTGCCTCTGGACAAGAGCAAGTGCTCGTCCGTTTCGAGCAGGGCAGGTAGGTCACTGATTAGCAGCCCACCTTCCCTCCCTCCAGAGCTCTGCCTTTCATCCCAGCATTAGCAGGACTAAGATGTTACGGTTTTATCTTTTTTTGAGACAGACAAAAGAGCAAGCTGTAAAGGAGGGCTGTCCGTTTAAATACTTGAACTTTTCAAGGTCATTTGTGGAGCTTTTATCAATCAGAAAGCTAAATTCATACAAAAAGCATCTATAATGAACCAAGCATATCTTGAACCATATCCCTTCAGCTGAATACGAATTACCTAGGAAGGTGCTTCAGTGGCCATGTTCCCCAAGTTCAGCATCCCTGTGAACATTTATAAAGTAAGCAGAGAAGCCACTACTATTGTGGCTTGGCATCTATCAATTTCTTGTCTCTCTTCTGTAATTGATTTATTAATTATAGCATCTTAATGATCTATTTAAAATAAATAAACCATTTACACCATTTCAAAGGTATTTTGTGATGTTCAGCTGATATTAAAATAGCACCAGCCTTATGTGCTTTTTCAGCAAGTGACCTAATTAGTTAATAAAGTAATTGAATATTAAAAAGGATGTTGCAAGTGATTAAAATTTAAGAGCCTTCAGAACATTATTAAAGCTATAAATCATACATCACTGTTTTAATTTGCATAGCTACAGAATTACTAATGGTCCCACATGCATAAGCTACTTGGCAATTAGTCTTTTAACAAACTGTTGGTGATACTATGAGGTTACCAAAATCTTTCCCCATTTTTGATTTACAGATAAAATCCAGGATGAGAACACTAAGGGTTAAATTCCTAAAAGGCAGGAAATTTGCTTCTTTCCCCTCTCTACCCTCACCTCTGTTTGTCCCTTACCCTTCTGTCCTGGGAACCACACTCTTCCCAAGTCTCATGTAAAAAGAAGAGGAGGAAGCATGTGCCTTCACTTTGAGCTTGCTAATCTGGCCTCAGAGTGGTTTTCCAGCCCAGTTTGATGCTCATGAATCTCCCTATCCGGTGCTGGGACATTGTCCACTTTTTCCTCTGGTGTCCGACTGCCATGGTGCCACTTTCCTGCCCTGTCACCTGGACTCCAGGTCCATAACAGCACTGAGGGGACTGGGCAAAGAGAGCTACTGACAGTGGGCGATCGTACGTGATCTCTGTCCTGTGGATGTTGTCCAGGAGCTTGGGAAAGAGCCGATCCAGGTACTCGTGATCTTCGACTCCCTGTGCTGGAGCTTGCAAGCCCATGGGAAACCTTCAGTATCTGCAAACAAAAAAGGGGTTGGAAAACTGTCACTGATGGGAACTACCTGCTCTGCCTGTGCCACCGGGTACAGCCCGTTCCCGGGCCCAGCTGGAGCAGCTGCCCACAGGCCGTGTTTGGGGCCTTGGGCTGGCTGCGGGCAGGAGCTGAGACAGGGTGGCAGTTTTCAGCTGAGAGACAAGCTGCTTTGGCCAGATGACCTGCCCTGGTCTCCCCTCCGAGCAGCAGCTAGGGGCTGTGCAGCGATGGTTCCCAGCCCCGGGAAGGGCACTCAGCAGGGCCCAGTCCAGCGCAGAGGCGGAGAGCAGGGTCTGGGTCTGTCTGTCTCTGCCTTTAGGACTTGAAGCCCGAGCAGAGAAAGGCCGGTGTGCAAGGGAGCATGGCCCTGACAGCAGGCAGCTGGGGCAGCTGAACACTGCCAGGAGGGAAAAGGGCCAAAGCTGCGGTCGTGGCCAAGCAAGCAGCACAAGTGCTGTGTGAGTTCAGCAGGGAAAGCATCAGCTTTCCCCCACAGCAGTGCTGCCCATCACATCACTGCCTCCTCCCTGGGCTCCCCCAGCCCCCCAGATTTGTTTGTTTGCTCCCACACCAGGGACAGACTCAACAGCAAAGGAAGGTGCCCAAGCAGTTGTGGATTTCATCACCTTTTTCTTTCAGGGGGGCAGGGTCTTCCCTCCCTCTGGGAGCTGGTACCTGTGAGGCTCTTGCTCCCAGCTCCTCCTCCTCCTGCACACCGCCTGGCTTGGTCATTGCAGGTGGGCTGCTTGCTAAGCTGGTATCTTCATCTTCTAAGTCTCAAGTCCTTTTTTTTTTTTATGGAGCAAAAAAGCATTTACATGCAAAACAAAGATGTCGTTTCCACCCAGTCAGCAGAAGCCTTGATGTAGCTTTAGCTATTAAAGTGCACTGGCTGCTACATTACCAGGAGAATTTCTTTTTTGTGCTACAAAAAACTTTTCAGGAGCTTCCTTTGAAGCCTTTATTGAGGTCAGGGGCTGCAGCCTCTTGCCATCTTTCCCTGTCAGCCTGCAGCACTTTTTGAAAGCCCTTACACTGGATATTGTGACAAACGCCAGCTCTTTGTTCATTAGTTTACACTTGGTAATAGATGTGAGGCCAGGGTAGAGGATGGCTCTCGGCAAGCGATTCACACTCTGCTGCGCTAACATTTGCCATGGCTTGAATAGTTGGAGACAGTACAATCCTCTTTTAAGGGTCTGTGTTTTTAATTAAAACAGCAAGCTGAGGAATGGGTGACTTCAGAGTGTTTTGACCCAACAAGGAGTGACAAGCACATGGCTGCTTTTAAAATAAATTAATTAATGCCCAATACCTTCCTGGTATAAAACTGTCAGCGCGTGAGCAGGGTGGGCAAACCCAGCTGCAAAGCAGTTTTGTAAACTAGACTACGTACGTGCAAACATTACTGCAGTACAAGCAATGCCCCAGGGGCCGAGGGGGAGCTGGAAGAGACTGGTGTTGATACCAGTTCACACCACGGGGCAGATTACGGGGCGGAAGTTACATCAAGAACCTGTTTCAGTGCATCTTGACTCTACCACCCATGTATGACTTCACTATTGCATCATCATCTACCACTGCTCACAACGTCAAGTGAGAAGGGGGCCAGGAGCCCACGCCGGGGTGACAGATCTGCTTGGGGTGCCTGCAGGTGCACCTTTGGACAAGCACGTTCTACACAATTACGGATATTTAATTTTTAAACATCTGGTTTACAAAACATTGCAAGCACATACAATTTGAGAAGCAAACATGGCTGGTGCTACTCACCGTGTAACACTTTCTGATCCACAGTTGGTAATTTCTCATATACCACATGCAACCCGAACAACTTGTTACGAAAGAAACCTGTCCCTTTGAGACCCCTTCCTTGTGAGACAGTCCTCCAAAGGAGGACAAACAAAAGACATTTCCCTGCTCTCAGATTTAAACACTTCCACTTTTATGGTGATCGCAAGAGGGCAAGTTGAGGACTTGGCTCTCTCACCTACTTCTGCAGCTCATGGCTGGGCTGCCAAACTATCCCACTCAGCTGAAACCTCCAGGAGCTGCTGGGCTGCTAGGTCTACCTGTTTTCTTCCAGATAATGTCTGTGCAAATCTGGTAGGCAGTTTTAAAACACAAAGATCGAACCCCTGACCAAGATCTAACTGTAGGCTAGAAAACACTGCCATCTCACATACAAACAGTTTTTCAAGCCTGCCAAAATACTGATTCACCCCAAATGACAACTCCAAATGACACTGGAAGAGTTACCATTGAAGTAACTTCCCATCACATGACCTACTACAGCATCTGCACCAAACTATTGACTTCCAAAAAACAACAGGACAGGCATGTTCCCACCCCTAGCCACACTCCAAGGTGCTAGAGCAGCAGAGGGATAAACATAGCCCCTTGAGCGTTGTTTTAAACCTGTTTAAGTTTGGAACTGCTTCCTAGCAAAGCCCTGGATGCAAGGATGTCCTGCTGAGAATCCCTCCCCCTCATTATTCAGCTTCCCACTACTATCATTTCAGAGCCTCCAAGCGACTAAATATAAGTTTTAGTCCAGTTAGTTGTTCTACTATTTTGACAGCTTTGGAATATTGCCTAACATTTTCTTGGGTTGTCCCCAGAAGAATCAGCAAGAAGACATTTATTCATGCAGGGAAGTGCAAGACCAGTAACTTTCTGCTCCAGCTTTTCCCATGCTCGCAATGTAGACCATGAGTGACTCCAGCCCCTGCAGCCACAGCATCATTCGCGCTCTTTGCGGCGAGCACGGCGCGTATCTTGTTTGCCACCCCTCCTGCTGCTCTATGCCATTAGCACGATACTATCAGTTTTTCCTCTCAAACTCCCACATCCTTTTCCTGATCAACACATCATATGACTGTTCTGTTGACCACACCTTAATGGAAAAACTTACTGGGCGTGAGCCTTGTGCCCCTGAAGGGCAGGATAGAAAGGGGCTGGTTTCCATCTTCAAGCCTGTGCTGGTACATTTACAGAGAGGTCCGTCAGAGCACCCAGATTCTTAAAGGATATTGCTTTGTAGGGTTTACTCCGTTGCGTCAGTGTGCATAAATGATACACAATTTCTGCCTGTAAATATAAGACGAGACACGGATACCCACAGAGCACTGCAGTTAGTGTTTCCAGCTGTGTTCTAGTACAACCACCACCAAGCAGCACCGACTCCTGCTCTTCTCCCACAGCCAGCATTTGTCAGATGGCTATAGGACTCCTGCTGCTCTTACACCCAAAGCCATGCACAACAGTTACCCGGAGAGCCATTGTGCCGCTCCTGCAGCTCGGCCCAGCAACGGTCCCGCCTGCTATGGGCTGCCTCCCAGTGAGATCTTCAGATTTGTGTCTGCACGGCCCCTGTGACAAATCTGATGGTGTTTTGCCTGTGCTGATGTTGCCTTTGCAGGCCCTGCGGCGAGACCCAGAGATCAGCTGGCAGAGAACACACAGTGACAAAGTTTTGCCCGGTTCCTGTCATCAACTCCTCTTGCCAGCTCCTGGCCTGAAGGTGAAGGTTTTATTCCCAGTGATGTAATCACTCCAGGACAACTATTTTAAAGGGGCAACTTGATTTAGCCTATTGAGGTGGGAAGTGATGTTCCGTGGTGGTCTTACAGGTAACTATTCCTGTGAGGCCTGAAGCATTCAGGGCCTGGCCCCAGGCACTGCGAAGCAGCGGGTTCAGTGCCTGATGAGCACCCGAACTCCCGGGCTCCCCACGGATCCACTCGGGGTTCTGGGCTGCTGCGTTCGCACCTCCACCCCGCAGGGACACGGCTGGGGCCTGGAGGATACACAGAGAGGAGCAACCGAGAACACGGCCGAGAGCCGGCCCCACCGCCCGCGGCCTCCTGCACCCGCCAGCTTCCCGGACCGGCCTTTTTAGGGAAAACCGCTGGCCCCCGGAGCGCTGCCCCAACCCGCCCTGTCCCCCTGAGCGCTGACCCCTCCCCGCTG